>QEPC01005386.1:2571939-2593687 GCA_003113815.1 Sphenodon punctatus | reverse complement strand
CCCCCCCCCCCCCCAGACACCATAGAGCTGCAGGCAGATTGCCCGACACTCTAGGCTTCCGCCCACAGCTCTACGGAGTTGCCCGGGGCAACCCCTAACCAGGAGCAGAGCTTCAGCAGCCATCTGAAAGTAGACGGACTGCAGCTTCACCTCCAGCTGGTACCCCAGGTTCGGGTGGCCTGCTCCGCTGGTGGTGCTCTGAGATGTTCCGGAGCACCGCTAGTGGGGATGAAGCAAAGCAGGCGCCACCTACTCTGCTTCTGCTCCACCTGAACATCTGGAGCCCACCGTAATGGGCCCACGTGTAACGGTGGGCCACCCGGGGGTGAGGTGGAGCAGAACTGTAGGCACCATCCATGTAAAAGCCCCCATTGTGACACCATAACACTCTAAAGTGGGGGGCTCGGCTGCCTTGGAAAAAGGCTGGGGGAATGGAACTCTCCCTCCCCTTTCTGACAGGGTCACCCTCTCTTTAAAACATGACGACCTCGTGATTTGCCCCTCCCCTTTGTAACATGGCCCTGCCACTCGCTGAAGCCCCGATTTCTCGGGGCTATCCAGACGCTCCTGGATAACTTGGAGAAACTGGGGCTTCGCCGAGAGCCTGGAGTTGATAAAAACCTAGTGAGTGTGGGTTAAACCCAGAGCAGTTGTAACCCTCGTTCACAATAGCCCTGCTCTAAGTCAATGGGAAAGCCCCCAGCACAGCTGCTGCCCGTAACACAGCCACTGCTGGCTGACAAGGCAGAAGGTTCTAGCTACAGCTGTGCATTCGGGTTTCAGACAAACACAAATAAACTCAACAGCCCTTCGAGACACAAATACTAGGGCTGGGTATATGGGTTATGAGTGGACACAAAGTTTCCCGAAAGGTGTAGTACCTGAGGTCTCAAACTGGACCCCAGAAACTGCAGCATCTAGTCACCTTGGAGCTGGGTTTCTCTCCAATTCCATTCCTTATAGACCTATCAAAACTGCAGAACTTCACTGCACTTCTGCACCACAATAACCCACATTCAGGAAGTCAGGTTCACTGTGTTTTCCACATAGGAGGAAATGGGGGAAATGCATTGAAGACAGACAAAGAGACACAAACACAAATACAGATACAAATATTTGACTCCCCTCCTCTCCCCCCCCCCCCCCCCCAGTTCTAGTTCTGGCATCTCTCCATCTGCAAAGGAGCTAAATTAGATATTTATTTATTTATTTCGTTACATTTATATGCCGCCCCCATGCCCACGGCATCTCGGGGCGGCTTCCAACACAGTCTAAACAGATATGAGCCTAAAGAGAGCGGCGCGACAGGCTTCTGACATTCATAACTTGTTGTGACTGACAGGTTCAATCCTAGAAATTCCCAAGTTAGATGGCTTGGCAAACCCTCTCTGTATAGAAAATGTGGCTGTACTAGAACACAGCAAAGAAACTGCAATCATTAGAAACCTTTACAGCAAGAAATATAGCCTCAACAAAGTCCTGGGAGACCTGAAATTTGCCTCCCGCACCCAGCTGGGATAGAAGAACATAAGTAGTGCCAGACTGGGTCAGACCAATGATCCATTGAGCCCAGCACATGTCTCCGACAGTGACCAATCTTGGTTGCTTGTAAGAAGTACCCAACAGGTCACAATGGAGTGATCCATTCCCTGTGGTTCACTCCCAGCTCCGAGTCCCGACAATAAGAGGTTACATTCCCCAAACCTACCTGGCTAACAGATGCTAATGGACCGACCCTCTAGAAACTTGTCCAATCCTTTCTTAAACCCAGCTACATTACTGGCCTCGACCACATCTTCTGGAAACAAATTCCACAACTTAATTGTGCGTTGAGTGAAAAAAAGAAGGAAACACAGATGGTCTGAGCTCTACAGGGGCCTACTGTGGTCATGAAGGAGTGGAATGGAGAGACGGTTTTTTAGGTTAATAAATCTTTGTCCCAGTGCAGCTCTTTGTTGGGTGTTCCCAAAGAGAACGACAAATATATGGAAATCCATCATGTGTTGAAAACACTGACAAAGAATGAAAGAAGGGACCTCAAGGGCCATTGAGTCCAATCCCCTTCTCTTGGGACCCACAAGCGAGGTCCCAAGGGGATGACGAGTTGTTGTCCCTTCACCACCCTCTGGGTTCTCCCAGCCAGGAATTAGCAGAACCACTCAAGAGCAGTCCCGTGAACGCCTGTCAGGTGACACAGCCGTGTCAACAACACCCCATGATCAACTATATTAAAAGCCACCTAAAGATCTAACAAAATCAACAGGGTGCAATTACCTCTGTCAATTTCCAAGCAGAGATGATCTCAGCCAAGGCTATAAACATGCCCAGGATGGAATCCTGATCGACATGGGTCCAGGAATCCAGTAGAATCAAGATGCGCCTGAAGCTGCGAGGAAACCATTCATTCAATAACTTTCCCTAAGAAGGTAAGATTAGTGATGGGGCAACAGCTGTGTCTATGGGTTCTTGAATTACCACAGAACAGAAGTGAGGTGGTGTATTTATTTATATGTAAAAGTGGCTGCAGGCAAGTATCATGCACGGACTGTCACAAACCTGATTCCCAGAGCACCAAACTGCATTAAGCATGTGGCAGAACATGTGGCTACACAAAGAGACATAATGTGTGAATGTGTCAGGGCCGGCCTTACCGCGGGGCGGACCAGGGCAGCCACCCCAGGCCCCACTCCCAGGGGGGCCCTGCGCCGCGCTGCTTGACCTGCACCCAGTCCCGTCTCACCACCAGCCTGCCTGAACCATTGCCCTCGGCAACAGGCAGCCTGGGCGGTGGGGGAGGAGCTACTGCCTCACCAACCACCCGCTCGCCTGCCTGGGTGCCTCACTGCCAATCCGTCGGCCCCTGCTTGCCCCAAGGCACCCGCCAGCCGCCCGCACTGCTGCTGCTGTAGGCTGCCTGTAGTAGCCGAATCACCCACTGCTGCTGTGGCACGCGCATACACACATCAGGGCCAGCCATTTCCTGGATCTGGCATGCTGGGGAATGTAATCCCGGCCTGGCAGATACCGGAAATGGCTGGCTTTGGCGTTCGCACGCGCACAGTGGTGCACAGCCAGTGGGCAGTGTGGGACTTCCAGTAGCAGCGCAGCAGGCCAAGCGGCAGCAGACAGCAGTAGGTGTGCACGGGCAGGGGGGCTGGCCAAAGTGAGTGTGTGTGAGCAGCATACAAGTTTGAATGTGTGTGTGTGCGTGTGTGTGACTGCGTGAGTTAGTTTGAATGAGTGTGTGTGAGAGAGAGTAGGTTTGAATAAGTGTGTGCGTGTGTGTGCTTGACTGAGTGTGTGCGCGTGACTGCGTGTGAGTTGGTTTGAATGAGTGTGTGTGTGAGAGTGAGACTAGAGTGAGTGAGTTTGAATGAGCGTGTGTGTGAGTTTGAAGAGTGTGTGTGTTTGAATGTGTGTGTGTGAGAGAGAGAGAGAGATGAGAGCTTGTGTGTGAGAGAATGACTGTGTGTTTGAATGAGTGTGTGTGCATGACTGCGTGTGAGTTGGTTTGAATGACCGAGGGTGTGTGAGACTAGAGAGAGAGTTTGAATGAGTGCGCGTGTGTGTGTCTGTGTGTGTGTGAGAGAGAGAGAATGAATGTGTGTGAGAGAGAAAGTAGTGAGAGCAGGTGTGTGGGGATGTGTGTGTAAGAGAGAGGGAAGAGTGGGTGGGTGGAAGGAGCCAGGGAAAAAGCAGGCGGAGCTGTAGAATGTGGGTGGGGCCATGGGAAAGTAGGTGGAGCATCTGAAAGTGGGCGGGGCATCGGAAAGTGGGCGGGGCTGAGGGGGCCCCACATATTGTCTTCACCCTGGGCCCCACTATTTCTAAGACTGGCCCCTGGAATGTGTGTTTAAGCAGAAAACGAGTGGCTAGGGTTACATCTGGTAACACCCAATGAGAGGTGCAGCCAGGGAAACCACAAATTCCAGTGTCCACAGAGATACACAAAAAAAATTCATTAAGCAAATCTTGATCTACATCATACCAGAGACACAATAAACCCACAGACATTAACTTCACTCCCTCAAAGCCAACGATTTAGAGTAAGTGGAATCCAAACAAAACACTGCAAAACCAATTTAAAAAGAGAAGCCTTCTTTGGATTTTGTGGAATTTTCCAGGACCCAGAAACAGAAAACACAACCAGTCTGACCCTGCCCTTGGCTTATTATCTACAGCCTGGCCTAAGACCCAGGCTAATTACATTCTAGTTCTCCTCACAACTAGGAAAAAAGTCACTGGAATTCTACCAGAAAGAATAAACGGCAAAAAGGGAGAACGCTTTGAAACGAGAAAACTCAGTGAGTGCTGTTTCTGTCAAAAGCAGGGCATTTACCAAGATTTGCACAGCACAGAAACTTACTGGCTTCTCTGCTGTTTTTGCCATTTTCCATTATTTTCTGCAAGTTAAACGGGGATGCTACAGGGCCAGTCCCAAACCCTGTGTGCCCCTTACGCACCCCCCCCAGGGACTGTGGAGACAAAAATGTGTTGGCTAAGCACCGGGGAAATGCTGGAAAGTGCCACAAAAGTCCTGGAAAGTGACAAAAATGACAAAAATTTCCAGAAAGCAGGACCAGCCTTACCACAGGGCAACCTGGGGCGGCCACCTCAGGCCCCGCTCTTTCTGAGGGCCCCGCAGTGGCCTCTATTTTCACCGGGACAGGTTGTGGGGGCACCACTCCCTCTCAGTGGGGCCCCAAACATAAACACCTTCAGGACACTGCAGAGGTTGCCCCCAAGGGGGAGGGGTCACCAGGGGCCCTGCATTTTATCTTTGCCGTGGGCCCCGCAAATCCGAAGGCCTGCCCTGCCAGAAAATTATGAAAAGTCCCAGAAATGGATTAAAATGATGGGGAAAACAGAGGAAGAGTGGAATCGCTGTAAACGAACGAAGCACCTACAGACACTTGCAAGCCCTCCCGAAAGGTCGGTATTTCCCTTCGGAACGGGAACACTTGCTCTCGTCTCAGCCCTAGAAAGCACCAGCGAGGGGGACGCTACACACCATCAAATTCTGGGCAAAAGCTTAAGTTGACGTTTGTTCTCCTGTAGTATTTGGAAGTGGAGCGATTTCACAAAATCAAAACCACGCCTTCCCAGGACCAGTCTCTAGTGAATTAAAGCTTACTTGGATTATTTATTTCCCCACTCACAGCCAAGCCTTCAGATCGCCAAAGGCCAGATCTGCCACAGGGTCCCTCTGTGCTGTTCCTGTACAACAAAGGGATTGGTAAAGCTGTCCTAGACCGGCCCGTCAAGACTGTTTTGACAGTGAGAAATCCCCAGCTGGGGTAGAACTGACATAGCTGGCTCAACACTACTCTCGCCAGGCCTGTTGGCCAGATCACCAGACAACATAATAGCCCAATATGATTTGCAGCAGCCTGGAGGCTGCTCTGAGTTACATCGTGGGCCAAACTAGCTCCAACCTATCCCACTCGTATTGCCAACCATCCCAAGCAAGAAAACCAAACTATGCGGATTTGCACAGACTTGTGTACATTTTATGCTAATTTAAAATAGCTCATTGCCTAACACACAGGCTAGGCTAAAAAAAATAAATTAAAAATCTCTTCTTTTCAAAACACCCAAGCATCATAGCACTCCAGGCAACAGATACCCCACATCTCCATAGAACCCCACACGGAAAAGAGCTCCATATTACAGACACCCCAGAACCGTCCACTAGGGTTGCAACCTTCTTCAAAGCTCTGACCCAAAGGGTGTGGAGCAAAGGGACTCTCCCATCCCTTTTCCAATAGGGGCACACCCCCTTCCGAGGGTCATGACATGTTACAAGTGCTGGGGCCATGCCAGGAAAGAGGTGGGGGGGGGGGGAAGGCCTTCTCCACCCCTTTTCAGCAAGGCTGCACCCCATTCAGAGAATAGTGATATCTTAGCACGAGCTTAAATCAAGGAGTTTGCTTAGCAGCCTAGGGAGCTCAAAGCTCTGTGCACACACAGAGCAAGTCAGAAGAAAGCCTCATTTCCCAATGGTTCTCTTCCGATCTCATCCACTTTATTACTCAGACTCACAAATATAACTCCAGCTTGGCTGAGCCAATGCAGTCTTTCAGTTTCAAATCCAAGGGCACGATGCCCACACAATGCAGAGCAATGTGATTAATAGACTCTTTGATGTGCCAAGAAATCTTGGAAAAGTTACGGCTCATTGTTTGGGGAGCGAAAAGCCAATAGCCTAATGAACACAGGCAGAGGTGGGCATAGTAATCAAGGTGGAACATTCATGATTGGGCTATTAGAGCAACCAGGCGGGGACAGAAGTGCAATCCTTTCTTGGATAGAGCTGAAACAGATAGAAAAATAATTATCCAGGGTTAATATCTGGTATTCTGGATAGCTTGAGTTATTCAGTAACTAATCTGGTAACCAAGAGGGTTAACTGCCAAACCAGAATACCAGATATTATTTTTTACCACTTTATCGTCGACTGGTGGTGTGGACACCGGGCCGCTCACAGCAAGACGCCATCCTCGAGGTGGGGGAACACCAGGACTCAGTTATCACCAGACTCCCAGTCATCCTGGGAGACTCCCAGTCATCTGGTCATCTCTCGCCTCGATTACTGTAACCTCCTTCTCACTGGCCTTCCCCGGTCTCACCTTTCTCCCCTCATCTCTGTCCAAAACTCTGCTGCCAGGGTCATCTACCTCGCCAGTCGCTTCGACCATGTGCAGCCCCTCCTCTCTTCGCTTCACTGGCTTCCCTTTCCTGAACGAATCCTGCACAAGCTCCTAGTCTTCACCTATAAAGCTCTTCACAACCTTGCTCCCCCCTACCTCTCTGCGCTTATCGCCCTCCATACTCCAGCCGGTGCACTTCGCTCCTCCTCTGTCCCTTCTCTCACCCTTCCACGCCTTCCCTGCTCCCCTAAGCGCCTTCGTCCCTTCTCACTTGCTGCCCCCCATGCCTGGAACTCCCTCCCTGTCCACATCCGCCTTGCCCCCTCCCTTCATACCTTCAAATCTCTCCTAAAAACTCACCTTTCGCTCTGCTCTGTCTGACTCTTTATCCTGCTGAGCCACTATTCCTATACCTACGATCGGTTTACCCTTATCCTTGCAACATGGACCTGCCTGCTGTCATTCTCATCGTAACCAAGCCAAGTACGTGCACTTGAGACCTCGCATCTTCATGAATGTTAGACCCCTTGTCTCTCCCTCTGTTCCCCTTCCTAAGTCTCTCCCCCAGCTCCTGTCTCTCAGATTCTAAGCCCTAGGGGCAGGGACCGTGTCTATTTTATTACTTTGTAAAGTGCCAGGTACACTGCTGGCGCTATATAAATGTTTGTTAATAATAATAATAATCATCATCATCCTCTGGCCACACTAGCACTGCCCCACAGTTGGTGCCTGCACATGGGGAGCCATCCTCCAGACAGAAAGGCGCCAGGACAAGACTAGCATCAGACAACTAGGCATCCTCCAGTTAAGCAAGCGCCAATCCACGGTTAGCACCTGCGAATGAGGGGCCATCCTTCAGAAGAGAGGGCGCGGGGACGCACGTAATGCCAGCAGCTAGAGGCCATATGATACAGTGTGAACACACCCCAAGGGGTAAGGGTCCCCAGCAGCAAAGTACCCCTGTGCAGCCCAAGGCAAATATAAACTCACACAAGCAAAAGAAACAGGAGTACTAATGAACCACATTTATAAAGTAATTCTTTAAGGACAATATAAGGCCTCTTGTGCCTCAATACAATCAAGTAAAGGTATCAACCCAAGGGTAATGCACACAGGCATATGATCAGTCCTGGAATGATACACAAATACAAACAACAAGAGATAGGATATTAAAACAACAAAACAATTCTCTAATTCATGGAAAAATTCCCAATAAAATGAATCCCAAACACGTTTCGGGGTCACCGCCCCTTCTTCAGTGGGATATATACATTAAAATTAAGCAAAAATGCTCTCATCGTAAATGACCCAGTTTGTGGTCTGTCCTATCCATCCTTTGGACTCTCCTTTTGGTGCTATAGAAGTCACCCACTGAGTCTTATATGTATGTATAGTTGATCAGTTATAAGCTTTCCATTTTCTAAGGCTCACTGCCTGATGTGGCTCACAAAGCCCAAATCCAATGTTGAACATGGAAATCCAAATGGAAAATGGAAAGCGTATAACTGATCAACTATACATACACATAAGACTCGGTGGGTGACTTATATAGCACCAAAAGGAGAGTCCAAAGGATGGATAGGACAGACCACAAACTGGGTCATTTACACTCTCCTTGACAACCTCCTGGGTCCAGACATCAGACTCCCTGCAGCACAGTTGTCTCCAGGCCACCCCTGACAATTACCACATAACTAGAGCTGAAACAAGAACCCGTAAAAACAGGTACACCTATTGAATTGCCAGTACCCAAATCAACCCCAACATTTTAGTACTAAGTAGTAAGTAGTACCCTATTAGGGCTCGATTCAGGTACCTGATGTCCCAGAATGTCAACTTCTGGTCTTGATTTTTCAGTCAGTAACAGTCTAACAGATACATCTGTAAAGGAAATTACTGATTTTGGGGGTATTCAAATACTCAGTCGACAAGCAGGTAGCCAACACGGTACCCAACAATGCAGGCATTGCCCATGGGTACTAAATTAGGTAGCCATTTCAGCTCTACACATAACCAAACCTGTCCGGATAGAGGAAGCGAGTTTTGAGTGGTTGTTTTTTTAAAGTAAAACCATAATGCAGTAATTCAGTAATACGGTATGAGACAGGGTGGGTTTGCTCCTCCTAGAGGATTGTCTCTCTGCAGGCTTCTAGGGGAATTAACTCGTGCGGCTCCCACACAAAGTCTCTCTCTCAGTGCCTTAGCCATGCCCTTACCGGCACGGCTTGCAGTCATAGGAGACTGTTCAAGTCTGGTCTCCAACCTCCCCTACAAGCCTGCCCAGTCCTTCTGACTAGGGACTTCTCCCAGTACGTCTGGGTCCCCCAAACAGTCCCAGTAAAGCCAAGCCCTGTTACAGTCCCTGCACTGCAGTTTGATCCCACCTGTGAGTCCAGAGTACTGGCTCTTACTTAGAAGGGCTTGCTGTGTTACGCTGATCCAGCTGGTATGGCTAGACTTCCCCTCAGCCCAAGACTTCTCAAACCTGCCTCCTGGAGAGTCTGGCTTCCCAGTTTGTTCTCCCAGCTTTGCTGTTGCTCTGTCCCCCACAGAATCCGCTCTTTATTCAGCCTCCTCCCATCTCTCTGAGGGCTTTTGGCTTTCTATCCCACAGCCTCCTCAGCTGTGGCCAGTTAGCTGACCTACTTAGGCTCAGTCCAGATTAACCTTCTTAAAAGGTCCACAGCTATTTGTCCAGTGAAAGCTGCAGCCCTATCTTTACTCTGGGGTGGTCTTTCTTGACAGGTTTCCCATGACCCTGTCACATGGTAACTCAGTAATGTGGTTACCCAGATAGCCGGTGGATACCAAACCTGATACCATTATTCAACCAGGTATTGGATACTATGGATACCAGACAGATATCAGGTACTAGCAAATACTCTTTTCAGCTCTACTCTTGAAGTACTGTGTTCTGTTTTCAGCTCTACATTTCAAGAAGGGTGCAGACAAACAGGAAAGGATTTGGAGGAGAGCAATGAAAACCATTAAGGGTCTTGCATACACATCATCTGAGAAAAGGCTGATGGAACTGAGCATGGTAGCTTAGAGAAAAGGCAACCGGGGAGAGGTCAGATTGGGGAGGACATGTTGACAGTTTTCAAATAAGGGAATTACATTGAGAAATGCTATGGGATGAGCTCAGCCCTTAGCAGACACCAGAGAATGTACTGTGCAGGAAAGAAGCCCTATATTTTTGTCATTGTTTGAGAAATAAAACTTACCTATGACAGAAATCACACCTTTAACCTCTCACCAGATCCACATTTGAACCCTTAATCACCTACAGGAGGAAAGGCCGGCTGCTGCTTGCAGGAGGAAAACTCTGCATTGTGTCCAGTAAGCAAGATAGCGGTTTGTAAAAAGCTGCCACACCAGCAGCACTAGTGTGGCTGGGTAGCTAGGTTTTGTAGCTGTTATGACAGGGGCATTTTAAAATCAGTGAAAAGGGACTTCAGACCCTTTGAAAACCTGTCTCATTTACAGTGGCTGAATCCTACAAACATCAGTGCAATGATCCATCTAGCCCAGTATCCTGTCTTTGATAGTGGCTAGCTTTGGTACCAGAGGTGTGCAATTCATTTTCATTATTTTAATTACTAAAACAAACAAAGTTTCATTCATTTTAGTAATTAAAATATGAACACGGATGACAAATGAAAATGAACAAAAAAATGTCTGGTTTTGTTTGTTTTTTAAAAACGGTGCATGCCCAAAATGGCTGCTTGAGCCATGCACCCAGTAGCACAGAGAAGGCTGCTGTAGGCACCTTCCCTAGAAAATGGCATTAGCTGCTTAGAGGGAGACCCGGTGGCAGGATGGCAAAGCTGCCAGTGTCTTACGGAAAGGCTGAGCTGGTGGGTGGGGCTAAAGGAGGTGTGTGCGCCTAGCCCACCCTGATAGGCTTAGACAGCTACAGGGCACAGCTGGGAAGTAGGCAGCTAGTTTAAAGAGCCGTCAGATGCAGCTGAGCTGGGGGTGCTAACCTAGAAGCCGAGGAGGAGCTCAGGAGAAGTCAGCCTGCGGCGGGATAGCAATCCAGGAGCCGGGGAAGCAGATGTAAGGCAGTGTCCTGGGAGAAACCTGAGGCAAAGTGGTGACAGAGATGAATTAGGCGAGCCGGACGACTGCTGGGGTCCTTGGGAGGACAAAGCTCGTGAGAGCCTGCGTGGAAGCCCAGGTGGGCCGTTCTGCAGGGATTACTAACAAGGGCTGAACCAAGCAGGCTTGAGCGCTCTGTATAGGAGCCAAGGTGGGGTTCCTGTCGAGGCCTTGTTGTAAGAGGGTGGCTAAAGCAGGGGCCAAGTGTGGACTGAGCTGGTGTCCTGCCTGGAGGCCAGGACAACTGCAACCAGACAAGGGGACATGATCTGGCCTGGGACTGTGAATGTGGCCAGTGAGGTCAGTGAAGCCTGGACCAGCGTATCCTGAAGAGGGTTAGGGTAAGGGGCCTGCAAGCCCATAGTGACTAAGGCTAAAGAGCCAGTAAGGTGTGTAAATAGTGTAAATAAACCAGATGGAAGAAAAGAACCCTCAGGTGTCCTTTGGGTCTGGGTCTGAGCCTTCTGTCAGCCGGGAAGTGGCCCCAGTAGGGGGCGACCCTGCCACGCACACCCTGGCACAAAATGGTACCGTCAGCATCGGCGCCATTTTGGAAAAGGGCAGCCAGTCTGCACATGTGCAGTGGCCATTCTGCGCATGCGCAAACTGGCCGCCCTTTTCCAAAATGGTGCCGACACAGACGGCACCATTTTGGAAAAAGGGCTGCACATAGGCAGAATGGTCTGGCGGCTACTTCGTGCATGCACAGTGATCTTTTTTTTTAATTATTATTATTATTATTATTTTAATAAAATAAACTGGAAATGGTAGGGATCGTTTACAAAAAAAACACCAAAATCAAGGGTTTACTTTTTTTGTAAATGAAAACAAAAATGAAAACAAATTATGTGCCTGCTGCACACCACTGTTTGTTACACAAGAGGTCACAATGGATTGGTCCGTTCCCTACATCCCCTAACCTGCTTGACAAATAGCCATTTATGGACCTATCCTCTAAGAACTTTTCCAATCCTCTTTTCAAACCCAACTGTTATTGGCCTTAACAATATCCTCTGGCAACAAGTTCGGCAAGTTAAATGTCCGTCGAATCATATGCGTAAGTAGCAGCCACGCCGTATAAAACCAAAGTCAAATCAATGCACCAAAGAAGTGAACACAGTATGTCATAGCAGTGGTATAAATCTAATAGCTAGTCTTGGATACAGCCATTCATAATCCTGACACAAATACCTAAGAAAGCAATGACTCCTTTTTCATTTACTCATGGGCTAGACAGAGAGCAATAAAAAGAAGATGGATAGGGACTCCAAAGTATAGACTGCAGATGTAAATTATAACGGGTGCATCTTATATTAAGTTTTCATTTACAAAAAGAATACTAAATACAACTGTTTTAATAAATAGTTTAATCAATTATTCTGCCTTGTTATACAGAGCCTCGTTGGTCAGTGGATTGTTTACAGACAGGGACCCGTGTTCGATGCATTTTCCCCAGTGGCAGCAATGGGGGAAACAGAATGAAAATGGGTCCCTACTTATAGAGCTGAAACAGGGAACGGGTTTGTTATTTATGGGTGTTAGTCACATTTACAGATGGTCGCCCCATCTCAAAAAACACATAGCTCCTGAACTAGAAAAGGTACAGAGAAGGGCAACGAGAATGATAGAGTATGGAACGGCTTCCGTACAAAGAGAGGCTTGACAAGCTGGGTCTCTTCAGCTTAGAGAAGAGAAGACAGAGGGAACATGATAGAGGTTTATAAAATTTCAAGTGGTGCAGAACGAGTAGCTAGGGAACGGTTATTTACCCTCTCAAATAGTACTAGAACTAGGGAACACTCCATGAAATTAGCTGCTGACAGATTTAAAACAAATAAAAGGAAGTACTTTTTCACTCAACGCATAATTAACTTATGAAATTTGTTGCCGGAGGACGTTGTCAAGGCCAGTAGTATAGCTGGGTTTAAAAAAGGCCTGGATAAGTTCTTGGAGAGTAGATCCATTAATGGCTATTAACCAAGGAGCTTACGGGATGAACTTCTTACTGTCAGCAGCTGGGAGTGAACCACGGGGAATGGATTGCCCATTGTGACTGTTGGTTCTTCTCCCATGTGATCGAGATTGGCCAATGTCGGAGGACAGGATGCTGGGCTTGATGGACCACTGGTCTGACTCATTTTTATAAAATTTACTTATTTATGGCATAACTCTCGCAATAGCCAACATAAAGTGCCATAGCATGAATAAAATCATACAGCATACACATCAAAACAATCTGCTGCACCAAAATTATACAAACATACATACTGATTATCTGCTGCACCAACTAAAAACAAACAAATAACAATAAACAACCAACATACATACAAGACAATAACAGACAAGATTATAAATCAGCCCGATTAACATATTCCATCAGCCTGCATAATTTATGGCAACTATGGGATGGGACTTCCTTATGTCAGCTGCTTTTTTTGCATAAGCTGCCAAATTAACAATTACATTAAGTTTCTCCTGTCGGCACAGCGAGATCAATTTTTCCCACTTAGTAAAAAAAAAAGGCACCTCCCTTAGACTGGGCAGAAGGTGGTTCTCCCCAATATCAATAAAATAATGGAACTCCAATGTGTAATGGATGACATCCTCCACCACCTCCGTTCCACATGGACATTTCCTATCTTGTTTAGGGTTACCATAAATACGACGCAGCGTAAACATGGATTCCATCAGTGACATCCACAAGCGTGTTAGAGGAACCCGGCAACAGCTATCCAATTTGACTGTGAGATATTTGGCCATGCCACAAGATGGTATCCAATGTATATAATAGAGAGAGATTTTGCTACACCATACAGCCGCAACGTCATCCTGTTGAGCTATATCAGCTAATCTCGGCAAGAGTTTGGTCTGACTCAGTATGGCACTACTTACGTTCTTAACCTTTTAAGTATATTTCATTTTCATTTCATTTCATTTTTAATTTATACCCCGCACTCTCCCGCCCAAGGCAGCTCGAGGTGGCTTGCAACATATCAAAATACAAAACAAAAAAGGTCCACAAAAGACCAATCATAAACAATCCATCATGAACAAAACAAACCCTTAACAATTGATGTAAACTATTCTTATCAATTCAGTATTATGCATAATATAACACCCTCCCTCTTACCGCCCTAAACACTTTCCATCACAACTAGCCTTCCTTCACAAGTAGCCATCCTCCATCCTGCTGCCACCAAGGGGGGGGGGGGGGACTCCTCTTCCCCCATCCTCCTACTCTCACTAGGAGGAGGGGTACCCTCACATATTACATAATACATCTCAAACATTTCTCAAAAAACCAAAACCCCTTATACTTAAATAATACAAAATAAATGCAACTACAACAGGATATCACCCTCCCTAGTTATCTCAATATCATTCCAGTATCTGGCTGCCCTCTATCATTACTTCCCATCCCCCACCCTACTACCACTCGGGGGGGGGGCTCTATCTCCCCTCCTGCTCTCACCAGGGGAGCAGATACCACTCCGTACTAATTCCCCTTCCCACCACATAGCTATAATATCAACAGCCTTCCCCAGCCGTCGGGCCCAGCCGGTACGTGCCCCTTCGGCACATGCCACCGGCACGGCCGCCGGCCACCCCCTGATCTTGTAGGGGTGGTCCGGAAGTCGGTTGTCCCAGGCCCCGCCCCCTTGCTAACAACAGAGGTGTTGGGGGTATCTCACTCCGGCCACCAGGTGCATAACCCCAAGCCCGCTGACAACCAGGCTCTGGGGAGATGGGGGGAAGCAACCACCCCGTACCACAGTCTTCACGGGGGGGGGAGGAGGAGGGGGCCGCTGGCACCTGCCCCCAGCAGACACACCCCAAGGACAGGGCAGGGCCACCCACTCTTCTCTGTTCCTTCCACCTCCAGAGAGGGTTTCAGCCACCATACATCCCCATACAAGATCTCAAGGGGGGAGGTCTGTCCATAATCAGCCATTTTGTCCATAGCACACTCCCTGCCCGACATATCACTACCGGCGCCGCTGTTACAGATACCGGCACGGGGTGTTCGCCACTCCTCTCCGCTGCTCCGACCGGACTGGGACGAGGCTGCTTGCTGTTCCTGTCGCCTCCATGAGCCAAACAGGGACTCACATATCCAACCATGCTGTGTTGGTCCTTTAGTTTGTTTATTAATTATTATTATTAATATAGTACCAGCAATGTGCTTGGTGCTGAATAGTCATGATTAGAGATGGCTCCCTGCCCCAAGGGGCTAACAGTCTAGCATGGACAAGGGGGAGGTGGTGTTTGGTCATTCTGGTATTTCAGTTATGTCTTGACATAACCAAACTAAAAAAAAAAGCCAAACCCAGAAAAACAGTGACTACTACCACTATCACTTCTATAGCACGACTAAGCGTACACAGCGCTTTACAGTCACAGATTTTTGGAGACAGGTCCCGGCCCAGTCAGCTTATAATCTAAGATGGACACGGGTGAGGGGAACACAGGGACAGGCAGCCACACACACATTCCCATTTTACAGATGGAGAACTGAGGTTGTGACTTGCCCAAGGCCACCCAGTGAGTTCATGGCTAGGGTGTGATTCGAACCCTGGTTTCCCAGGCCCAAGTCCAGCACCTGAAAATAGAATAACTGAAAGAGATATCCGATATTATTATTATTATTATTATTAACAAACATTTATATAGCGCCAGCAGTGTACCTGGCACTTTACAAAGTAATAAAATAGACAGGGTCCCTGCCCCTAGGGCTTACAATCTGAGAGACAGGAGCTGGGGGAAGAGACTTAGGAAGGGGAACAGAGGGAGAGACAAGGGGTCTAACATTCATGAAGATGCGAGGTCTCAAGTGCACGTGCTTGGCTTGGTTACGATGAGAATGACAGCAGGCAGGTCCATGTGGCAAGGATAAGGGTAAACCGATCGTAGGTATAGGAATAGTGGCTCAGCAGGATAAAGAGTCAGACAGAGCAGAGCGAAAGAGGTGAGTTTTAAGGAGAGATTTGAAGGTATGAAGGGATGGGGCAAGGCGGATGTGGCCAGGGAGGGAGTTCCAGGCATGGGGGGCAGATAGAACATAAACAGATATGAGTACTGCCATTTTTGGTTCGCATAAGGTATATATTATGGGTTTGCCCATTTTGGCGGTACTCAAAACCACAGCCATTATTGAGAGCCCCAGGGTTCCCACTGACAGCAGCACTGAGGGCTTGTCCCTAGGGCAAAGCTGCCATTGTTAATTGGGAATCCAAAAGCGGGTTCTCAGTCATGGTTCTGCTTCACCCCAGCACAACAAGCACATGAGGGATAAGCCCCTAGTACTGCTGTCAGTGGCAGGAAGAACGGATGGAGATCCGCTGCAGTGACACATCCCTGAGCGACCCTTGTGCACTGATCCAAAATTAGAGAAATAGGCTGCTCCATTTCAACGCTAGTCAGGATGGTATTTCACTTCTTCTGCAGGTGATTGTCAATTTGAGTTTGCCAAGTACAGGCTCTTACAGCTTCTTAAACCAAGCGATTAACGCTATTTTAAAACTCCTTTCATGATTCATCTGGGAGGAGGAGATGATTTTGTTCAGAAAATTATTAATGTTTCCAAGTGAGTCTGTTTACAGGGAAGCTGGAAAGCTGATTAGACAAATCCCAGAAACACAAAGATGTTTCTTTGTTTCAGAGTATTAGTTTGCCCTCGTCATGAATTATCTCATTGACTGTTTGGTGAAAAATTTCTTTTTTAATTTGTATGCAAAAAAGTCAATATTTTCAATATGTTTGCGCAGCTCTGCAAAGCATATGTTGTCTTTCCGCAATTAAAGGGCTGTTAAGCTTCCCTTTTAAGGATAGTAATAAATTGTTTTAAAATGTCTAGGGAATTGGGGTGGGTTTTCTCTTGTGAATTCCCGCTAGGTTTTTTAATTTGAGATTCCCAAAACAGCGCAATTGCCACCGTACGAGAAGCTACAAAAGAGATAAGTCCTAGGAGCAGTTGCTTTAAGCATCTCCTGGAAGAGATGGTGATATATCTACGGGCAGCCAAGGCATGCAACCAGAAGGGTTTAAAGCTTATGAATCTTTCCAGCAGCAATACTGGGCACAGGAATAATAAGGTCTTCCATAGCAGATTAGGGAGATGATTGAAGAACAAATGAGTAACAGTCTGAAGTAGAGATCAAACAAATAGTGGATTTTGTATTTGTGGACATTATGCACAAATTTAGATAGCCCTCCACATAATATACACAACTGAAATGGATATTGACATATCCATTTTTTCAGATTTTGGATATTTGGTTTTGCAGTTATTCCTGCATTTCAGCTGATGTGCATGTGAAATTAAATAATAAAATAATAATACTAATAAATCATAATTTTATATAGCAGCCCCCTGCCATGGCATTTGGAGCACTTCACATAGAACTAATTGCAACAATTGAACCCCTGAGGGCATCAACAGGAATGCTCTGGAGTAAGTGGAACAGTGGATGATCCCCCTCCCCGCAAAAAAAATTAATTTAAAAAAAATTAGTTTCAAGATGTCAGCACCAAACATTCTCAGTTTGGATGTTCACATTCTAACCCTTCTCTCTTTCACCGATGTCAATGGAAGCTGAAGTCGGGAACGCTGAATGATAAAAACTTTTTTTGTGTGTGGAATTTTTAAAAATTTCAAATCATGAAGAAACTAAAAAAATGAAGATCCTAACGGAAGGAAATCGGGATTCCAAATTTGTTTCCAATAGATACGACATTTTATCATAAATAAGTTTTCACATAAGCACTGAAAATTCCTGGTTTCTATACCAAAGTTTTTGTAATTTATTTATTTATTTGTTCATATTTACAACCTGAAGGCTCAGGGCAGCTTACAAAAAGTAATCTGTTATGAAATTTCAGTAACATTCACAAATCATGGCATGGATGAGATGCCGGTGAGATACATGTATCTCAGGTCTCGAGAAGTCATAGTTCCACTCTATTCTGGCGCAGGTCTCGAGACGTTCCACCTGGCGCAGGTCTCGATAAGTCATAGTTCCACTCTATTCTGCAGTGCTCAGACCTCATCTGGAGTTCTATGGCCAGTTCTGGGCACCGTATTGTAAGAAGGACATTGACAAACTGGAACAGGTTCAGAGGAAAGCAAGAAAGATGGCCAGGGGTCTGGAAACTGAATCCTATGGGGAAAAGTTGAAGGAGCTGGGTATGTTTAGCCTGGAGAAGTGAAGACAAAGGGAAGACATCATGGCCATCTTCAAATATCTGAAGGGCTGACACATAGAAGATGGAGCAGACTTGTTCTCGGTTGCTCCTGAGGGTAAGATTAGAACCAATGGGCTCAAATGACAAGGCGGCAGATTTCAGCTAAACATTACGAAGAACGTCCCAACCGTAAGAGCTGTTTGACAGTGGAACAGACGGCCTGGGGTGGGGGTGGACTCTCCTTCACTGGAGGTTTTCAAGCAGAGGCTGGACGAACATCTGTCAGGGATGCTGCAGCTGTGGGTTTCCTGCACTGAGCAGGGAGTTGAACTAGATGGCCTCTGAGGTGCCTCCCATCTCTAAGAATCTATGATTCTAGCTAACAAACCGAATAACCAGATAATACTGCAACAGTTAACGGGTTTACTGTATTACCGTATTGCATTACCATTGCTAGTCTGAAAGAGGGGAGGGAATAAACAGGATAGGAGTTATGGGCAAATGGTAAACAGAAATATGGTGAATGGTACACTGTGGCATTGTGCATTGATGCATTAAATTGGTAAAGTGATTAACCAAGTTAATCCGCTGAACAATAAATGGATACCGCCTCATCCCTCGTGTCCCATCACAGCCTCTGAGGTCTGCTGGGAGTGCCCACTTGCCACCAAATTTCTACAACAAAGGCAAGCAGAGAGGCATTCTGCTTTTATTATATGGAACTCCCTTCCCTTGGAGATTTATCTAAGCCCGAGCCTGTTCATCTTCCGGAAGTGCATAGTAAGACCTATTTGTTTAGCCGGTTGTTTGGCAGGCAGGGATAGGGTTGGTGGATTTATTTATTTTTATGGGGATTTTTATCTGTTAACGTGTTTTTGTATGTTGTAAACTGCCCTGAGCCTGAGAGGAAGAGCAGGATATAAGTTTGAATAAACAAACACCACTCGGTATCTAGCCCCTGCTGGAGTGGGTCAGATACCATGGGTCCATCTGGATACTGAATATCAGTGGATAACTATTTCAGCTCTACTCCCTGACACCCGTGAAATCCCAGTTTTCCCAGCTACTTGGAGATATCGAGACTTCTCCCATAGACCAGAAACTCTGGGCTAAAACAGACTCTCTTAACAAAACCCAGAGAGCTGGCAACCGTAGCCCACCTCCGAACAAGAGATATTCAGGCATGAGGAGGATAACAGAGTCATCCAAAGAGGCAGAAAGACTTGCCTAGAGTTGAAATGGGTGCCTAATTTAGTAACCATCAGCAATACCTACGTTTTCGGGTATTGTGTCAGCTGTCCATTAAGCTAACCAATCACGGATCAAATACCCCAAAGTAGTCATTTCTGTTACCAATTTACTGATTTTCCGGCAACCGATTTGATAAATTGGGATAGCAACTTAATATTCCGGAACCGGAAGTCGATATTCTGGAACACTGGTGTCGCAGAGGCTAAATTGGGTTCTGGCCCTTTAAGTCAAGGCAGGCCATGACACCTGGGCTGGGTGCGGCCAAGCCATCCCAGGGATAAAAAGTCTATGGCTGGCTCAGAAGAGGCGGAGGCAGACTGTAGACCAGAGAGAGCTGGGTCTGGAGCCAGAGAGAGAGCAAGCAGAGTTCTGTGCAGCAGGAAACCGTTTATGAGGCTCTTCGGAGCCAGGAAGGCTAAGCCAGGGGACTTGACTGTGTTGGAACCTGCAGTATCTTTATCGTGGGAAACTACTGGGATTATGATGACTCTTGTATATCTCTGGTGACGGTGAACACTGTAAATCAATTTGCATGCAACGCTAATTCCCAGAGTGTGGATCTTGCTGATTGGGGTCTGATCTGGAGGAGAACACCCAGAGCGAGGAGCTCCCCGGTCACAGCGTGCGGCAGCGTGTGAGCTAATTCCCCGTTGCAACAGTGCCACGCCCTCCGTAGGTTTGGAGAGGCCACGCTGTCACCATTGGGTACCCAAATCGGGCACTAAACAGGTCCCGATTAGCACCTGAAATGTTCAGGTCAGTTTGGGTCCCGGGAATAAGTATACCTGCTTTGGCAGGTACTAGCTTCAGCTCTAGTCTTGCCTGTGACAAGAAGACATGAAAGGTACTGGGCTTCTAAGGAAGTTTGGAATATACCGAGCAATACTCTTCCCCTCCTGAAGAGTAACTACTTCACTGCTCTTGGCTGTGCCCCATCTTTGCAGCTGCTTAGTCATCACATCAGACACAGCTGTCAAACAGGCCAAGGGTAAAGTCAAGTGTTTTATTAATGCTACAGGAAAAAAGTCAATGCTTGCATTCCCCAGGGAGCGAGAAAGGGATTAGTTTCTATCTCCACTTCTGGGCCTGGCACCAGTGGATTTCTCATCAGCACTAGGTCCCTGGCAGCCACCCGCTCCACAAACAGCTGTGATCCAAGAGGCATATCTCGCACAAAGGCAAGTAGCTGGGGACGATCTAAACCAGGTATGGGGTCACCTCCAGAGTCACTCTTTCCACTGCTCTGCTGCGGTGGCAGCAACAGGGCGACCTGGTTCAGAATTCAGGTCTCATCCGTGGACGTCTTTATTAAGTTGGGCTTTTTCACGATGGGGAGAACGTGACACATTCTCATTTCTTAGTTGCACACCCATTACAAGTTTCCCAGCTCTGCTAGAGCCCTGTCTGCATTAGGCTCAGCCTGAGTTCAGTGAGCCTGCGCCCAATTTGTCTGAGTGCCCCACCCCCCAACTCGACGAAGCAACTTCCTCTCCTATGCATCAGCAACGTTCGCAACTGATCATCCTACAAAGAAAAAAGTATCCTGGAACTGACTAGTTAAGACAACTGAAACTGGTGGAATAATCATCATAACCACTCGCACATCAACAAGGGCCAGTCTTAAACAGGGCCAGTAGGGGCCAGGACCTGCGGTTGGAGAGGGCCCACTGCCTGCTCATGGTAAGCAGGCTTCATCTGCCCAAGTAGGTGGCTTCTATCAAGAGCCCTCAGAACACAAGGGATCCAGTTGGGCTCCAGTAGGCTTGGGAGCTGTCCCAGACCACGGCCCTCTGGGATCACTCCACCGGACCCCGTAGAGCACTGTGACATCACGACATTCAGTGTAGAGTGGAGCCATCCACAGTACGAGTTAGACCCAGGCAAGGAGGAGCCTGCCTCCGTCAGGCCTGGTGCAGTGAAACTCGGTTCAGGTTCACACTTGATTCTGAAACCCCTGCAAGGATCTACTTCATTCCATCCCCCAACCACCCACTTCACTGTAGTTAGAGCTGCTGTCACGAACCAGCTGTCAACCGCCCATCCTGGTCTCGCAGACCATCTGTAGACCATGGACTGCAGCTTGGGAACCACTGGCTGAAGGTGAAAGAGCAAAAGGGAGACATTCCTAAAGGATAGGTCCACAAATGGCTGTTAGCCAAGTTGGTCAGCAATGAGATCTCTGACTGCTGGGGGATCGGAGTATATTTATTTATTTATTTATTTATTTATTAAAAGATTTACTATTCTGTGGGGAAGGCATCGCTCCATTCTGACCGGTCGTGAACTTCTCTTCAAGCTGGTCACTGCTGGATACAGGGTGCTGGTCTAGATGGATCATTACCCCAGGCCTTGGTTTGGTGCTGCTGAACGCGAGGTCGGTTGTCAATAAATCATCTCCCATCCGGGAGTTAATCCCGGAGTGGGACGTCGACCTCGTGTGTATTACAGAGACCTGGCTGGACAATGAATCGGGCCCTATTCTGACCTTGTTCCGGCTGGGTTCTCTGTGCAGCATCAGCCTCGGCTGGAGGGACGGGGGGGGGGGGGGGGGGGGGGGTACCCAT
>QEPC01005386.1:2550314-2566848 GCA_003113815.1 Sphenodon punctatus | reverse complement strand
CCCTCCAGCCCCACATCCCCAGTCTCTCTCCACCCCCACCCCCACCAAAATCAGAAAAAGCACATGGCTAGCAGGGGTCTAGACATGCTTGTTGCTTCAACCTTCACAGAAAAATCCAAACTCAAGCAGGAAAACCATCCATTGCAGTACAAGCGCCCACCCACTCACCCACGGTGAGGAGGGATTGAAGAGGACAAAAGATTAAAAGCACAAGCAAGCAACCAAACAATGCACATAACAGGGCAGGGGATTTGCTTTTTCAAAACTTACTAGGTTTCTGAAAGGATGAGACCTCCTGATCACTCTCTAGTCTGACTCTGATCTCTTCCCCCTCCCCTCTAGTTGAACCTAGAGGGAGGAGCAGGGAAGAGTCAGCTCTTTCCCTCCCTCCTCCCCCTCTGGTAGAGGAGGGGCCAGGGGAAGAAAAAGGAGCTATGAGGTGGCCAGAGCGTTTTGAAAGGGCGCCCGGACACGCCCCCTAGGCCTTGCTGATTGGCTGGGTTTCTCCATAGGAACCCAGCCAAGGAGTACATGGCACCTCCCCCAGGCCCTCCCCAATCCCCCAGAAAGCAGTGCGTTTCTGGGTCGATGCCCAGCGTATGCTTTCTGAGAGCTTGGGAGACATTCTCTAAGTCCCCACCTCCTGGCCACTGAGTGGAAAGCTAGCGGGAGGGGGATGATTGACTCCCCTTTCCCTCCTCCCCTTGCAGAGTTCTCTCGCTGCAGGGTTTGTTTACATAGGACTCATCCTGCTCTCTAGGAGGAGAGGTACAATGTAATCAAAGCCTGGGACAGGCGGGGAAATTGTCCGCACTGACGCTGGATCAGCTGAGGAGCAGCTTCTGGCTCCCCAGCATGCATGGGGGGACCCTTGGGGGGCACCTGCCCCAACGCCCTGGGGGAGGGCTGTCCCTGCCTCCCCCTGTCTTTAGATTGTAAGCTCTCAGGCAGGGACCGTGTCTATCTTATTTTTTGTAAAGTGCCAGGTACATCGCTGGCGCTATATAAATGCTAATAAATAAAATAATAATAATAATAATAATAATATAATTAATGACAAAGGTCAAAGTCAAACAAAAGTCAAAGTAGTTAAAATTCAAATCAACATCAAAGTTAAACCAAGATGAAGTACTCAAAGAGTGCCAAACCAAATTTGCATATTCATTAGCAGAGACGAATACTCAAATTTGCTTCATGAATATGAAAAGCCCTACTGATTTCAGCTCTACAGACAAGCTTTTCAAGGCTTGAATACTACACTGAACATTTCTTTGCTTAGCCTTTCCATCTCTACAGAAGTCAATATTTCAAAGGCACTAAGCATTACTGCCAGCAACTGAACTTTCCTACAAATTGTTGTGACCCTTAAATCCAATGAGGGCACTGGTGTACGGTTAAAGGGCAGCAATCTAGCCCCAGCAAACTAATGTTTCTGTGAGGAAAACACCTTGAAATATCAGCAACTTTGTTAGAATCCCTATAATGGGGGAGGCAATTTATTTTAGAGTGAGGGAAACAAAAGTAAAAAGCTGACTGCAACAACTGATCTTGCTTTCGCCCCTGGAATTGCTTTTGACCTGAAAACTGTGACTGAATTTCAGATCTCAAATGTAATATTCTCCTTCTATTCTCGGGGAACATTTAAAGGGGAAGAGGAAGGAAGGGGTTTGGGAAAGAAAATGGACTCCCCCAAAGCGCTCCGTGCCCTTTTCTGAATCATTGAACTGGTGAGGAAATCTATCGCCTTCATGGGTTTGTTGATACAGTCATGAGGGATTATGGGTCGCCGTTAATGTAAAGGACCTCATTTCTCAATGAAGTTACTGTGCAGTGCCCACATGCAGCAGCTGTTGTGAGACCCTGCCCACATGCAGCAGCTGTTGTGAGACTCCCCCAGCAGGCATTGCAGCGCCCAGAAAGGCCCAGCAGGCATTGCAGCGCCCAGAAAGCCCCTCCAGGTGAGCAGGGCCCCACCCCATAGCCACAAGCCAAAGGTGCACGCCCGCGCCCAGCGGGCGGCAGCCCTTGGGCGGCGACAAAAGGGCGCTGGCCGTTTTGTGGCCGTTGTGCGGCCGGAGCGAGGACAGCGAGGGGCCACCCCCCTGACAGCACGCACACGACACCTACAGGCCTGGACTCCCCCCGATACTGAGCAGGTAATACCTATGATGCCTCCCTATACCTCCCTCACCTCCTCGTCCTCTCTCACCTCCCTCCTTCTAGCCTCTCTCACGCACCCCCTCCTTCTCCCTCTCCCTTCACCAGCAGCCTTTCTCCAGCCAACCTACCCCTTATCCTCACCCACGCCCCTCCCCCCTCCCCACCCTCATCCCCCCTTACCCATTCCCCCTAGGCCTAAACCCGGCCGTTCCCCATCCCCCAACCTCATCTGCATCCCCTGCCTTCCCAAACACCAATTGCCTTTTTCCTGCTCCCTCTGGAACTGCCGCTCGTCCGTGGCTAAAGCTCCCTTCATCCACGATCTCTTCCTCTCTCGCCCCTTTCAACTCCTGGCTCTTACGGAAACCTGGATCACGCCCTCCAACTCTGTTACCCCGGCCGCTCTATCCTCCGGGGGCCTGTCGTTCTCTCACCGCCCCCGCCCTGAGGGCCTGGGTGGTGGTGTGGGCTTGCTCCTTGCTAAGCACTGCCAATTCAAAACCCTCTCCCCTCCCCCCTCCTCCTCCTTCCCTTCCTTTGAGGCCCACTCTGTGCGCTTATACTCCCCTCTACACCTTCGGGTTGCTGTCATCTACCGCCCCCCGGGTTCCCTCTCCTCTTTCCTCCCGGACTTTGAATCCTGGCTCACCTTCTTCCTCTCCGATGATATCCCCACTCTTATCCTTGGTGATTTCAACATTCACGTTGACACGCCCTCCGCCCCCTCTGTTTCCCGCTTTCTCTCTCTCGCTTCCTCCTTTAATCTCCGACTCTGGACCGACTCCCCCACTCATACTGACGGCCATTCCCTCGACCTCGTCTTCACTCGAAACTGTTCTCTAACTGACCTCTCCTTTGACCCCTTCCCTAGTTCTGATCACTTCCTCGGCTCCTTCAGCCTTTCCCACCGACCCCCCTCCGCCTCCCCCTCTATGCGCCCCTTCCGCAATATGCAGGCCCTTACTCCCTCGGAGTTTGCCGCACATCTTTCCCCCCTTCTCCCCCCCGTTTTCGCCTCCTCCTCCCCTGACTCTGCTGTCTCTGCTCTCAACGCTTCTCTCTCCTCGACCCTTGACTCTCTTGCCCCCCCCTCTGCTCGCCCCGTCCGCCCCCTCGACCCCCGCCCCTGGCTTACCCCTGCCATCCGCTACCTCCGCTCCTGCGCCCGGGCTGCCGAACGCCTCTGGCGCAAATCCCGCTCCCTCCCTGACTTCCTCCATTACAAATTCTCCCTCTCCTCCCTCTCCTCGGCTATCTCCCTAGCTAGGCAGCGCTATTATGCCTCTAGGATCGAATCTTTCTCCCGCGACCCTCGCCGCCTTTTCTCTACTTTCGACTCCCTTCTCAAACCCCCCTGCCCTCCCCCGCCCTCTTCCCTTGCTGCTCGGGATCTTGCGTCGTTCTTCACCTCCAAGATTGACAAGATCCGTCGGGATATTGCCTCCCGCCCCCCTCCGCCCCCCGCTCCCCTCCCGCCCCCTCCCCCGCCCCCCTCCCTCCTCGCATCCTTCCCTCCTGCCTCTCTCCAGGAAATCTCTGCTCTTCTCTCTTCATCCAACCCCTCCACCTGCCCCCTTGACCCGATCCCCTCCCGCCTCCTGACCTCTATTGCTCCCACTGTCGCTCCCCCCCTTCTGCATGTTGTCAATCTCTCCCTTTCCACAGGCTCCTTCCCCTCTGCCTTCAAACATGCCACTGTCTCCCCCATCCTCAAAAAGCCTACCCTGGACCCTTTCGATCCCTCTAGTTACCGGCCGGTCTCCCTCCTTCCCTTTGCTTCGAAGCTCCTGGAACGTGTCGTCTACTCCCGCTGCCTGAACCTCCTCTCTGCCAACTCCTCCCTCGACCCTCTCCAGTCCGGCTTCCGCCCCCTCCACTCTACTGAAACTGCCCTGGCCAAGATCACCAATGATCTACTTGTCGCTAAATCGAAGCGCCACTACTCCGTTCTTGTCCTCCTTGACCTCTCTGCTGCCTTTGACACTGTCGACCACTCGCTCCTCTTGGACTCGCTTTACTCTTTGGGCTTCCGTGGCTCTGTCTTTGACTGGTTCTCCTCCTACCTCTCTGACCGCTCCTTTAATGTCTCCCTCCCCGAGTCGACCTCCCCCTCCCTTCCCCTCTCGGTTGGGGTTCCCCAAGGTTCTGTCCTTGGCCCTCTCCTCTTCTCTATCTACACCCGGTCCCTTGGTGAAATTATTGCCTCCCACGGGTTCCAATACCATCTCTATGCTGATGACACCCAACTCTATCTCTCTACCCCCTCTCTCTCCTCCTCTGTCCGCTCACGCCTCGTCGACTGCCTCTCTGATATCTCCGCCTGGATGTCCCGACGCCAACTCAAACTGAACATGGCCAAGACTGAACTCCTCATTTTTCCTCCATCCCCCTCCTCTCCCTCTGACCTGACCATCTGCATTGATGGGGTCACCATCCGTCCTGTTCTCCGTGCCCGCAGCTTGGGCTTCATTTTTGACACGCACCTCTCCTTTAAACCTTACATTGACTCTGTGGCCAAATCCTGCCGATTCGCTCTCCTCAACATTGCCCGCATACGCCCCTTTCTATCTGTCTCCTCGGCCAAAATCCTTGTTCATGCCATGGTTATCTCTCGCCTCGACTACTGCAACCTCCTCCTTGCTGGCCTCCCTCGCTCCCACCTGTCCCCCCTTGTGGCGATCCAAAACTCTGCCGCCAAGGTCATTCACTCTGCCCGTCGCTTCGACCATGTGACGCCTCTCCTCCTCTCCCTTCACTGGCTCCCCCTTCCTGAACGTATCCTGTTCAAACTCCTGGTTTTCACGTTCAAATCGCTCCATGACCAAGCTCCCCCTTACCTCTCGGACCTAATCGCCCTACGCGCTCCTGCGCGCGCTCTCCGCTCTTCCGCTGTCCCCTCCCTCGCTCTCCCTCGCTTCTCCTGCTCGCCCAACCGCCTTCGTCCCTTCTCCCTCGCTGCCCCGCATGCCTGGAACTCCCTCCCTGCCGACGTCCGCCTCGCCTCCTCCCTCCGCTCCTTCAAATCCCTCCTCAAGACCCACCTTTTCCATGCTGCCTTTCCCAATGCCCTCTAGTCTTTCCCCTTGCTCTTACTGTCAGCCCTCCTCTGCTGACTGCTGCTACCGACCACCTTGTAACCAAGCCAAGTACACGCACCTGAGACTTCGCATCCGCCTGAATGTTTGTTTGTCTTCTCCCATGTCTCTCCCGCTGTCCCCTCTCCTTGTCTCCCCCTCCTTGTCTTTTAGATTGTAAGCCACAGGTAGGGACCGCAGCTGATTATATGTTCTGTACAGCGCCAGGTTGTTGCTGGCGCTTTATAAATGTTTAATAATAATAATAATAATTAGAATCATAGAGTCAAAGTGGGCCGGGAGCGCCTTCCTGTGGGTGCCATCTGTTAGTCTTGTTCGTACGGAGAGAGTTTGCAGGGAGACATTTTCAGTTGCTGCCCTAATGCTGTGGAACTCGCTTCCCCCCCGGAGGTTTGTTTGCACCTGAACCTTGGCATTTTCCGAAGGCGGTGCAAGACCTTTTTATTTGTTGAGGCATTTGGCGGGCAGGGATAAGGGGTTTGGTGAAGGTTTGGGGTAGGGGGTGTGATTGGGTGGTTTTGGTGCGGGGATGGGGAAATGTTTGGGTTGTATTGTTTTGTTTGCTTTGTAAGCCGCCCTGAGCCATTTGGGAATGACAGGGTAAAAACGGGACTAAATAAATAAATAAATTGCCCCAAAAGGGGCATCTAGTCCAACCCCCTACCCTGAAGCAGGATCCACCCTATTAAAACCATGAGGCACCAGTATAGCCTTGTAGGTAAGGTATTTTATTTATTTATTTATTTATTTATTATATCCCGCCCTTCCCCGAAGTCTCAGGGACGTTTACAAAAACAGAAGTACACACAAAAAATAGAAAAATACAAACCAATACAACAAACTCCCCTAAAGATCCCTACCCTCACTCCAAAGACCCACCCACCTAACCTCTATTGCAAAAAGGAACATTTTACACCCCCTCCAGAGCATGTTCAAGCGTTGACTCTGGTGGACTTTGGGGGGAAAGGAGTTCCATAGTAGCGGGACAGCAACCAAGAATGCCTCTCTGCGGTCCCTTGTCCTATGGAGAAAACTGGTTGGTGGCACCTGCAAGAGGGCACGCCTAGTCAACCGCAGGGGTCACAGTGGAGCATGGAAGGAGAGGCGGTATTGAACATAGACCTGAGAGACAAGGGCTCAGTCAAATCCCATCATAGCCATGACCTCGCTGAGTGATCTTGGTAAAGGCACCATCCCTCGGCCTCATCTCTCCATCTGGAAAGCGGGAATCATCGTTACTTAATTCACAGGGTTGTTGCAAGAGCGAGTTACATATTGGGTGCAAACCTGCGGCCCTCGCAAACTGTGCCTACATGGGGTGCAGTGAAAGACCACCGGCGCTCAGGCACGCATGCACCCCGCTGGTGCAGCAAGCCGTGCGGGGCAACAGCGCGCCCCTTCCTATGTAACCCTGCTGAACCCACACACCCCGCAGCCCGGGGGATGGAGCAGGAGCCGTGCCTGCTCCATCCCCCGGGGCATGGGCTGTGTGGGCTCGGGGGCTCACAACAGCATGGGGCGCGCCGTTGTCCCACGTGGCTTGCTACATGCACGGGGCGCATGTGCGCTTGGGCGCCCGCCGCCCAGCAAACCAGTGCGCCTGCCACCGGCGTAAGCTGGCAGCAGGATTGCACCCAAGGACTGCGAAATGCTTCGAACACAGGAAGTGCTACCTAAAATTATAAATAATAAACACCACCCCAAAAGCTGAATTCACCAAGAAAAAACTAGCACCTGTGATTAGTGCTGAATCTCACACAGCTGTTCTCGATTCAACAGGAAATGGTAGCGTGTTGGGAACACTGATGAATGCTCATTCGAATTTTTTAGTCTGGGACACGTTTCAAATTTCCATTTCCTTCGGGATTGCAGGTGGCATTTTTTCTCAGCAGTCATCATTTTCCGGTACTTTCTGTCGTTTTCCAGTACCTTCCATCATTTTTTGTTATTATTTAGTGTTCTGGTATCATCACCTTCTCAGCTCCTGGACCATGTTGATTTCACCTCCATGTACTCTTCTCTCAATCGGGGGGGGGGAGGAGGAGGGGGGTGAAGAGTAGGAGGAAAAGGAGACACTGACAGCCTTCTTCTCCTGACAGCATGTTGAATGTGACAGCATGTACCGGAAATTCCAGAAAATACTGAAAATACTTACCGATGGGCATTCCTGAATGGGAACAAATGAAAATGGCTAAAATTTGGTAAGTTTCCGCATCACAGCAGAGGCAGCAAATGGGCTGTTTTTTATGAAAACAGCATTTGTCTATGATCAGAGACCCAAGTCTTGGAGCTTACCCGGTGCTTGGCAGCTGTGGGAGATTGGATGAGGGCAAGCCGTCTGAAGTTAAATCCCAACAAGACGGAAGTGATGGTCATGGAGAAGGCTGGGGGAGTGGTGGCTCCCATCATTGATGGGATCCATCCTGCTCTGGTATCTCAGGTTCGGAGTCTGGGGGTGCTCCTGGACCCGCAGCTCTGCCTGGATGCTCAGGTGGCAGCTGTGGCGAAAGGGGCATTTCGCCAATTACATCTGGTGCGTCGGCTTTGGCCATATGTCTCGGACTCTGACTTAGCCATGATCGTCCATGCCTTTATTACCTCGAGATTGGACTACTGTAACGCACTCTATGTGGGGCTACCCTTGGCGCTGGTTCGGAGGCTGCAGCTGGTGCTGAATGCGGCGGCTCGTCTCCTAACAGGGACGGGCCGATGCGAGCATATTACACTAGTGCTTCGCTCTCTGCACTGACTGCCGATAGTCTTCCGGGCCCAATTCAAGGTGTTGGTGTTGACCTTTAAAGCCCTGAACAGCCTAGACCCCGCCTACCTGCAGGACCGCCTCACCCTCCGGGTCCTGGATCAGCCTCTGCGGTCAGCCGGGGGCGCCCTCCTTGAGGTCCCCCAGGTTTCTTGGGTGTCGACCTTGCGGAGGGCGTTCTCTGTGACCGCACTGCGGTTGTGGAACTCCCTCCCGTTGGAGATCCGCCTGATTACCGACCTCCCCTCTTTCCGTAGACAATGCAAGACCTGGCTGTTCCGTTGTGCTTTTCCTGAGGGAGAGGGAGTGGGTGGGTTGGGTTAGGGTGGGTGGGGGGGATGTTGTTTTTATATTGTGTTTTAATAGTGTTTTAAATCATATTATTGCTGTTTAAAATTGTTTTTATATGCTGTTAGCCGCCCCGAGATGCTTTTAGCAGGAGGGGGCGGAATACAAATTTTATTATAAATAAATAAAATAAATAAATAAATAAATATAAACTGCACTTTCCCCCTTGCCACCAATGGGGAAATGCAGCAAAGACAGGTTCTTGCCTATGATCAAATCTGCCACAATCAGAGAGCAAGAATGACTTGGGTGCTGAAATGAGAGGGAGTCATTTTATCAGATCCATCCAGATGACTCCAACAAGTGAGTCACGTCCCAGGCTGCAGGGTGTCAGGCACCAAGCAGAGTCCAGGCAGAGTAGTGACAGAACTGGGACCAGGCGTGAGTCACAGCAGAATCAGGGCCAAGCAAGAGTCAGGATCGGGACCAGCTCCAAGAAGAGCCAAATCATCAAACTGAAGGGCAATCCAAAGGGTGGTATCTCTAGGAACAGGCCATGGGGTTGATCCCAGAGAGACAATTCTGTGCAAATGAAAAGGGCTGGAACAAGGGGAGCAAGAGTTTGAGACTAGGCCTGAAACGCCAAATCACGGCAAATGCTGTTTCCACTGGAAACAGGTTATTTGCGTGGTGCGGAAACTTACCAGCATTTCCGCTGCTTTCACCACTTGTCGTTATTTGGTGTGTGCACCCCCAGGGGCAATGGAGACAGAAAAGTGCCCGCTAAGTGCCAGAGAAGCGCCACAAACTGCCATAAAAGTCCTGGAAAGTGACAGGAAATGATGGGAAATCACAGACGCCGATATCGACAGTGGTGGAAGCGTGGAATCACTGGCAACTGACAAATTGCCAACAAACACCTGCAGGTGTAACCCCAGGAGGGGCTATAATTTCAAAACGTCGGGTTCAGTTAGGGACTCCCATCAAAGAGCTGGTCAGAGGCAAAGGCAAACACTGACACTCAAGTCAAATTTCAATAAATGAAAATAATTGATTAAGCAGCGGTTCAGCGATCCCCAAACCCACAAGTCCCCCTGCTTCCAACAAGTGTAGTTTCTCCACAAAAGGGTGCGAAGAAGCCTGCGGTCTTGGCAGAAGCGCCACTGTTGTTCCTCAGTAGAAAGATCTTGATTTCTCATTCTTTTAATTTCTTTAGAACAAAACCCTGGTCTAAGAACGAAGGATACACAGACAGTAACAGCCTGCATTTACCCCTCAAGACTTAGTGGAATCCAAAGAATATATACTTTTCCCTCGCTCTTTGGATTATAATTATTACAAAAATAAAGTCAAGGATACAATGAATAAATTTCCCGTTATCACACACCTGATATAGGTTACATAGGGCCTGGCATTAGGAATCCAGTTCTCATTCAGTCACCTCAGCTCCTCAGTCCAAAATGGTTTCTGAAGCCCAAGTCTTCTGCCCCTTCCTTCTGCCCACGATAAAGCCCCACCTAGTGGCTTCAGCTAGCAGGACTGAGCAAATTCACAGCCACGTGATTTGCCTTGCTCATGGACAATTCTATGGGTATAACTGTTCATTTACAAAGGCTACCCAACCTCCACTAGCTCTGCACACCGCTTAAATCTTCTTAAAGTAACAGGTTACACTAGCACTCTCAAAAGGTAGGCATTTCCCTGCGGAATGGGAACACTTGCTGTTGTCTCAGCCGTACTGGGAGCGGAAGGAAGGAACTGGGTTGGCCGGAGAGCAGGGTCCAAGAGGAAGCAAGGTTTCATGAAACACACACAGACACTGGGCTTAGGCATTACTCTGCGTGGTGTCCTCTTCCTGTCAGGTGGTTTTGATGTGTGCATCAGCCAATCAGGGTCCAGTGGACGGAGAATCCCATTGCTTAACAGAGTGCTGGAACAGAGCCTAATACACAATATGCAAGGGCTTTAGCCAGAGTGCACTGGCGATGCTGCGGTGCCGCTGCCTCGTCCGGCAGAACTGCCCAAGAGTGCAGTTCTGATTCCAGGTCCTGATGCAGGGGTAGCTCAATAACCCTTAGAGCCATCCAACACTCTGACCTACATGTAAATTACTTCCAGTTCAATTCTTGCTTCAGCCTTGTGTCTTATCTTGGCTTTTGCGTGTTTGTTCAGACTGCTTCCACAGATTTTGATCTCTGATTACCTTTGACTGTTGGTGGATGTCGGAAACAACAGCGGAGGAGAGGGACTTGGGGGTTATAATTGACCATAAAATGACTATGAGCAGCTGTAAAAAAGGCAAATGCTATCCCTGGGATGTATTAGGCGTGGTATTGCCAACAGGGATAGGGAGGTGTGGTTGCCTCTGTTTAGGGCTCTGGTAAAACCACATCTGGAGTACTGTGTTCACTTCAGTTCTGGTCACCAATGTTTAAGAAGGATGAACTTAAACTGGAACAAGTGCAACATAGAGCTACCAGGATTAGAGGATTTACCCTATGAGATGCGGGCGCTGAAGAAGCTTGGCGTATTTAGCCCGTCGAAAAGAAGGCTGAGGGGAGATAGAATTACATCGTATAAATATATCAGGGAGTTAACGCACCAGAAGGGGGCATGGGTACAAGAACTAATGGATACAAGCTGGCTTTCAATAAGTTTAGGCTGGAAATTAGAAGAAGGTTTTTTAACAATCAGAGCAGTGAACTACTGGAATAAGCTTCCAGGGGCAGTTCTGGGAGCAAAGAATCTGAATAGCTTCAAAATGGAGTTTGGCATATATCTTGTGAGGAGTTTTTATGATTTGATGTTGCAGGACAAGGTGTCTTCCCCGACCCCCAGCAATACATGTTGGGTTCCCCCCCGCTCTTCTATAGCATCAAAGTTGTCTGTAGCGGGAGGTGGGACTGTCGGGGCATTCTGAAGCCTAGGAACTATATTGTATATCAGGTGCCTTGCTGGTGGGGCCTGCACACATGCTCAGGGTCTAACTGATCATCATATTTGGGGCCAGGAAGGAATTTTCCCTTTGGGCAGATTGGCAGTGGACTCTGAGGGTTTTTTGCCTACCCCTGTAGCATGGGTGCAGCTCGCCTGTTTGGGACGTCTGGATCCCCTTTTTCTAACATTATTTCCTGTTATTTCAGGCATCAGTGTGCTCTGGTTGGTCCCAGTCTCTGCTTGTAGCTATTGGTGGGATTTCTCTGGAAGGATGGTTGGGGTGTAGCAGATCCTGCAGTGGTGTAGAGGGCTAGACTAGATGACCCTTGATGTCCCTTCCAGCCTTGTGACTCTATGACTCTATGTAATAGGACAGAGACCCTGTGAGCTGAGGCCCCTTTAAGAGCCAGCGAGTGAAGCACTAGCCACGCCCACTCCTGGCTATAAGAAGAGGAGAGTCAGACAGAGAGCCGGTCTGTGCCTGACCCTGTTCAGAGAAGCATCTCCCCAATGTGCTGTGGTCTCAGCAGGACCGCTGGCCAGAGTGCTGAAGCTCAGACTGAGTTGGGACAGTCTGTGCCTGGATTCAGAGGGGAGAACAACTCTGCTAGGTCTTCAGCAGGATCGCTGACCTGGTTCCTGAAATCCTGCTGTGGAGTTGTTGAGAGCTAGTGCCTGAGGAATACTGCAGACCAGTGTCCTTAGGAAGGATACAGTAAGTCTGCAGCTGTGAATAGACTTTATATATGGAGCTAGCCAGAGGACCGTAGGCCTGGCTGAGCTAGGGGCTCGATAGGGAAGTGAGTTGCCACGCCAGAGGGCTGCTTCCCGGCATTAGACAGGGCACTGAGAGACTGCCTAGAGACCATTGTATACAGTGTGTAAATAAAGACTTTACTCAGAAGCCAATTCCCTGAGAGACTAGTGACTATTTGGGACTCAATCCTGTGAGGACTTATCCCAGGGTACCGCACCGTGCATGGGTAGGGAACTAGCTAGGGAACGACACTACCTAGATTACCCTCTGGTTGCTGACAGATGGCCCATCGAACCTCCTTCCTTTCCTGATCTGGTTGCCAATCTGGCAGGGTGTGATCCTGAAAACACTTACAGACCATAGGTTCCTGACAACACGTCACAGGTCCCTTTTGGACTTAAAATCCATGAATCTATGTCAGGGTCGTATGTGCCGGTGGAAATGGACCCCGATGCAGAAGCTGGTACAAGGCCCCGTGTGCAGTTGCACTTACAGCCACACCCCTGATCTATGTCAAACATTCTACAAGCTCTCGTAGCAGCTGAGGCAATTAGTCAACAAAGCGATCTGCCTACAGAGGGAACTAAGGTGCCAATAATAATAGTAAAATATATATTAATTTATAGTCTCCACGCCCTCCCCCTGCCAAATGACTCTCAGGGTACTTCACAAAACGAATACAACCAAATAACCTAAAATCCATTTTAAAGGGGAAAGAGTGGGGGGGGATATATGAAGGGGAACCAGCAGTGGATCCTCTAAGTCACCTGAAGAATAAAAAAAAAAAGGTTTTCAGCTGTTTTTTAAAGGTGAGGAGGGAGGAACTGAGATGAACTCTGGAGGGAGCAAGTTCCACCCTCAAGGGCCCACCACAGCAAAGGCCAAAAACGCCCATCAACTTAGGGCAGCGGTGGACAAAGTTTCCTAATCCCGAGAGCCATAGTCATTTACCACAATGGGGTCAAAGAGCCGTGTGTGGCTCTAGAGGCACCGTTTGCCCACTTCTGACTTATGGCATGATGGAGGAATCCCCACAAGAGCGGGTGGTTTCTGAGCACAGACAGCCAGTAGGATAAGATTTCAGGAGCAGGTTTCAAATATAGCTAGGGCCTATCCCAGCACCCACTAGCAGTGCTGTAAAGCAGATTAGGTTAGAGTGCAACTACAGTCGATGGGAGACTCTGCACTAAAGTAAACCTGACTGGATGAGGCTCTAAATGCTGAGGAAATCTCTGCTCTCACCACTAACAGTGGATTTCATTAGATGCCCCAGGAGGCCTCTCACTGACCCAATCACCGCCCCAAACACAGCCGCGTAAAGTGACTCTTGAAACGTTTCCAGAAAACCACTTCAAGCCTGAGAGTGAGAGAATGGGAAATTTCTTCTCAAGAGGTGACTTTTTTCCCCCTTTTATTTGACAAAGTCACGAGCAGCCAAAAATAAGGGTTTAGGAATGAAATCGCCAGCCTACCTTTGTCAATAGCTCTGGCACCGTGGTGCTACAATAAGTTTGATCATAATAGCTATAAAAAATTAATCTTTTAGCACTGCAAATCTCTCTGTATATAGAAAATGAGATTGCCTCACCTTTAAATGACAGCTCCTCCAAGCCCCACAATGAACTAGATCACCTTACTAAATAGGTGCTCTTTTCTAGCAGCTTAATGGGGATTTGGATGGAGACCATTTGAACTTTGCCATGGAACTGCTCTGAATGCCAGTACAGTGTTCTGGGAGGCCTACTCTTTCGTTCTCCCCTCCCTACCATTTTAGCCTCTCCATTCAGTTCCAAATGATTCAGGAAAGCAACAGATTAGCACCAAAATCAGCCACTGTTACATCTCCCAAATCCCTGAACTTAAACCGGCATTACCGGTCAGAGATCAAATGCCAGTAGAGCTGCTGTCTTTCTGGGTTTCACTTGGAGACTCTGGGTTTTGACCCAGAATCTCCAGACTCCAGAGGAAGCTTAGATTTCTCTGGCTCTGCCAGGGACACCCCAGTAACCTGGGGAAATCGGAGACGCAGGAGGTGGCCATGTCAGAAAAAGGACACAGGGACATTCCCGCCCTGCCCCCTTCTGACATGGCACCGCCCCTACGTAGTGTCATATCATTTTGACAACTCATAAAGGGCGAGGTTGTGTCAGAAAAGGGCATGGCTTCCCCTTTGTACAGTCCCCTTCCCAACATGATACCACTGGCTGCCAAGCATTGTGGTGCTCCTTCTTAAGGGGAGGGTTACATAAGAAAGGGGTACGGTAGTCCTTTTGCCCTGCCCCTGCTGACGTAACCCCTCCCCTCCCTGGAGGAAGTCCAGAGCAAAATGGTAACCCTAAATGCAGATTAACTGTGCTTGGTCTGAGTCTTCTGTCTCACTGTTGTACACCATTGTACTAAAGGGGAAGGAAGCCAACCTCTGCCTAAGCAAGTTCCTGCCCCCTTCTCAACCTTCCTCTCCTCTCCTCTCAATGCAACCTGTGGGTGGCCCTTACACTCATCCCCATGGGTAAAAACAGAAGACACAGCAGTCTGCTGTGGCCTACTTTGACCCACTTTGAACCAGACCTCACCTGCGCATGCGCGCAGGCACCACCAGCTGTTGGCCCAGGATTGCCCCAGGCCGTGTTGACAGTTAGCCTGGGCTCTGACCTTGGAAAACCTCCAAGGTCATAATCCAGGCTAAGGTCTGCTCAACCGGGCCAAAGAGGGTCCCAGTGGGCGATCATGTCTGGTGTTCACTGCCAATTGGCCGCGATGGCTGCCTGTCATGGTGGGGGGCTGGGCACTGGGTGCAACACGGGGGCGGGGCTGCCCAGCTGCACATCTGTGGTTCTCTCCTCCCTCCCCGGTGCCCCGGCCATGTTTGTTCTGAAACCCCCACCCAGCCCAGACCACCATGGTTTTCCTCCCCCAGTCGGGTCGGGCCACCACTGCGCTGCCCTCATGTGTGTTTTTATCCCATGTCACTTTTCTGTCTGACAGTAATGCAGTAACTTTTGAAAGCCACAATTGAATAATTCCCAAATTCTAGGGAACATTCTGGGTATCAATGTGCAGAATGGACTCATCGATTTGGGGAAGAAATCAACAAAACTGAAATCACCCCAAATCAGAATTTTTCACCAATAGGACTGTGGCATGCAAATCAGCCAGTGAGGAAAGCATAGTATTGGTTTAGTGCCTCTGATATCACAATAACTCCACTGACCAGGGAAAGGGGAGGGGTTTCATGGTATTTAGAAGGCATGAAGAATAGCCTGGGGGGAACACACTGTGTGTTCAGAAAGACATTGGGGCCAATCCCATACCCTGCGGATCCCACGTGCACTCCCATAGAAACCGTGCACATCTCCATTGCAGGTACATTGTGCTGCACGGAAACCATGCGCATGCGGGCAGGGCCGCAGGCAGGATCCACAGGTTATGGGATTGGCCCAAATGTCTAGTAGAGGACAGGATTACAGCTAAAACAAGTAACCATACCAGTAATACCCACAATTTTCAGTAGTCTGTCAGGTGCCCAATCAGTCCCTGAGTACCAAGCCGGGCACCCAATTACCCGAAATACTGGGTATTACCATTACTGAGTTACCAATTTCACATTTTACTGGCCGATTTCAGTAACGGAAAACTAGTCAATCAGTATAGGAGGCCTCTAAATCAGTATGGGAGGAAGCTAAATCCATAATCGGGTAACCCATCAGGCACTAATCAGATACCGACGGGTACTCGATGTTACTGAGTGAAATCAGGTATCGTAATTCCGAAGGGGGATAGATACCTGGTTTTTTGTGAGTACTTGTTTCAGCTATAAATGGCATGTGCAGTTTGGGTCCTACGAAACAACCTCCTCACTTTGATGGGATGTGCATGTGATGGGGGGAAACAGCAGGAGCCTGAAGGGAAAATAGCCATCATCACTGTAAAAACCCCTTGACTCCTTTGCAGGAGGCCGGCAGAGCGGGAGCACCAAGGAGAGTGCTGCCAGCTGGGAGCGGCTGGGTGGGGTCAAACAGCAGACTTCCTGTTCCTATCCCACTGCCTTGAGCCCGTTTGGCTTTGCCTGTAATGTGGCTTCCCCTGCTCTGACTTCTGCCTTGAACCACACCCAACCTCTGCTTCTTTTTTCTGTGCCTGGCCCTTCTGCGCCTCGCCCTCCACGCCCCGGAGTGGCTCCTTCGGTCTGCCGGGGGTGCCTTCTTGGAGGTCCACTGCATTAAGCGGGGGGCCACAATGGAGAGGGCATTCTCGGTGGCCGGGTCGCGTCTCTGGAACTCTCTGCCGGAGGAGGCCCGCCTGGCCCCAAGCCTATTAGTATTTCGGCAGAAATGCAAGACCTGGTTGTTCGCCCGGGCCTTTGGGGAGGGGGGTGGGTAGTTGAGTTTTATTCCCCGATCCCAAGTCATTTATATCCCAGGCCCTGTTTATATGTCATTTTAATGTTTATATGGTATTTTAAGTGTTTGGATTGTTTTAAATTGTATTTTGTTGTTGGAAGCCGCCCCGAGCTGTCTTCAGGAGGGGCGGGGTAAAAAT
>QEPC01005386.1:2526835-2550008 GCA_003113815.1 Sphenodon punctatus | reverse complement strand
GGGGGGGGGGGGGGGGGCGGAGGGAAAAAATCCCACCAAGATTAAAGCGAGGAACGCTGAATTGGATGGAGGAAGAGGTAAAGAGAAGTATGTGTAGGGCTGCCACTTCTCACCGTTTGACCCCTAAGACACTCCCATTTTGGCTTATGGGAGTCTCCAGGTCAAACTATAAGAGGTGGCAACTCTAAGTATGAGGGAAAGGAAGCGAGGAAAATGGAAAACAGGGGGAAAGAAAAACAGCCAGGCAGCACAAGAATCCACGAGAATAAGGAGAGAAAGAATAAATATAAGGTAGTTAGTTATGCCAACAGGGGGAAAGACCATGACCGGCCAAACCAGACAGGAGAATCACATCATAGCTTCAGATGGGGAGTTGAACGGCATGCAATCGCTCCGTGCCAAGCCCCCAGGGGATGAGTCAGCGGAGCCCCTAAATTTCTACAAAAAGGCAGATACAAATTTCAGAGGCACTTTGCTCCCGGCAGGAACGGCGCTACATGCAGGCGCTGTTTCGTGCATGCAGATGGAGGCTGAGCAGTTGCGCCGGCATTGGGAGGGTAAATTACAAATAAAGAATTCCGTTCCAAGGGCTCCGAGACATGAAGCGGAACGTCTTGTTCTCACAAACTGTCCTGTCCACATTTCTCACAACGGCAGGCCCACTCCGGCTGTCAAGCTTTCCTGTGATGAGGAATGGTGCTGCATCTGGCACGAGCATGAGACGTGAAGGGTCTAAGTCAGCTTTTGCTTACGGTGGTGTAAATTGAGAGGGACTCTATTGAAGCAACTGGAGTTAAGAGCCCCCTGACTCTCAGTTACCCTGGCCCTGTGCTGCGATTGTGGAGCACAGACACCGAGTCCTTGTGAATGGGGGAGCCTCAGGGGGCCATTTGATGGACAGCCGTGGGCTGCAGGCCAGAGGTTCCGCACCCCCGTTCTAAAGCATTTTAACTTAATGAAAGCAGATGTCACCCCTGGTAAGTCCCTGCAGGGTTCAGCCCGCACTTCCTCTTGCCTTCGGCAAAGCGAATGTGGATAAGGTGTTGGATTTGGACCTTGTTCGACTCCTGAGTGCAGCCACACGAGACGTTACCCCAGTTTGGGCAGCCTTATCCTACATTGGGCAACGTTACAGTTCGATGCATTGGCTCACGTGGCCAGTGGCTGCCAGAATTTCACCCCGCTTTGAGCAAGGCTTACCCCGCTTTGGGCAACCTTGCAATGCCCTGCGTCCTTGGGAAAAGGCTAGTGATGCAGGGCGAGGCAAGGCTGCCCAAAGTGGAATAATCCTGCCCAAAGGAGGGCTGCTCGTGTGTTCGCAGACCCAAAGGTTGGTAGCTACAATTACCCGCCACAAGGTGGGCAGGGATCGGGTCCACCCCTGCTTGTGTGGCTGCACCCATTGTCTTGGCCATGAACTCACTGGGGTGGTCTTGGGCAAGTCATTATCTCCAAGCCTCAGTTCCTTATCAGTTAATAAGGAATAATAGTTCCCTACCTCACAGGGCTATTGGGGGGGTGAACTAGATAAAGATAGTATAATGCTTTGAATATTAGTATCGTGCTATAGAAATTATTAATAATAGGAATAACTGAATGTTACCTTTGTGGTCCTTTGTTTAAGCAGTGCAAACGCAGATTATTAATTATTATTATTTATTTATTTATTATTTATATAGCACAAGCAATGTACCCGGCACTGTACAATCCACAGTCAGAGACAGGTCCCTACCCCAAACGGGTTTACAATCTGAGAGACAAGGGAGGGGGATACGAGGGAGAGGTAAACATCAGGAAGACAAGAGTACGTTCATGAGGTTGAGAAGTTGCAGGCTCACGTGCTTCACTTAGTTACAGGGAATTAGGTTCTGAGAGAGGGGGAAAGGATGCAGAATCACTCATGACAAGCTAGGGAAGGCCTGATGGAAGAGGTGGGTTTTCAGGAGGGATTTGAAAGTTGGGAGGGAGGGAGGGAGTGGAGCGAATGTATCCAGGAAGGGAGTTCCGGGAGAAGGGGCAAAGACGTTTAGAGCAGCAAGGGATTCGTGAGCAGGCGAGGGTGGGGGCAGAGGAGGAGTGAAACTGCCGGGCAGGAGCGTGGCGGGATACAAGAGCGGAAAGATATGGGGGAGCAAGGCCATGAAGAGCCTTGAAGGTGAAGACCAGCAGCTTGTGCTGAATGTGTTCCCGTAGAGGGAGCCAGTGCAGGGCAGAGAGGAGGGGCTGAACGTGGTTAAAGTGACGGGCAAGGAGGATGATTTTGACTGCAGAGCGTTGAATAGAGATGAGGGGGGTGAGATCAGAGCAAGGGAGGCCAGTAAGGAGGAAGCTGCAGAAGTCAAGGCAAGAGATGACTAGAGCATGGACTAGGGTTTTTGCAGCGGCAACAGTAAGGCAGGGTCGGATTCCATGTCTCCCCTCCCCGTCTTTAGATTGTAAGCTCTCGGGCAGGGACCATGTCTATCTAGTTTTTTGTAAAGAGCCAGGTACATCACTGGCGCTATATAAATGATAATAATAAATAAATAAATAATAAATAATAATTTTAGCAATACGTACAAAGCAAAGCGACAGGATTTAGCGACAGTCAAATCTGAGGCGTTAAAGGAGAGGGAGGAGTCAGAGATGAATCCCAGGCTACGGGCCTGAGGGACTGGCTGGATGGTGACTCCCTCAATGGAAATTGAAAGGGTTCCTGACACAGGTCCAGCTTGGGCCCAAATGTCCAGCCCACACGGGGCTGTCTCCCCATGCCCCCCGTTGTGTCGAGATAGCGGAGAGCTATTCTCTCTATTGGAAACAGAGAGACAAAGGGGCATGTTTTCAAATCCGCTCCCACAGAGAAGGCAAAAGGGGCCCATTTTCAAAGCTACCAAGCACCCAACAGTCTCCCTTGCTGGTCACCCTTGGACAGATATTCATTCTGAGCTTGGAAATTCCAACTCCACTACTGCCAACCCGCCCCTTTAAACCGGGAAACGTATGGAAAATACACGTTGCAGGGCTACACTGGAACCAATGCAGCTCGGCAACATGCATTTTTCATAAGCTTCCTGGCTTAAAGTGGAGGATTGGCAATACTGCAACTTCAAAACTGAAGGAAGTGAGCTCTTTAAATAAAAAATAATATTCTTTATATGGACCTTTCAGTGCTTAATCCTCATCTAGTTCACCCTTCCGAGAACGCTGTGAGGTAGGTCATTATTATTGTAACAGGCCGGCCATCGGAAGGGCTTGACCAATAAGATTTGTTAAAGGGACCCCAGTAGCCAGGCCTGGTGACACTGAATCCAGACTCTGCTCAATTATTATACAATCAAAGCACAACCTTAGAATCTAGGAGTAATAAAGAACGGTTAATAATACACTAACAATTAACAGAGGATTTTAAACAAAACCTAGAAGCGTCTACTAAATAAGTGGTACCAAGCATTAAACCATGGACGGGGAATCTTTTGCCTCCCAGGGGCCACTCTGAAAATGAGTACAAGCTCCAAGAGCCACACTGAAGTTGGGGACAGGGGTGCTTAAGGGGTGTGCAGGCCCGGACTTAGGGGCAGGCCCCCTAGGCCTGGGCCTCCGGCAGCGTTTTCTGGGGGGCAGCGATCCTGGCGCCTGACAGCCCATTCCAGTTTTTTTTTTTTTTCTCCCTGCATGGCCGGAAGCTGCTGCCTGGGTCCCCATCCCTCACCTGCCTCTGCTGTCTGCCTGCTAATACTGCTACAGCAGCAGCAGTCAGATGGGACACAGATAGGACTGGGAGATAAAGCGGTTTGTTTACAAACAACTCCTCCCCATGTGAGTGATCAGAAGGTTGCTGCCTTGTAAAGAAGGTTCTTTGAGATGGCTCCTAACATTCTCACAACTCGCTTGTGTATGGTATACTCACCAACCATATTCAAATAATAGACCACGTGATGGTCTCGAGCTCCTCTAGTATAAAAAGCACTGACTTCCCCCCTCTGACTGCGAGTTCCTTCCAATCCTTTCTAGGAATATAAGAAAAAAAATTCCATGCGGGGCTGGTGTTGTGAGAATGTTTACAGCCTTCTCAAAGAACCTTCTTTACAAGGCAGCAACCTTCTGGTCTTCTTCGAGTGGCTCCACACAGGCCCTTTTTACACAACTCCACCAGGTGGGGGTCCGTGGGTGCGTCTGTGCATGGGCGGGGCATGCACATGGCCGCACACGCATCCCCACTCACACCCCTCCCCCACTCATCCGCACGCACGGAGCAACCGCCGTTTCCCCCGGTTGCTCTATGCATGGGGATGAGTGGAGGGTGAGTGGGGATGTGTGTTAGGCGCGGGCACTGCATTGTTTACACGCCCCCCCCACCCATGAACACGCAGCATGGGGGCAGGGCTTGGCTTGGGAAGGGCAATGGGGCACAAAATTCCTAAGTCCGGCCCTGGGGGTGAAATCAAAAAGAGGAGGGTCCAGATCATGGATCTGCGCCGCTGAGTTCTTGTGTGCATGCCCTCATCTCTGCTCCCTTTACTCAGTTTTTCAGTGCTTGTGGGTAGGAATTGGATCCAAGAATCAGATCCCGGAACTGGAAAGGGACCACATAAAAACTTGCTGTGGGTGGCATTTGGACCCCCAGACCTGAGGATCCCCATGCCTGCATTAAAAACAATAGACTTTGCCAGGATGGATCTGAATCATGTTCCTTTACTCTGATCTTAAGAGGCCACGGAGGGACATAAGGAGGAAGGCAGTCCTTAGATATGTAGGGCCCAGGCCATTTACATATCTATTATTAATTATTTTTTTTATTTAATGTTCTTGATACCCCATCCCTCCTGCCTCAGGTAGCTCAGGGTGGCTCACAATACAAACATTAATAAAACAATATTACAGTAAAATATATTATTATAGTAAAACATAAATAAAAGAACCCATCCCCCCCCAACCCACACAGCCTTCCCACCCTACCTATCTCCTTCTCCGAATGCCTGGCGGAACAATATGGTCTTACACAGCTGCCGGAAGGTGAGCAAATCTGAGCCTCCTCCAGGAGGGAGTTCCACAGTAATGGCGCAGTCACGTCCACCAACAATGCGGTACCTCAAGGCTAGGCTACACTGGCTCTTGGTCAAGGTCCTAAACAAAGGCTATGGCAGAACACAGTAGCAGGCTAACACCCTACTCTCCACAGGACATAAGAAGTGCCATACGGGGTCAGACCAATGGTCCATCGAGCCCAGCATCCTGTCTCCAACAGTGGCCAATCACGGTGGCTTGGGAGAAGCACCCAACAGGTCACAATGGGAGATCAATTCCCCGTTGGTTTCCCCCAGCTCCCGTCATGAACCATCTTCCTCCTCTAAGGGTGGTTTTAGACGATCCCGCTCACAAGCGGGATCGTTCTGTGCCAGCATCGGGCACCCGCCTTCCTCTCAACGCCGTGTCTGATGTTCAGAAGAGCATCAGACACGGCCTGGAGTGTTTGTGCGAATGCGCGCCCTTCTGCGCGTGCGCACTCAGGCAAAGAACCCGGAAGTGCGGCGTGAAGCCAGCACAGCAGCGATCCACCTTGAAAGGGGCAGGATCGCCGGGCCGGCTTCACGCGGCAGAGATCCGGCATTCACGCGCGCTGGGGTTTTAGACGAGCGGCAACAATGGTGGCTGATAAGGGGCTCTGCCACCATTTGCGTCTCGTCTAAAACCGCCCTTAGGGATGTATGTGTGTGAACAGGCCACACCCACTCTTCAGGCCACCCCACAGGAGCTGGGGGCCTGAGAGCCGCCGCATTATTCACCTCCAGTCACTCACTCACTCCAGGAGCAGGGAAATGGGTTGGAATACAGAGCCTTTGACAGCACTAGGTTTATAGGATGTCTCCTTACTTTATGGATCTTCTCTGGGGCCATTTTCATCCCCTCAATACCACCAAAGCAGCCTAAACAATGTGAAGGGTCTCTGAGCCCCACTGAGTTTACCTGCTGTAAGTTAATTAGAACACTGAGCCCCAGTGAATTAACTGGTGTTAGTTAATTCACTTCCCTGGACTTGACTCCTGATTTGCACCAGTGCCAGCAAAAGCAGAAGCAGATACTTTATCTTCACTTCTGGCAGGAGCCCATCCATCAGGCCACTGAAAGGGGGAAAAAACACCACCAAAAAGAGGAGTGAAATCTTTTGTTTTTGCAATGGCAGCTGGTCTTTGCAGACCTGCCAGGCAGAAACTAGCTCACAAACCCTTGACTGGATGGATTTTTTTAAAAAAAAAAAATAACAAGGAAGCTGCCATAAAAAGTAGCAGGAAAAAAAGTTCCTGACAACATCTTGGGGAATCAGTTCCCAAGGGAAATGGTAGAAGTTCCATTGCTTAAGTCTTCTAAATCTAGGCCAGAGAGTATATTCTACCGTCAGACCACAGATATTAGTAGCCTGGATCCTATGCTGTTTCCACACATTCTGTATACCCATCACAAGGGTACAGTGAACAACATGTGTGAACTCCGGGTATTATTAATTAAGCACTTTCACTGTCCAGAGTGCTTTACAATCCGTGTCTAGTTCATCCTCGCAACCACCCCATGAGGTAGGACAGCCGATATTCCCATTTCACAGAGAGGACGAACTGAGGCTAAGAGTGTCTTGCCGAATGACATCCAGTGAGGTCATGACAAAGGCTGCTTGCCTATGTTACACTGAGCGGTGATTCTCACGGGTGGCAAATCTCCCAGCTGGGACTCTTGCGGCAAGCTGTGCACTTGGGCACTGGGTTAAAAGCGGCATCACTCAGCCACGACATGCAATTTTTTTTCTTACGAATGCGAGGGCTGGATTTTGAGCCCTGTCATTTGTAAGAAAAAAAGCCGCATGACGCGGCTGATTACACTTTAAGCCCATGCCCACATGCACAGTTCACCGTAAGATTCCCAGTCGGGAGATCTGTCGTTTAACGTAACATGGGCAAGCAGACTAAAACAGGCTTGGAACCCTGGTCTTTGAGGTCCAAGTCCTCCACCTTGTCCATGAGGCTACACAGGAGCCAATACATGGGACAAAACTCTCCTGTATACTGGTCACTACAAGAGTTCAGATACGTTGCACGGTTCTTCCCCACCTGGACTGTTGTCAACAGAGTGCTCACAAGTGGGGTGTGCAATGTCGTTTTCATTATTACAATAACGATAACACAAATTGTTGTTTTCATCTTTGTTACTGCAATAACAAAAATGGCAACCGAGAATAACGACAACAATACAGAAAATGACAACCGAGAATACAGAAAATGACAAGCGAGAATACCAATAATGGTAACGGTAATGATAACGATATCAATACTGAAAATAAAAATAACAAAAACAATAATGAGAAACGAAAACAACAATGTTATCGTTGTCATTATTAGTGCTGTGGCAATTGGGTTTTGGAGGGAAAATGTGGAGAGGGCAGGTGGGAGCAGACATCTCTGAGTCTTCACGGGGTTGAACTTTTGAACCGTGCCTGTTGGGAGGGGCGAGCAGCTCCGCAGTATTTGATGGATGTATCGCTGGCCAATGAGCAGCGCAAGCAGGCCCCAGCAGCCTCATGGCACTCTGTGATTGCTCAATGCCTGCTGCCTCCCACAACCAATCAGGAGGGCTCTGGGGGGAGGGCGCTGCAACCCTTTATAATGGGAGGGCCAGGCGTTTTCTCTCTGTTCTGTGAGAGCTCTGCTTGTCAGGTTGCATTTACAAAACCGTGGTGCTTGCACACAAAAAATCCTCCCTAGCCCTCATTGTATTACCACCAATACCTTTCCTTCCTCATACCCTACATTTTACCTTCTCCCTTTCCCTGCTCTTCTCCCCCCAGTACATTATAGATAGGTAGTATAGATTAGATATAGATATATATTATAGACATATAGATTAGATTAGAATAATTATATAGATAATTGCTTAGTTAATAGATAGCTTTCCTTTTCCCTTCCCCCGTCTCCCTTAGATTTAGATAGATATTAGTTGTGCACAGGAATCGATAACAATGCCGATACCAAAAATAAAATCTTTGTTTGAAATAACAGATATCGATAATGAATATCGATAACAATCGCTAAAACAATACCGATACTGATATTGATAACAATAACAATAACAAAAACGATAACGATAACAAAAGCGAAAATGACATTGTCGTTAATAATGATAACGAAAACAACATTTTTGAATAACAAAAATGAAAAACAAAAACGCCATGGGGGCCTGGTGCACACCCCTACCCGCAACTTGCAATATCACCTGTGGCTAGGAAGAGTCTGGGAACGTTACCAGCAGAGGGGGAGAGCCCCTTCTATCTGCAGCACGGGCTCATTGACCGTATGGCAGGAGCAGGACAGTCCCTCCCTCCTGGACCTCTCACAGCCTCAGGAGCAGGTTCCAGATGCTACTTTGGAAATGTGCAAATCCCAACCCAGGCTTGCCGGAGAAGCTGACCCACATTCAGCAAGAATCTTGTAGCCGGTGGTAAGCTCTCAACCTGGGAGATGCCATCACCTCCCTGAGGAGTCACGGGTGTCTATGCCTAGCTTAGTTACAAGGGGAGGAAATTCTGGAGGATAAGATGCTATAAGGAGAAGCCACTGGCCACAAAGACGGGGGTCTCTTGTCCCACACTAAGCGGAAGGGAAGGTTTTTTTTTAGAGATAAATTAGAAATGTATGGGGGTGAGGAACTAGGGAAAGCCTGACAGAAGAGGTGGGTTTTTAGGAGGGATTTGAAGGTTGGGAGAGAGTTCCCAGCATAGACAGCAGCACAGGAGAAGGGGTGAAGACAGTTTGGGGAGCAGGAGATGCAAGGGTGGCTGAGTGTCTATATTTTTATTTATTTTATTTTATTTTATTTTACAAATTTATATCCCGCCCCCTCCTGCAATGCAGCTCGGGGCGGCTAACAACAGTAATCTAAACAATTAAAATTACTTAAAATATAAATATAAAATACATCAATAAAACAGGGCTAGAAAACAATAATAAATAGATAAATGGGCGGGGGATTAAAATCACCCCTCCCCACCCTCCCTCCCAAAGGCCTGGGCAAACAGCCAGGTCTTACAGTTCCGCCGGAATGTCAATAGGCTTGGGGCCAGGCGAGCTTCCTCCGGAAGGGAGTTCCACAGCCGCGGCCCTACCACCGAGAATGCTCGCTCCATCGTGGCCCCCCGCTTAACACGGGGGACCTCCAGGAGGGCACCCCCGGCAGACCGCAGGAGCCGTTCCGGGGCGCGAAGGGCGAGGCGGTCCCTAAGGTATGAGGGGCCAAGGCCGTATAGGGCTTTGTAGATCATCACTAGGACCTTGAACTTGGCCCGGCACACTATCGGCAGCCAGTGCAGAGCTCGGAGCACCGGTGTAATGTGCTCCCGGCGACCCGTCCCCGTAAGAAGACGAGCCGCCGCATTCTGCACCAGCTGCAGCCTCCGGGCCAAGAACAAGGGAAGCCCCACGTAGAGCGCGTTGCAGTAGTCGAGCCGCGAGGTGACGAAGGCATGGATGAGGGAGGCCAGGTCCGGGCCAGAGACATACGGACGCAGCCTACGTACCAGATAAAGCTGGCGGAAGGCAGCCTTAGCGACTGCCTCCACCTGCCGCTCCAGCCGCAGGTCTGCGTCCAATATGACCCCCAGACTCCGGACCTGCTGAGCTACAGGGGGGCAAACCCCCCCAACCAGGGGGGCCACCACCCCCTTCGCCCTCCCCACCACCATCACCTCCGTCTTATCTGGGTTGAGCTTCAGTCTGCTCCGCCGCATCCAATCCGCCACGGCCTCCAAACATTGGGATAGCACCGAGACAGCAGGGTCTGGGTCAGTAGAAAACGAGAGGTACAGCTGAGTATCATCAGCATACTGGTGACATCGCACCCCGAACCCTCTCACGACCTCCCCCAAGGGCTGCATATAGATGTTAAATAATAATGGAGACAAGATCGATCCCTGCGGAACGCCACACGGTAAGGCGCGGGGGCTCGATGTTTCCTCCCCCAACACCACCCGCTGGCTCCTCCCCGAGAGGAATGAACGGAACCATTCAAGAACAGTCCCGTCCAGACCCCCCCGGTCACGCAGTCGTCTCAACAGCAGCCCATGGTCCACGGTGTCAAAAGCGGCCGAGAGATCGAGCAGGATGAGAAATGTCGAACATCCCGCATCCATCTCCCGGCGGAGGTCGTCCACCAAGGCCACCAACGCCGTCTCGGTGCCATAGCCGGGGCGGAACCCAGATTGAAAAGGGTCAAGGAGCCCGATATTATCTAGATGACCCTGGAGCTGGAGCGCCACTGCCCGCTCAATAACCTTCCCTAAAAAGGGAAGGTTAGAGACAGGTCGGTAGCTGGCGAGCGCGTCTACGTCCAACGATGGTTTTTTCAGCAGGGGGCGCACCACAGCCTCTTTTAAGCAAGGCGACAACCTCCCCTGCCGAAGGGACGCATTCACCACCCTCGCCAGCACCGTCCCCAACGTCTCCCCGGAAGCTTTTATTAACCAGGACGGGCATGGATCTAGTTGACAACACGTGGCCCTCACAGACCCCAGGACATCCACCACATCGGCTGGCGTCACTTCCTGAAACTCACCCCATAAAGATGGACCAGACGGACCCTCCGCCCCCCCGCGCTCTTCCCCTACTGCTATCAACCCAGCGTCGAAATCGGCCTGAATCCGAGCGATCTTGTCTGCGAAGTAGATGACAAACTCCTCACAGCGGGCCCGGGACAAGTCCCCATCCAGGCGGAGGGAGGCCGGACTAACCAGCCCCCGCACCACCCGAAACAGCTCCGCTGGACGCGACTTCGCAGACGCTATGAGGACGGCGAGGAATTCCTTCCTCGCCGTCCTCACAGCCTCCACATAGGACCGCAAATGGGCCCTATGGAGAAGACGATCGGAGACAGACCGAGTCCGACGCCAGCGTCGCTCTAGCCTCCTGCCCACACGCTTCATACACCGCAGCCCCTCAGTAAACCAAGGGGTCCTGCGGTGACGAGACCGAGGCAGAAGGCGCCTCGGAGCCACCCTGTCAATGGCCTCCTCCAGCAAGATGTTCCAATGCCGGACCAGCTCATCCACAGAGTGACCGTCCACATCCAGGGTAAGCTCCCTCAGGACCTCCTGGAACCGCTGGGGTTCCATCAGCCTCCGAGGGCGGACCATCCTAACTGGTCCCTTCCCCTTCTAGGGCCTGTTACGTTCAGATGTGGCTGTTCTTCATAGCCCACAGCAGAGGGCAGCCCAGAGCAGAGAAGGAATATATTGTAATAAACATCTGGCTGGTGCAGGTGACAAGCCCCCAAGTTCGGAAAGGACCCAGAGACGCGGCTGCCTCCCAGTGGCCAGAGCAAGGCTCATCTCAACTTTGATGGATGAGAGCAAACCCCTGGCAGACTGCTGCTGCTGCTGCTGCTTCCACAGCCATCTGAAACCATGTCACCCGGCATTGTCCCATTAAAGACTATGGGGCTAATCTCAGGATTGCAGCCCCAAGGGGTTGTGATTTCTACTAGTGCAAGTTATCAAAATGTGAGCTCTGGGTCTCCAGTTGGGGGGGGGGGGGTGCAGCAGACACATCACTCATTTTCACTTTACTTTTCATTTCCAAATACCCTCGGTGGTGGGTTTAAAATGGCCACCACAGGAAGTGGATAAGTTGGGGGCGTGGCCTGGAGTATAAAAGGAGGCCAGCCCAGGAAGAAAGGCAGTCTGCTCCTGACCAACAAGGAGAATGCATCTCCTGAGAGGCTGTCTGGAAGGTTCCTACCGGAAGGAGGCTTTTGACGTGAGTTCAACTGGAAGGGCTTGTATGCAAGTTGGCAAAGAGCTAGGCAAGGACTGCGGTTGTGGCTAGGCTCTACTGACTGTGGCCAGAGGCTTAGTGCCTGGACTATGGGGGCTGTAGCAAATAAACTGTTATTGAGCTTCATTCCGGAGTGCAAGTCTTCTTGGGGACCTGATCCTGCATACACTTAACCCACAGCAAATGGACCCCTAGTACAACTACACAGAACAATAATGCGACCCCCATTTTACAGTTGGGGAACTGAAACAGACCACAGAATTATAAAGCTGGATGGAACTCAAAGTCTAGTCCACCCCTTCCCCGGAGGCAGGACGCCCGATACCTCACGCACGCCCAAGAGATATCTGTCCAGTCTTTTCATGAAAACCTCTAGGGAATAAGCTGCTACAACCTTTCTAGGCAGCTCATTTCACCTGCAAAGTGTTCTCTACGTTTTTCCTAATATTTAATACATGAGGCATCTATTTTGGCACCAAAATAACTCAGACTGCAGGGATTAAGCAGGAATATGAAATATGAGAATTTGGGGAGATATAGGTCAACATCTCTCTATGTTTTCATGCGGTCCAGTGGCCATTTTTAAATGGCCAAAGTGGATCCCCAAACACAACTAGGTCTCCCCAACACCCCCACTGTAACACAGACCTGTGAAAGAGCAGAGGAGAAGAATGGTTTATGGACACAGGGCAAGGTTTTTGGCTGCTCTGCTATGGGGAAAGCATCCACAGACGTTGAAGGAGTTGCCCCATAGAGAGGTTAAAGAAGATGTGAATGAATGACTATGTTTTTATTGTATCAACCGATTAGGTTATAACAAAGTATAAATTATTAAAGAAGTTGTAGTATCTCAACTTTTTGAAACGCGCATTCTTTCCATCTTCTCATTTGTTACTAGTTTAATTCATTAAAAAAGCCATCCCCTCCCCGCTCCCCCCAAGACATTTTAACTGTGGTTGCACCCAGACTTATTGGCACCAGGGGAGGATGAAAGTAATTAAGCGTGGGTGACCTGCAATTATGTTATGAATCAGGCCTTGGAAGTCGGTGTCTAGAAAACAGGAGTTAATTTAAGTGTAGCTACCAGATTCAGCAGCGTGTCATTATGTTAATCACTATGGTGTATTTCTGGAGGTATCACCCAAGGGAAGCAGCTGAGCGACTGTTTCTTATTAAAAGAAAGAAGCTGAAATTCAGACTGACGACAGTAACCTACATTATATGGAAAAAAACTGCTGGAAAACTCCCATGTGTTTCTATATGTTGGCTATGTGCATGCCCTCTATAAGCAGTAGGTCTGAGACGAAAGTGAGCATTCCCATTCCAAAGGGAAATACCAACATCTCAGGAGTGCTTGCGAGTGTCTGTCGGTACAACCTCTCAGCCTAGTGAGCCAGTGTGGTATAGTGGAGAAGGTGCTGGACTTGGAAAGCCAGGGTTCAAATCCCACCTATAGCCAATGAATTCATTGGGTGGCCTTGGGCAAGTCACAACCTCTCAGCCTCAGTTCCCCATCTGTAAAATGGGAATATGTGTGTTTGTGTCTGTCTCTCCCTGTGTTCCCCTCATCCTTGTTTACCTTAGATTCTAAGCCCACCGAGCAGGGGCCTATCTCTGATAATCTGTGACTGTAAAGCACTATAGAAACGAGTAGTAGTACTTTGTCAGTTACTGGAGATTCCGTGTTTCTGCCCATTTTTCGTCGCCTTCTGGGACTTTTTTTGTCACTTTCTCACTTTCCCTCACTTTTCCATCACTTTCTGTGACTTTTACATCACTTTCCATGATTTTTTTTTAGTTTTACAGTAGTTTTACAGCACTTTTAGCGATTTCCAGCGCTTCCTTGGTGCTTAGCCAACAAGTTTTCATCTCCACAGCCCCAGAGGTGTGTGCAGGGATCACATGGGGCTTGGGACAGACCCGTGGCAGCCCTGTTCAACGTGCAAAAAATATCATAAAATGTCAAAAACAGCAGGAAAGCCAGGAAGTTTCCATGTCATGTGAATCCCAGCGAATGTCCTGTTTCCGAAGGAACAAAGAGACTGTTCCCTTTGGGGGGTTTTGTTGTTGTTGGTTTTTTGCTGCTGTCAACGGAAGCAGCACTCACTGAGATTTTTTTCGTTTCAGGACTAATAAGCAGCATCCCCGATTCCTGCCACAGTTGGAACAAGTGTCCACTACTATCTGGTCAGATAACGTGGTATCCACCAGTATCCAGCCAGATACAGAACAGTATCCAGTTAGCATCCGGCAGATATCTGGTTAACCAGATTACCATTTATCGCATTACCACTGGTCTGTAATTTTTTTAAAATATATATTTTTATTTTTATACTCCCTTCCTCTGGACCTGGTTTGGTTATGCAGTTAAACCACACCTAAATGTGGTAGCTGGTAAATGGTAATTTGGCCAACGGTAATATTTGGTATTCCAGTTGAGCGGTTAATCTCCATTGTTTCTGGTTAGTTAATGTCACCGAATAACCACCAAAGTAACCAGAATGCCAAATATTAACCAGCACTGAAACAGATACTAAAATTGTTATCTGTACGGTCTGGGCAACCATATGGAAATGGCAGATTGCCTCACAGAATGAAACAGAACTGCAGAATTGGAAGGTACCTCAAGGGGCATCTAGTGCAAACGTCTGCAGGGACGGAGATTCCCCACTTCCGAGCTCGTTCCACTGTTGAACTGTTCGAACGGTTACAAAGTTTCTTCCTAATACTTCACCTAAATCCACGTCCCTGTCATTCAAACCCATTGCTTCTTGTGCTGTCCTGTAGCAAAGGAGGACAAATGCTCTCACGTCTTTGTCATGGCATCCTTTTAAATGTTTAAAAAAGGTTCAACATGCCCCCTCTTTCCCATTAGTCTTCTTTTCTCTCAGCTAAACATGCCCAGTGCCATCAGCCTTTCCTCATATGGCTTACGTTCCAGACTATCGCTCGTCTCTGTTGCTCTCCTTTTCCAGTTGTCATTTTCGAAATGTAGAGCCCACATCTGAACACAGTCCTTCAAGAGAGCCAGTGCCAGGTATATTTTAATTTTATTTAATTTATTAATTTATTTTATTGATTTATTTATTTAGTACACTTACACCCCACCCCGTCCTGCCTCTGGCAACTCGGGGCAGCTAACATCAATCAGATAAATACAATAAAACAGCGATAAAAGCATAAAATAATCCAACAATATAGTGCTGCTATAACTTCACAAGTCTTGGATGTGATGCTTCTGTTTATACAACAGCATCACCCTCGTTCCGTTGACTCGTGTTCAATTTATGATCCTCCATAACCCCATGTGGCACAGCAGCATGGGCTTGGCCCTCACCAATCAAGGCTCTTGAGGTGGTGAAGTTATCTCAAGTTACCTTCAGAGAGAGATCCTTGCCTTGACTCACAAGGTGCTAGATTGTAAAAACGGAAGACTTGATTGAAATATAACCAGACCATTAAGAAAGGCATTCAGGAAAGGGTGGTGGACGGGGATGAGGAAATGTGGGAAGAGACAGAATCATAAAAATAAAAGATTAAAGTGACTAACACCTCATGTAACTTGTCTAGGTCTCCTGCCCTAGGCTGACTTTTGACAGGTTCAAACAGTTCATCCAGTCAAGTGAGTCCACAGCCCTGCTCTCAGGCTTCGAGAAGCCAGGTCCCTAAGGGAGACACCGTACCAACCTCTGACCCTTGTTATGTCTCTCTGTCACCTCGTGCACTCAAGGAAAGTGCTCCCTCCAGCTTACAAAGGCCTCCTTTCCTCAGCGTCAGCTCCTTCACTTCCCTCCCACAGGAACTCGGGCACCGGGAGAGATGTGCAAAGGGGTGTAGTTGTTGCACGCACACCCCGGCTCTCACCTGGTCTGACCTCTTCCGAGCATCACAGCATCGGCTGCATTCCCATCTGCGGCGGCGGTGGTGGCGGCAGAAAGAGCGGCAAGGGAAGATGCGGCAGCGGGGAGGAGCTGGATGACCGGAAAAGAGCCGGTGTGAACTGGGATCTGCCGCGGATTCTCTCGCGCGTGCCAGGGCGCAAAATCCTGCCCTGAAATGTGCGAGAGACGCCGTGGCAGATTCCCGTTCCCACCAACGCTTTCCCTGTCATCTGGCTCCTCCCCACTGCCGCATCGTCCCTTGCCGCTCTCTCTGCCGCCACCGCCGCCGCAGATGGGAATGCAGCCATCCTGTCACTCATAACAGGGGCGTGGTCACATCAGAAAGGGGTGGGACAAAGCAGATTTCCTGCCCCCCAGCTCCTGAACATAATTCAGCCAGCAACCTTGCTCAGGAGCCTTGTTTTCCACCCTTCTCAGGAGCAACTGTCACTCTCAACTGACGTTCTCTAACTGCCTCTCGCCAACTTCCTCTCAGCAGGAAAAGAAGCAAATCCCAAGTCCTCACCCCTTGGAATCTTCCCAGGCACCTCCCTCCAAGCAATAACTAGGTTTTACTTAAAACTATTTACAATTACTAAACTAACTTCATCAATTCAAATAATCAAAGGAATAATAGATAATTATAATAAATAATTTAAGAATGATAACTTAATTAAATTTTAAAAATAAAAAATTATAATTGAAAATTATTAAATTAATTAATATTATAATAATAATAATAATAATTAATTAAGAAAAACAGAATAAAGTAATAAGCAAAGGGTGTTCTCCTGTCACACCCCTTATCACTTTCCGGCAGATCGCTAGTTATCTCCCATTTCACACTTGAGTTCTAGTAACATTGGTCCGATGGACCCGCAATGAGGCCTTGTGGTATCCATGGTATCTGCAGCCTCTCAGAGGTGGGAAGCACACCTGCAACAGCCCCATCCTCACCAGTGGGACAGATCTGCCTGAATCCCATGTTTATAAAACCATGAGTGGTGTGCAACAAGTTAATAGGGAATAGTTCTTCACCCTCTCAAATAGTAATAGAACTAGGAGACACTCCATGAAACTAAGAGGTAGCAGATTTAAAACAAATTCAAGGAAGTATTTTTTTACTCAACGCACAATTAAGTTGTGGAATTTGTTGCCAGACGTTGTGGTCGAGCCCTGTCGTCTAGCTGGGTTTAAGAAAGGATTGGACATGTTTCTGGTGGACAGGTTCATTAGCAACTATTAGCTGGGTATTTGTGGAGAACGTAACGTCTTACTGTTGGGAGCTGGGAGTGAACAACATTGAATGGGTTGCCTCATAGTGACCTGTTGGGTACTTTTTCCAAAACAACGGAGATTGACCACTGTCGGAGACAGGTGCTGGGCTTTATGGACCATATTATGATCCAATATGGTACCGCTTATGTTCTTATGCCTCTTTCTGAGCACCCACCCAGCAACTTCCCAAACTGATTTTTGATCTGTGCTGCAGACTGCACTGCCTTATCATCTGTTGTTAACTCCTGAAAAGGCAATGGGAGTGAGGTGAGACGTCCCCTCAGTGGCCTGGTTCCCCTGCGTGTCCTCGATAGCTCAACATAGGGCATGCCTATTAGGGCTGGAAAACAAGCAGCCAATTACTTATTCGCAAGTAATTTCACCACCTTGGTAAATGAGAACGATTTCCTGACCATTTCCCAATACAGATGCAATGTCTCAATACCATGTTGATACCATCCCAATTTATCGACATTCCGCTTACCATTTACCACATACCATTCCGTTTACCACTTACCGCCTTGCCGAGGATACTATTTTACTTCCTGGTTCACTGATTCCGCATTTCTAAGCCAATCACTGTGTGAATAAGCCCACCCCTTAACAACCACTACAGTGCCTCCAATCAGAATTGTCATTGTATGTTGTTCCCTTTGCTTTGACCAAACTGCAACTGGATTGCACGTTTGTAAAGGAATCTGCATACCAGCCAATGGATGACAAGGAAGCACTAGGGGAAATGGAGTACAAAGATCCCGGTAAGCAAATTATCAGTAAATAGGGAAACCAAATGTCACCACCCAAACTACCACTTGAGAATTTTGAGGAGACACTCTTACCTCCTGTGTCTCTCCATGATTAGTTGCCGATGTTCCCTTTTAAAATGTGCACCATTTTTAAAAAAAAACCAACCACACATTTTTATGCTTCTTGCACTTCCAGTAGAGAGTCGATTGTCTGAATGATCCCAGAAAGCAGTGCAAGGACAGATGCATCCAGGGCATCAAGGGGATAGCTCCCATGGTTATGCTGACATCCAATGGACTCCCTCTGGTGAACAGAGTCCATTGGATAGCGGCATCGACACAGAGCAGCACAAACGTTTGCTCACACTGACACGTTACAGGCGCTAACACGGAAACCTTTTCCCCCATGAGTAACATAATGTGCAGAGACACCCACAGTGGGACCAAAAGGAACATAACGGGACCCAGATATTAACCCGCCCAATAGCAAAACAATGCACCTGGGAAACGAGAGATACGGGCAAGTGAAATTACTTTTCCTGCCTCAGACACCATGTCAGAGATAAGACAAGAAACCAAAGCCCTTGGAGCTTCCATCAAGTGCTCTAGCCATTGTCGTACAAAGCCTCTTGAAGGCTGGTGAGTAAACAGAGGGAGGCCTCACACTTTGGCCTCCTTGCCCGCTACACCTCAGAGCAATCAAATTGGATGTAATTTCACTGTTCATTGAGACGAACAGGCCACATAAAAACACGGCTGGTGGCTCTCAACCAGCACGACTAATCCAACAATGCAGACTCAGTGCAATCTACTTCATTACCACTTAAATAAAAAATGATTTGGTGGCATTTTCTTTCCAGCATATCAGTTATTTATTCAGAATTATGCCAAAGCTTGTCCTACGAAGCAATCCAGCACACAGCCTCTCGGGGTTTTTATCATTTAAAGATGCAAATCAGTAGGAGAGGGGGCTCATTCACAGAAGTAGCTAAAATAAACTTTGGAAGAAATTCTTGTCAAGCCTCACCCTCAGCAGCAAGGGATAGGAGAGGGTAGGAAGGGGATTCCCCAGAGGTCCCCACCTGGAGCAGCGGGGAGATCCCCGCGACCGGCAAGGCGGCGGCAAGCACAAGCCCCGCCGCGTCAACAAGAGCCCCCGTTGGTAAGCAGGGCCCCGCCCTTGTCCCCCCCCACGCGGCGGAAAGAAGCCTCCCCGCAGCAACAAGAGACGTCGGGTGACAGCCCCGCCCCCCTCCGACGCAGCGCTCGCATAGCGGCGCGGGGGGCGGAGTCAGGGGCGGGGCTTTCGGGCGGGGACTAGCTGAGAGCAATAAAAACGCCGGCGGGGTAGCCATTCCCCGCCGGTAATCGCGAGAGAAGCTGGCCCCTACTTCCTGACTACTATCTTGAGCTAAGTGTACCTGGTTCTAGTTTGATTCGTGTGAGTGTGTGTGTGCGCAAGTTCCTTGTTGTCCTTCAGTTTTCCCCCCTTTGACTTCAGTGCTGTTTGTGTGTATTGTGTGCCCCTCACTCCCTGCTGCCCTTCCTCCCCCCCCTCCTACTAGCAAGAGACCTGCCTCCACGTGCGTCCCCTTTATTGTCCGCTCCTTCCCCTTCCCCGAAAACCCTGCACCTGCCTCCCTGTCCCTCCTTCCTCCCAGTCCCTTGTGGCACCCCTTCCCTGGCCCTGCTTCCCTTTCACCTGGAGCACTCTACCTTCCACACGGTTTACACCTGGGTTGGGGACCCCCTGACTGGTTCGACATTCCTGTGTGCAAGGCTGACTCTACCCCTCTCTCCTCTGGTTGGCAATACCTCTCTCCCCCCCTATGATGACTCGGGCTCCCTCGTAGACTGCGAGGAAAGCCCACCTTCTAACCTGAGGGGACTACCGGGAGCCTACCATACCTCTGGGAGAGAGATTGCCATTCCCCACTATTCCCCAGGGCCGGGACCGGGCCTCTCAGGGGAGTCCCCCCCTTTGTCCCCTTCCCCTTTCCGAGGCCCCTACGGGCCCCCTCCTCCCTCCTACCCTTACAATTCTCTACTGGCGTAGGTGGCCAAATCCCACTGAAGCTCCCTTCCCTTTTAAGCATTGGCGGATCCTTGTCACTGCTCTCTGCTTGTAACAGATTATATCATAGGCGCTATCCTTCTGCTGAGGTGCTTTGAATCCTGCCTCAGGGGGGCATTACAGAAGTAAAAATCATTATTGTTCCCATCCACCTTGCCTGCTGCTTTGATCATGTGCAGTCCCTCCTCTCCTTTCTCCATGAGCTCCCTCTACCTCAGGGGTGGGGAACCTTTTTGAGGCCAGGGGCCGCATTGTTGGTCCTCGAACATGCTAGGGCCGCATGTAAAAAACAATTAAAATCAATTTAAAAACGAATAAAAATCAACTAAAATCAATTAAAAAGTAATTAAAATCAATTAAACAATCAAACCATTTAAAGCAAGTAAAACTTTTACAATATTCACACACACACACAGAAAACAATCTTCAATTGACCAGAGACTACTCTCCTTAATTCAAGGCCTTTATGCCAACTCTACACTAGCTGTTAAATTGGGCCCCTGTGGCCATGTTTCTGTCGAGGTAGAAGTAAACCGGGGGGTGAGGCAGGGCTGCGTACTTGCCCCCGCTCTTTTTAATATCTTTTTTAATGATATTATACCGTGCATGGCCCAATTGGAATTCTTTCCCCCCCGTCTTGATTCACGCCACATTGGATGTCTGCTCTTCGTAGACGATTTGGTCCTTATGTCCCAGACTCGAATTGGGCTAAAAAGACAGTTCGAGGCAGTGGCCACATATTGCAAGTAAAACGACCTTGTGATCAATCATTCCAAATCTAAAGTCATGGTGTGTGCTAAAGCTTGTAGGGGAAATCAGTACACCTGGTCTATCGGAGGGACTCCGATAGACCAGGTTAAGGAATTTAGATACTTGGGCGTCCTTTTCCATCATTCAGGAAAATGGAAGCGCCATGTTGAGGGAGCGGGTGCCAAAGCTAGGAGTTCTGCCTTTGCCCTAAGAAAACTTTTTCTACAATATGGGAAAGTAGCCTTTAAAATGGCCCTGCAAGCCTTCAATGGTAAATCTTCTGCCCAATTTCTTTTGGGGGCTGAACATTGGGCACCCTTCAATCTACCTAATGTCGATATTATTCAATCACAATTCTTGAGAGCCTTGCTGAGGGTGCCAGGGGGTACTCCTGGAGCCACTATTCACCTGGAACTGGGCCAGAGGAAGTGGTCTTTTAGGGCTTGGGCCATGGCCCATAAATTGTGGTTACGAATTAGTAGCCCGGACCCAAGAGGCTTGTTCCTTTTTCTTATAGCGGACCCTTATAGGAGCTCTTGGCAGCAGGAGGTTGAGTCTCACCTGACCTCCTTGGGTTTATCAAAGGTCTACCTGCTGTCCAAGGACACAAGGATTGTGGCGGCAGAGATGCAGACTAGATGGCGGGACATAGACCTGCAGTCTGAGTGGGAAAAGGTGGGGCTATCAGCTCATATGAATTATTATCCAAGCTTGGCCCCAGCCAATGATACCATGGCTCATTACCTGTTATCTGAATATTCGCCAAGGGGGAAATGGCTTTTTATGGTGGCACGTTTCAATGCCCTACCAACATGCCTCTTGGAAGGTCGATACAGTCAAATTTCAATCGACCGGAGGCTGTGTCCCTTCGACCAGCAAGAGGTAGAATCCACTGAACATTTAATGATTAGGTATCATTTATATGATAAACCCCGTGTTGAATATATTCAATCCTTTTTAAACCTTCACGCAAGTTGGTCCGACGATTTTGCAAGAAATAATTTACTCCGTGATACAAATCAGGAAGTGACTCAAATTACTATTAGTTTCCTGATCGATGCTTTTACTAGGCGTAATCACTTTTTGGAGTTTGTTCCTTTAGATTAACATTACTTTGTGAAGCAGAGTTCTGTAAGGACGTAATTGTGGACAGCTGGTTTCTATGTTTTTCCCTCCCTTTTTTGTTGTGTTTTGGTTTGCTTTGTTTTGTATTGTATTGTATTGTATTATTGTGTTTTTTAATCATGGCTATAACTTTGCATTTGCCAAATAAATTGATTACTACTACCACACAGAATACACACAGACAGAATACGTACACACAGAGAATATACACACAGAGAACACACACAAACACACACACACAGAGAATACACACAGACAGAATACGTACACACAGAGAATATACACACAGAGAACACACACACACACACACACATACACACAGAGAATACACACACAAACACACACACACAGAATACACACACACAGCCTCGCTCTCGGACTCACCTGCGACCGACTCGGTGCTGGCCCTGGCCCCATACTCGGTGGCATTGGTGGCAGCATCTCGCCCGTGGACGCAGGTGCCCTGGCCCAGTGCCTGGAGGCGTCGAGATGTGGGTAGCAGCAGAGCCCGGCGGCGCAGCGCGGCATGTAGGCCCCGCAGGGCTCTGCTTCCAGACCACGCAGCAGCCGCAGCTGGGCTCCAGCAACAGCTCCAGGCAGGTCAGTTCGATTAGGCCTTCCCCATTGTGTGCAGCCCACACAGCCACGCTCGGGCCACAGCGAGCCGGGCAATGGGCCACACACAACGGGGAAGGCCTTAGAGGCTGGCGGGCCCTAGGAACAAGCCTTGCGAGCTGGAAGTAGACCGCGGACCGGAGGTTCCCCACCCCTGCTCTACCTGAACGCATTCAGCACAAGCTTCTTGTCTTTACCTACAAGGCTGTTCGTGGCCTTTCCCCCCCCCCTCCCCAAACACACACCTCTCTCTACACTTGTCTCCCACTACACTCCCATCTGAAAGCTCCACTCCTCCTCGATCGCGACCCTCGCTTTTTCACAGCTCCACGGCTCCTCAAAGCACATTCGCCTGTTTGCCCTTACTGCCCCCCATGCCTGGAACTCCCTCCCCAAATATATTCGTTCCTCTCCCTCCCTCCCAACCGCTCCTGAAAACCTACCTCTTTCTTCAGGTCTTCCCTAGCTGATCAACCTCTTAGTTCCCCTTCCTTCCCTGATGTAGCTATGTAAGTAAGTAAATTTATTACAACGTGCCACAGCCAAAAGTCCGAGCACAAAATTAAAAAAGAACAAAAATACAACATAATATCATCAACTTTTTAAAAGAAATAAAATCAAAACAAGTAAATACACACCAACACAATAATGCTTCCCGTAGGGTTCCCCTCCTTCAAGGCTCACGCTGTGCATCTCTCCTCCCCCCTTCACCTTCGTGTCACTGTCATCTATCGCCCCCCCCCGGCCCCCTTTCCTCTTTTCTCCCAGACTTTGAATCCTGGCTTACCTTCTTCCTCGCTGATGATACCCCCGCTCTCATTCTTGGTGACTTCAACATCCATGTTGACGCACCTTCCCAGCCCTCTATCTCCTGCTTTCTCTCCCTAACCTCCTCCTTTGATCTCTGCCTCTGGA
>QEPC01005386.1:2514737-2525153 GCA_003113815.1 Sphenodon punctatus | reverse complement strand
TGAAAGTTTAGTTATTGATAAAAATGAATAAAAGTATGTATGGTAAGGAATTAAGTACATATATTACATTTATGTTGATGAGGATAAAATATTAAATATTCCTCAAATTCTGAAATAATTTCCATGTTTTTTGGCGTTTATGTCTTGTTGCAATGTATGGAGTTGAATTTTTTTGAATTGTAACTGTAATTAATTTGTATGTTTTTTTGAGTTTAACCTAGAGTCAAAATGATATTGTGATGTTTTTGAAGAGGAAAATTTTAAAAACTTGTGCATTTAACATTTTTTTAAACTGTAAAGTTTTTTGTTTTGGTGAATTTCAAGGTTTTTTGCGATATATCAGCACATTAATATATCAGATGTTGGACAACTTTTAAGTTGTATATTTTACAGAACTTTTAACTTAAAAGTTGTGTAACTTTTAAGTTGTGCATATATGAAGTTACCTGTTTATATTAGGGTCAATGGGAATGATTTTTCCCCATCTAACGCTAGTGTAAAGTGTAAAGTAGGAGTAACTCTACAAGAGCGAAAGGAGTTTGAGGAGGAACTTGGTGTGTGACTTTTTTTTAAACATACCCTCCATATCAAAACAGAAGGTGTTTGGGGAAAGATTCTTCTAACTTCTTATGTCTCCCCCAACCCAATTTGTATCTCTCTCCTACACACACACGGAGACACAGAGACTCTTCCACCGACTCCGTCTCTCTCACAAAGAAAAGGTAGCAGGTTTGTACCTTTTTCCTCACAAACGTCTGTCATTGTACAGGATCAATGGGCATGAAAGATGAAACAGGGTCAGGGTTTGTGGAGGCATGTTTGGTTAAAATAGGTGTAATGGGGAACATGCAAGAGATTAGAAAACAATCTCCTTTTTTGTTTTGTGTTTAGGATGACAGGGGATGCTGAAAAGTAACACAGTAGGCATTAAAAGTTGCAGAAAATCTTGGAGAGACTTCTAACACCATCACACTCCTGTGTAGCAAAGCACACTATTGGAAAAAAATAAACTCTGAGCTTGCACCCTTTCGTGCACCTTTTCATCCCAGCCTCTCTCAGTGGCTTCTTTCGAGTTTTTCCACCCAGCCCCCTTTTGTCATTCCAGCCACTCCTGGTTGTCTGCACTTTGTCATTCCACTCTGTGTCCCATCGTTTCAGCATCTCTGAAGGGCCTCCTTCCTGCCATTCCAACCTCCTGTCATTCCAGCCTCTTTTGGTGGTCTCCTCCCTGTCACTGTACCCAGGCCCCTGTCTTTCTGTGACATTTGGGTGATTTAAGCCACCATGTGAATGGAGGCTTAAATAGTCCATAGGGATAACAGTGTCAGAGAGTCCAGTTGTCACTTGTTTTTAAAACCAGAACTTGGGGACTGAGTTGGGTGATAGGAAACTGTCTCAGTTTCTGCACCTGGCACAGAATCTTGGGGGACCAGGAAATTCAGCATTGCAGGACAAAGGAATGCAGTTGGGGAGAGCTGCTCAGGTTGCCAATTCTTGCATTTCTGTTCTTAAGGACAGACGGGACAAGGCAGACACTGTGTCTGAGGAGCTTTTGAGTGAAACTCAAAAACTGTGCAGTGACAATGGCATTGACACAAGCATGAATGAACCAAGAAGGAAAGCAATGATGACCAGGTCCTAGCAGGATTTTGTCACTGATAGCACAACTGGGTCACGATCGGATGACAGATCTTACTTGCTGTTAAAGCAAGTATTCAATGACGTGCACAATTATTTAATTTCTGAGGCTGAAGCACGCTTTCCCAAAAGAATCCTTGAATATCTGTCAGCTTTGGATTCTCTGGTCAGAGACATTTTTAGATGTGCAGGCAGTGATGCCTCTTATCAAGCTGGTGACTGTTAATGCTGAAGCTTTTAAGAATGAGGCTATTGTAGCAAAATCAAATATTATTTCTCCAACAAATCCAGGTATACAGGCAGAGAAGAGTATCCAGAATGCTCTGTCAGTTCTGTTCACACATAGGAAGGCATTCCTCCGGTTTTTACATGGTAGATGAGGGAATGAGGCAGCCCCTTCCCAATTTGAACTGGAGTCCCTTCACTGCTTTCTCTCTCTCTCTCTCTCCAAACTTTTCCTTTCACCCATCCCTCTCCTTCTCTCCTTCCTTTGTTTGGGTCAGTTGCTTCTTCCTACATTCCCTGCCCCCCACCGCATTCCCTGCCCCTCTCTCTGGGCACTGGCGTAGCTGGCTGGCTCAGTCAGCACACACCCTTCTAAGTGCTGGCAAACAGGGGTGTAACCAAGGAGGGGAGCTTGGTTACACCCCCCCATTGAAGCCAGGCTAGCGTCTCCCCTTAGTATCCCCCTCATTGAAGGCTAGGGAGGATCCCCCATTCCTTCCTGCACTGCAGGGCTGGTGCAGCCATTGGGCGAACTAGGCAGCCGCCTAGGGCGCCAACTTGGTAGGGGTGCCACACCGAGCCTGGGCCTCACACACCCACCTTCACCCGCCCCTCGTCCTGACTCCCAAGTTGAAGTAAAAAGTTCCCGGGCCCCACGGCCCTGCCCCCTTGGGGGCCCCACCTTCTCCTATCCTCTACTCCTGGACCTCCTCGGCTCTTCTCCGACAGGGCCTCAGGGTCCATGTGACCAGTGCCGGCCCCTTCTCTCTCCCTCCCGGAAGTTGCATAAAAGCAACTTCCGGGAGGGAGAGCGCACAGCGTGTGGCGCAGGCAAGAGAGGAGAGGTGCCGGTGGACTTACCTGCGTGCGGCTGAGGGGGCGCGGAGCCTGCGGAGGTGCAACGGACTGACAGCGTCAGCCTGAGCACAGCAGCAGGCAACGGCAAGCAAGTGGTAGCGCGGCAGCGGCGGACGAGGAGGAGTAGCGGACTCAGCTTTGGGCAGCTGTCTGTGACTCGGCGGCGGACAGAGGACAGCGGGCTGAGCGGCGGCGGAGGATGGACGAGGAGCGAAGCAGCGGCAGCGGCGGAGCGGGAGCAGCCGTGAGGAGTGGAGCGGCAGCACTAGCAGCGGTGGAGCGGAGCAGCAGTGGCAAGGAGCAGCAAGTGGTGGTGCGGCAGAAGTGGTCACCCAGAGAGGCGGAGGGCAAAGGCTGCAGAGCAGAGGAGGGGGCCAGGGCCACTGGGCCAGGTCCCATGTAAACTGAACTCAGGGCCCGGGGGGGAGGGGAGGCTTTAGGCCTGGGCTGGGTAGTGGCAGCGGCGGGCTGCAGGGCCCGGCAAGGCCTACTAGGCCAGTGGCGTGGAGGGGCCTGGTGACGTGGGGCCCGGTGTGGCGAGGCCTAGCCTGGTGTTGGCTGGGCCTGGGGCAGCCTGGGACCTGGTGCATCCTGGATCTGGAGCAGGCTGGGCCTGGAGCCTGGTGCGGGCTGGGGACTGGTGAGGGCTGGGCCTGGGGTCTGGTGCGGGCTGGGCCTGGTGGGGCCTGGTGCAGGCTGGGGCCTGGGACGAGCTGGGGCCTGGTGTTGGCTGGGCCTGGGGCGGGCTGGTGCCTGGGTCTTGGTGCTGGCTGGCGGGCCTGGGGGGGAGTCTATCACTGGCCCCACTGTGTCCCCCCATCTTCCATACCTCGGGGGGGGTGCGGCTGAAGTTTCACCTAAGGCGCCCAGTACCCTTGTACCAGCCCTGCTGCATTGTGCATACCACCTATTGGGGTGGTGCGTTTAGGGGATGCCCAATGCTGACAACTTTCTCTCTTCTGTGCCTCCTACTCCCCCTTTCCTTTTATTTTCTCTCTCTCTCTCCTGTTTGCCTTTCCCTCCACGTCCCGTCCCATCGGAGGTGCCAGACACCTCCCATTATCCCATCCAAACCTCAATTTGTCTTTCAGTAAGAATGACTCCGCTCTCTACCCCACCACCCGAAGGGCTCTGTCTGTGTTCTGCTGTTGCTTTGCTGTGAGTAGGTAAAAAGGAATTGGGGGGAAGGCACGGAGGAGACAGCTGGTTTTATTTATTTATTTCCTTATATTTATATGGCCCCCCCCCCCCATGCCTACGGCATCTCGGGGTGGCTTCCAACATAATAAAAACAATTTTTTAACATAAAAAGTCTACCACATCTTAATTAAAACAAATTTAAAACACCCCCCACAGAAATTAACCCACCCTCCCCTCCGAAGGCCTGAGCGAACTGACTGGGGGTCAAGCTGGGGTGAGGAGGGGAACTCCAGTGGAAACGCGCATGTGCTGAGTCAGGGGGGAGGGTTATGCTGATAAGAGAGGGGCTGGCAGGGCGCCACCACACATTTCAAAGCCTCGCTCGGCTCCCTCCAGCTGGAAGCGGAGGAAATCAGAAAATAAGGGGAAGCAAGCAAGGCGCCAAAGGAGCTGCTAGCACACTTGCTCCGAAACTCCCTGGATCTAGCCGCCGCTGCCAGCAGCAGCAGGAGGAGGGGGTGGTGGAATTATTCCACACTGCCAGGGAAGAATGAGGAAGGACTGTCTGGGCAGCAGCAGCAGCCGCCGCCGAGGAGGAGGGCAGGCTGCCGGTCCAGCTCCCTGAGGTGCTGCCGCTGTGCAACTCCTCCCGCTCGGCAGATTGCCTCCCCAGTCCCAGCGCACCCGCATGTGGCTCCGATCCCTGCTTCCCTCCCATTGGCTCACTGGCTGAGCCGGGTTTTGGTTTGCCGCCACCATGGTGCATGGGGTCTGAGGAGCGGCGCTCCGTGGGCTTTCCGCCTATCCCTTGCCCTTCCAACAGGCAAGTTCCTGTTGGGGGGGCTAGGCAGCCACTGAGGTGCACCGGGTACCGGACTGCACAGCAAGGGGCAAGGCTTTCTAAGGGAGCTGATAAAGTTACGTGATAAAGCTGGCTTCTGGTAAAGTTACATGATTTTAAAAAGTAGAGTCACGTAACTTAAGGAAAGTTACGTGACTCTGCTTTTAAAAATCACATAACTTTATAAAAATCCAGCTCTGTCACAAAGACTGTAAGCTCTAGTCAGTTTCATGTCAGTTACATAGCGCCCGGCTCTCGGCTCCGCTGCTCTCCCTCTTCGGCAGCTGAGAAGTGGGGCACTGTGTAACTGACACAAAACTGACTAGAGCTTAACGTCTTTGTGACAGAGCTGGCTTCTGATAGTTACGTGATTTTAAAAAGTAGTCACGTAACTGTCCTTATGTTCCGTTTTGCTGGTCAGCAGCTGCTCAACTGCGCATGTGCAAGCCAGCAGAACCAATTATTTAATCATTAATAACTTGGTTTTGGCTGCACCAATCACTATCATATTATATAAGCAGTTGTTACTGATCTCATGCTCCATGCCTGTGACATTTGGGGGCTCAACTCATCCAGGGGGAGGAGGTATTGATGATTCAAAATCGTGAGGATACTGTGTATTTTGACAACAAGCAATTAACCTTTAAACAGTCATAACATTTTATTTTCCTGATAGATCTTTTTCAAACTTTGTGCATATAATAGTCCTCACAACTTATAGCCATGGTTAAATTTTCAGAAATGTAGCTCAAGCGGTTTCCTCAAAATCGGGGCCTCAGCAATCCTCTGTTTATAATGGAGAGTGGTTGTGCATTTAACTTTCTTCTAGATACTGCTGGAAGAAAAATAAAGGTCATCACTAATCTACCCTTCCTAAACTTAACATATTTCTCCATTAAATGCATTAGGGTAAAACAATGGTCAATCGTTGAATACCCCGTGCGGAAACCCGCCTGCTCTTCCTGAAAATAATCAGCCACCATTGCCCTGGCTTCCAATTTAGAGAGCAGATACCTAGCATATACTTTAGCAACAACACTAATCAGGTTTAATTAGTCGATAATTCTGGGGCAGATTTTTATCCCCTTTTTTTATAAATAGGCACGATAATACTGATGTTCCAGCCTGCTGGAATCAAACCACAACTATTTATGGTGTCAAATAATTTGTAGAAAACCAGAAGCCACCAGTCAATATTTTGGTGAAATAAGCCAGCAGGAATGCCATCTAGCCCAGCGGCTTTCCGAGTCTTAATTTTGCCAAGTAACTCCCTTATTTCCTCCAAATCCACTGGAGGTCACTGCAGAACATCCCACTATCCATCTTGATTTACCACACACGTACCAGGGATCTGATTGAAAATTCCTTTAAAGTGGGATTGCCAAACAGCGGGAGGCAAAAACACCTGGGGAGGGGCAGTTCTAAAACCCACATTAACCAAAGCCCAAAATTTAGCATGATCCCCTTGTTTAACTGCGAGAGCAAGTGCTTCCCAGGCTCCCCTCGTCTTTCTTAGATTGTAAGCCCCCTGAGGTATGACTGTCATGGAGGAACATAGGGTCCCACACGTGTAACACGGGCCTACATGTAGACTACAAGTCTGGTAAATATGTAAAGCAAAAGGTTCCACATGTATGTAATGTTACAACTGAGAACTGTAAAACCCAAATCAGAGCTGTGACACGTGACCGAGCTCCAGGAAATGGAAAGACAGTTTTGTTGATTGTCCCACATTGGGGGTGGGGGGCAGAGACACGGCCAGAGACATTTATATGCTAATGCAGGCAGCCATTGCCTACTTGCAAGAGACACAGAAAGCTGATAAAGACAACAAAGGGAATTCTAGAAACCTCGAGAAGATACGAGGTGTTTCCTCCTGGGGATATAAGAAGTTGTACCCCAGAGGGGGCAGGGACTATCAGGAACTCACCATCTTGCAGCCAGCAAGGCTGGAAAGACATGAACTAAGAGACAGGTCTTTGCTCTCTAACAACTCTAAGTCTGGAGACCCAGTCGCTTACATCAAGGGCTGAGAAGAACTTATGGACCTTTGTAGGGTAAGATGCTTATTTAGGAACTCAACCAGTATAGGTTAGGAATGCGTTATATTTACCTTTGATTTCTAGCAACCACTCTGTATCAACAATCTTGCTTATGTAATCAATAAACTAACTTCTTATCTTTATGAAGAAGTGTGTGTGTCTAACATTGGAACACAAGTGAGCAACAAGAGTTCTCAAGCTCTTGCGAACCCAGAGATTAACGAGTCTGTAAATGGGAAGGATCGGGCCCTTGAGTGACAAAGGGGTTGTCCCTGCGGCAGGCTTGAACCGGCCAGAGAGGAAAACTGGTTCAAGTGGGCTGTACGCGAGGGAAACTGAGCCACTCAAACCCGGTAAAGTGGGGGTGCGGACCTCCAACCCGTGACAGTGACCCTGTCTATTTTCAACAGTTTTAAAGCACCAGGTACATTGCTTGTGCTATATAAATACTACTAATAATAATTTTACAAATGGAGATCTGGAACTGAGAGACAGTGCCTTGCCCAAGGCCACCCACTGTGTTCACGGCTATAAGAGGATTTGAACCCTGCTTTTCTAGGGACAAGTCCAACACCTTAGCCACTAGGCTCCACCAGCTCCTGAATTGGTAACCTGACATTCTCATAAGTCCTAGGATCAAGCAAAATTGCTTCAGGGGCTGTGTGCTTTGTCCTCCCATTTCAAACACAATTTTAGCAGCTGCCAACGTCTGAGTCTCTGACTCTAAGGGGCTACGGTTCTTTGCTATCTTTGTGTCCTGCCTCCTCATTTCCCTCCCAAGGTGATTCCTGAATTGGTGGTGACAGGACATTTTTTAATCTTCTTCTTTGTTTAAGAATGAAGGGAGGAATACAGTGGGGCAGGTTGGGATGGCTTGCTGGCTCCATTCCTTCATTTGTGCCTTGTCTCCAGCAGACAGAAGCAAGGTTTACGCTGGTGAAAGATTAGGTAGCTAGGCAATCATTGCAGGGGTGGCCTGAGAAGTCAGTCTTTTTGGAGATAATTGAGTTTTATTTACTTTAATTTGACCCTGATTAATGATTCTAATGAGGTTCTTCTCTAGCATGTCTGAAAAGGTTTCCTCTGTCTTCTGTCACTGTCTGGAATGCAGACAGGTATTTGTGTGCGTGTGTAACGGAAAGAACAAACCAAGCAGACTTTATCTGGGGAACCCTTTCTTTAGAATCACCTACTGTTCCAAATTTCTGCTGCTCAACAGCAAAAGATAATGTGTGGAATTGGGCCATCTGCTCGTGCACGTCGAGCTATGTGATAATCTAGCTTGGAGCCAGGGTGGGGTAGCAATAGGGGGGTTCCTGCAATTTATAGTACTCCATCGGTTACCTGAAGAGCCGGCCTTACAATCTGTGGGGCCCAGGGTGAAGATAAAATGCAGGGGAGGGGGGATGTCTCCGCCCCCTCCCCATTGTCCCATCTCTTCACAACTGGCTGTCTAGTGGTTGTTTACAAACACATTGTGGCAGAGTGGAGCCACAATAGGGCAACTGGCCCTTTAAGACTTGCCAAGTGGGCTTGAAGTCACACCCACTCCTGGGTATAAAAGAGGAGAAACAAGAAGCGGAAAGTCAGAAGATCCCTGAACACTGAAGGGAGCACATTCCTGGAAGAAGCAGCACGGAGGCTAAGAGAGCACATTCCTACTCCTGAGAGGAAGGAGGCTATGGACCTGTGGAAGCTGACTACCTGAAGGAAGGCAAGTGAGTAGCCACAAGCCAGAGAAATGATACCTGGTCAAGATTGGGAGTATTGACAGAGACTATGTTTGGAAGACTGAACTTGTGGTGAACTTTGTTAAGAGGAAATAAACTGTTTTATGTTGTTTATCCCGAGTAAGTGTGATGAAGGCTTGATCCTGACAACACTTAGACACGCCAGGGTATAAATTAATATTCCATAAAGAAAAAAACCTAATGGTTTAAGACAGCAGCTAAGGTTCACACAAAATCAACTATGTCCCCCAAAAGGTATGGAAATGGATTGTTAAGGCTTAACTTGCCTCCGCCTTAACTTATCCCCAATGTAAGCAGTTAAAATGTTACATAGTTTCACATATTGAGCAAACACATCCATTTTGGCAACTACCAGCCAGCCTAACAGATCCAAGGTGGAGGGAGGTATTGATGGGGCAGTCTGCAGCAGGTTCACTAGCTGAGTCACTAACAATGCACCCCAGGGAGTGTGTATTTGATGATAAGGTTGAGAGATGACAAATTGGACACCATGGACTTCCTTTGTGGTGTAGACTAGCATTTCTCAGTAACACTGGTAGGGAAAAGCATTTCTCAAGCCATGGGCTCAGGGCAAGCTGGGGTGGGAGAAAAATGGGAGGTGATGGATGCTGAAAGGGTCATCTATATTTCTACATTGGCTTCAGCCCTACAGCCATTTACAACGGTTGGAAATGATGGGACATTGAAGATCCTGCTCACCGAGCACCGTGACGTCACACAGCTTTACCGAAATAGCGGAAGTCTTGTTTTTAGTTTTAATCCTTATTTTCATATTTATTTTTAATTTTTTGTACTTGGTTTTCATACAGTAAAAACACCATACGGTTAAGCTGTAATAAACATTGAATTGAATTGAAATAGTGAACAAGGTAATTTGCAGCATAACTGGTTTTCAGATTCTTGCCCAAATTGGTTCATGGAAACTAGTCATGGACGTATAAACACAACAATTTGAAATTAGAAAATACCGAGTCGACTGTGGTATTGGCATCAGCAGTTGGTTCATTCTCACTTCAAATTGTGAGTCTAAAGCATTTGCAGATGTTCCAGAGTTGATTTCTTGTCTCCACGTTTGACACATACCTATTGAAGTCTCCAATTTCTTGAAGTGCTGTACTGAGACACTTTGAAGAAAAGCTCTTCCAACTTTCCTGTGGTTACATTATTATTATTATAAACATTTATATAGCGCCAGTCATGTACTCGGTGCTGTACAGAAACATAGAAATAGACGCGGTCCCTGCCTGTGGTTTACAATCTAAAAGACAAGGGGGGGATACAGGGAGAGGGGACAGTGGGAAAGACAGGGGAGAAGACAAACAACATTCAAGTGGATGCGAAGTCTCAGATGTGTGTGCTTGGCTTGGTTACAATCAGGTTGCAGCAGTCTGCAGAGGAGGGCAGACAGTAAGTATATGGGGAACGACTAGCAGGCATTGGGAAAGGCGGCGAGGAAAAAGTGGGTCTTGAGGAGGGATCTGAAGGAGCGAAGGGAGGGGGCAAGGCGGATGTGGGTAGGAAGGGAGTTCCAGGCATGGGGGGCAGCGAGGGAGAAGGGTCAAAGGCGGTTAGGTGAGCAGGAGAAACGAGGGAGAGTGAGGGAGGGGACAGAGGAAGAGCGGAGAGGGTGTGCAGTAGTGCGTAGGGAGATTAGGTCCAAGAGGTAAGGGGGAGCTTGGTTGTGGAGTGTTTTGAATGTGAAAACCAGGAGTTTAAACAGGATACGTTCAGGAATGGGGAGCCAGTGGAGAGGGAAGAGGAGAGGTTGCACATGGTCGAAGCAACGGGCAGAGTGAATGACCTTGGCAGTGGCGTTTTGGATTGCGATAAGGGGGGAGAGGTGAGAGCAAGGGAGGCCAGCAAGGAGGAGGTTGCAGTAATCGAGACGAGAGATAACCATGGCATGAACAAGGGTTTTGGC
>QEPC01005386.1:2480877-2504099 GCA_003113815.1 Sphenodon punctatus | reverse complement strand
GAAAGGGGCCAAACTGTTTTTTAAAAAGGGGTCTGTGTTCTTGAACAGGCAGTTTGTTGGTGAAGCTACTAGGGATGCTGGTCTGGATGTGTCTGATTTGGTGGCAATGCATCCCTGAAACTGGCCATTTTTTTAAAAAAAGGCCTGTGTGCTTGCACAGGTGTTTGGCTGGCGGGGATGCCTTTGGGGGCTTGTGGGAATAGTTTGGTTTGTTTATGTGTGGTTTTCTGGTTTTTATATGGGTTTTGTTCACTTGATGATGTGGAGTGTTAAATACTAATCCCCCTACAACACACACGCAGCAGAGGGTGAGGGGGAATTAGTATTTAATGCCCCGTGATTCAATTGAGGTTTTGAAATCGTGAGATGTAACGGTTGGTCTGGTAATCTTATGGGTGTTCAAAATGCTAGAAATGTGATGTTTGTGATAAAATTGAGGTTTTGAAATCGTGAGATGTAACTGCTAGTCTGGTGATCTGCCTGCTTTTAAACCTGGCAAAGGAGGTGAATATAACCTGCCTAACTGAAATTGTTGGATTTTTAAGTAATGTAATGTGACATGTCCATCCAATGTTAACCCTGGGAACTCCTTGCTGCTGGCTGGGTTATGCCCTGGCTCTGCCTACCGTATCCCTAGCTCCGCCCCTAGGCCCACCGGCCCGGCCTTACTGCGACAGTGCCCCTCCAACCTCAAAACCCACCAGCCGCCCTGCCCCCATCTCTGCTCCCGACCCTTACCCTGAGCTCAGTCTTTCAGTGGATGGAGATAGGAACTGGATCCAGAGACCAGCTGCATTTGGCCCGCGGGCCTGAGATTCCCCACCCCTGGGTGTACAACCTCCCTAGGCAACTTGTTCCATTGCTGCACAGTTTTTACTGTTTAGATGTTTTTCCAGATATTTAACTGAAATCTCCCTTCCTGTAAACCTGAGCCCACTATTTCTAGTCCTGAACTCTGTAGCGACGCAGAACAATTCCTTGCCACCTTCTTTGTGGTAGCCTTTTAGACATTTGAAGACTGCTATCTTGTTTCCCCTTAATCTTCTCTTCACTAGGCTAAACATAGTTCATTCAACCTTTCCTCGTAGGGCTTGCTTTCCAGCTCCTTTGTTATCTATGTTGCCTTCCTCTGAACCTGCTCCAGTTTGTTAATGTCCTTCTTAAAATGAAGTGCCCAAAACTGAACACAACATTTCAGCTGAGCTCTCACCCATGCAACTTAATGAGGGACTTTAATTGCTTTTTGGAGCTCAGATACCAGCAGTCAATAAAGCTGAAATCAATGGGTCCTCCACTAATGCAAATGATGTGCAGTTTAGGGGCAGTCTCGTCTGCAAGTCTGTAGACTCCTTGTGTCTATTACCTCTTTCATAGACAAGTTATTATATACTTCTTAGCGGAGGCTGGAAGGGGAAGAGGGGCTGAGCCCCCCCTAGAGCCTCCTTTGTCTATAACGTAGGCTCTCAAGCAAAGGGGCGGGCCTCCCAGGAATAACACAAGTTTTTCTGGGGCTCACAAGAAGGACTGTAGCTGGAAAGCACCCAGCTCCACACACTCATTGTTATACAAAATATTTTCCAAAATAATGGGGTGGCAAGGCGGGGAGAGAGTCAAAGAAGAAGAGGGACAGAGGGGGAAGGAACGAGAGAGAGCAAGGGGGGGTGTAGGGACCCCAGAAGCAGGGGGGCAGAAGAGACTAGAGCCCCCCCCTCCCCTCAGATTGGTCAGGGTGGGGCTGAGCCCTGCCCAGGGATGCTGATCAGGCAAAGACGACTTCTGTTGCAGTCACGCTGATTGATAAAGGAAAGGAGCAGTCTGTTCTCTAGGATCCAGCAGCCGACGGCAGAGCCTTGCTTGCTACACCTTGGGAGCAGACAGAGCTGAGCTTAGCTGTGGAGGGAGGAGCCGAGCCGAGAAGAGCTAACGTGTGGAGAGAGAGGGAGACAATTGAAGGTTCACGCAGGAGAGGCCAAGACCTGAACAGTGAGCTTCTAGTTGTTCTACCAACACCATTTTAGAACTTGTTTTTGTTGTTGTTGAATCCCCGTGGAGCTGGCTTATAATCTAACTACCCAATCCTATGCATGTTTACTCAGAAGTAAGCCCCACTGAGCGTACCGTACTCCCAGGTAAGTGTGCATAGGATTGCAGCTAATTAAATAAATGGCTGCTGTGCTGGTCTCAGAGCGCTTTTAGACGATCCCGCTGACAAGCGGGATCGTTCAGAGGCGGGATCGGGCACCCGCCTTTCTCTCTACGCCGGGTCTGATGCCCTTCTGCACATGCGCACTCAGCTACATACCCCGGAAGTGTGCCGTGAAGCCGGCACAGCGGCATGGACGGGGCAGGATCGCCTGCCCGGTCTGACGTGGGGAAGAGCCGGCTTACATGTAAGTTTGCTATTTAAACGAGCGCAAAGAAACGCGGCTGATCAAAGGATCAGCCGCGTTTCTTGTCTCGTTTAAAAGCAGTCTCAGTCAGTGCTGGGTAAATTTCTCTCACACGCACACAGTGGAAGGACAAAAGCAAAGCAAACAAAAAATAGGGAGGGGGGCAGGTCAGGCGCACAACGCAAAAATAGACATTCCCCGCCCCCATCCCTGTGTTTTTTTCATGATTAAACTTCCAAGCAATTTTCTAAAATAAAGACCTTTGTGGAGTAAAAATGTAGCCCAGTGAAATTTCATTCCATGTGACAGCAGAAGTCAGCATGGGGAAGACGGACGTCACATACACAATGGCGTATGGGGTGCTGTTTCTTAGGAAAAGCTTCTCCTCCTGTACTTGCTTTTTGGTTTCATTTCCCCCTGGGACAAAGTGTTATCTGCTAACCTGAAACCAGTCAAACAAGTCAAACAATGTTGCTTTAGTGTCTCTTCTGTTGTAAGACAGCGCTAAGTGGAGTAGCACTAAACCATGAAATAACCACAACCGATAACGTGGATTTGGGGTAACTTTGTATCCCAATGGGAAAACCCATTCTATCTGGAGTACAAAGGTGCCCCAGGGTTTGTTTTTTGTCCACAGAAAACAAACAGTTATGGGTAAATTAATTAAAATTTTGCACAAAGGTGCACAGGGATGCTAGTGACCATATTCTGAAAGGACAAAGCCCTAGGTCCAGTAACATTTGAATTATTTCAAAAAATGCACACCCAGTGTAAGAAATCATTTTGGTCCTATCTGGGGTACAAAGTTACCACAGGGGGGGGTTGCCCACAGAAATCAAGCAGTTAATGGTAAATGAATGTAATTTTGCACAAAAGTGCACAGGTATGCCGGTGACAATGTCCTAAAAGGACAAGGTCCTAGGGTCACTAACCTTTGAATTATTTTTAAAAATGCACACCCCGGGTAAGAAATTATCCCATATTTACAGGTGAGGGGAAGGTTGTTGTGTGTGCGGTAGTAGTATTTCTAACTCCCAAAGTGGAGACTTTAAGCACCAGGGTTGTTGTTGGTGAATCATGGCTGGTTGATGTATTTTGGGGGTGGATTTTTTTTCCCCTTGGTACAACTCAGCTGGCTGAGTGGCTTATGTTGCAAACGCTGAGGGTTGCTGCTGGTTTGTGTGTATTATTATTATTATAAACATTTATATAGCGCCAGCCATGTGCCTGGCGCTGCACAGAACAGAGAAATAGATGCGGTCCCTGCCTGTGGCTTACAATCTAGAACACAAGGAGGGGGAGACAGGGAGAGGGGACAGTGGGAGAGACAGGGGAGAAGACAAACAAACATTCAGGCAGATGCGAAGTCTCAGATGCGTGTGCTTGGCTTGGTTACAATCAGGTTGGTTGCAGCAGTCTGCAGAGGAGGGCAGACAGTAGGTATATGGGGAACGACTAGCAGGTGTTGGGAAAGGCGGCGAGGAAAAGTGGGTCTTGAGGAGGGATTTGAAGGAGCGGAGGGAGGGGGCGAGGCGGATGTGGGTAGGGAGGGAGTTCCAGGCATGGGGGGCAGCGAGGGAGAAGGGTCGAAGGCGGTTAGGTGAGCAGGAAAAACGAGGGAGTGAGGGAGGGGACAGAGGAAGAGCGGAGAGCGCGGTCAGGAGGGCGTAGGGAGATTAGGTCCAAGAGGTAATTTATAAGAAAAAACTGATGATTTGATTACTTTCAGGAGAATGTCGAAAAAAAGATTGTTGCTTGATGTGTGGTTGATGCATGTTGAAACTCATTTCAACAATACTGAACGTGATAGCTTATAACTTTATTATTTGCCCATTAAATAAGCAGATGTAAAAATGCGCCTGAAAAGTAGACAACATTCGTCACCTTGAGCCCACACACGCACACCTTAAACCACTTCTGGGGTCTCTGTGTGTGTGGAGGGGAGGGTGCATCGTTCAAAATGAGAACCACTGCCCAAAAAGCCTTTCCCCAGTCTTAAAAAGGATGGCCTTAATTAGGAAAATGGCAGCAATTTGCTGAGTGGGAAGTTAGGGAAGAGGGAGAGATTACAGTCTACATTTAAAAGCTGCCAGCATCGTCCGCAGAGGCTGACGGTCGGACGCTTGAGAGCTGCACTATAAATAGACTCCAGCAGTCCTTTCAGAAGCATCAAGAGGCAAGAATTACCCAACATAAATAGAGCACACACAAAGAACGCAGAGGGGGCCGATTGCGATCTCTCTTGAGCACATAACGCCACTGATTTCAACGGACTTCCTCGTCCTCATTTATGCTGGGGCAAGCGGAATCAGACTGTGTGGTTTCTTTCTAATTTCATTCCCGTGATTAATTAGAAACAACACGTCTTTCAAAGAAGTGATGTTGTTCAGGTTGCCACCTCACCCAGAGACGACCATGGCTAACCTGGAGAATCTCGATTTCTGGGGGCCGTAGAGGAGCAGCCATGCCAGCAAAAGGGTGGGCTATAGGGGGCTTTCCCACCCTTTTGCCCATGTGCCCCCCACATGGAGCACTCTGTGATGTCACCACACTCCAAAAGGGGGGTTACATCAGATAGGAGACATGACACCCTTTTGCCCCTCCTCCTTTCCTGAATGCCCCTCCCCTTGCGGCATGTTGTGACATCACAATGCTCTGTAAGGGGCGGGGTTATGTCAGAAAGGGGTGTGGAATCTTTGCCCCGCCCCTTCTGACGCGGTCCAATTCCCGCAGAAAACTTAACTGTTATTGGGGGTGGTAGTATTTTACAGAGGGGCGCTAGCAACTGGTTTTTACAGTCAGTTCTTGCATTGGTGCAGTGGCTGTAATATTACTTTCTCAGTCAATAATCCCAAAATTTAAAACCTCATTTTTATTCTGTAAAAATAAACAAGACAAAGCCTCACTGCATCATGAACGATTTGGTTCCCTTCCCCCGCCCCACACACAGTTTCTTCCAGTTTTTCAAATGAGGAGCCACAGAAGTAATTACCAAACAAGGCGAAAATCAATTACAGCCAGAATGCTGACAGACAAGTACCTGCAAACGCACGCCAATCCCTGTTCAAAATTAAACCCCTTTTATGCATCAGCAGGTACGGTCTGTTTGCAAATGGCTTCAGATCAAATCAATTGCAGCAAACTGGAGAGGAATAAACGTCCCAGTGCTCACTAATGCAGACCTGACTCAGCCAAACTCTCATTGATTACAATGGGAGCTCTGCCCAGGTCAGGAAAGAAATTGGGAACTTGAATCAGAGCTGAATAAACAATTCTCAAATAGACAATTTATTCAGCAAGTTTAGTCCTCCCCGCCCCCAATTCACCACCTCAGATCCTTATTCGGGGCTAGGCCTGTGTGAGCAAATTTTCAGAACACTTCCAAATCATTTCTACAGGGCTTTTAATTAGAGCTGTCTTCATTTAGTGTTCAAAGCATTTTTAAAACCTTATCTAGCTCACCCTGGGAGGTAGATAATTATTATTCCCATTTTACAGATGGGGAACTGAAGCGAAGACATAGTGACCCAGTAAGGCCACCCGGTGAGTTCATGGCTAAGGCTAGGGTTGTCTCCTCTCCAGGTTCCCCCCAGAGATTCTGGGATTTGACCCAGTGTCTCCCAACTCTGAGGGAAGCCCCAAATCCTCCAGGTTAGCCACAGGAGCCTGTGGCTAACCCAAAGAATCAGGGTTTCTGGGGATGGCGGGGGCAGACACATCAGGAAAAAGGAGCATAGGAACTTTCTTGCTGTCTTTCTGACACGTTCCCACTAGAGCTAAACCAAGAACCCACAAAAATGGGTACGCCATTTCTGGTAGTCAAATTGACCTGAACATTTCAAGTCCTTAGTTTTCAGTATCCAGAACAGTATTCAATTAGGTTCAATTACTTCTGCTTTCAGAATTTTGACTTCCAGTCTCAGGTTTCTAGGATTCTGTCGGATATTTTTTTCAAATAATTCGAAAACCAGAAATATCGTTTTTTCAGATACTCAAAAAACGTTTGAGTGCTGCTTCAGATACCTAAAATGGTACTCAACATTCTGGATATTGCCCATGGGTACCAAATTGGGTACTCGTTTAACCTCTAATTCCCATCCCTACGGAGCGTCCTGATGTCACAACACTCCACAAGGGGGCGGTTACGCCGGCAAGAGTGTGCGACCGGCCCTTTTCCGCGCCACTTTCCACGGCTTCCCCACCCGCTGCAGAGCTCACAACTCTCCGTACGGGGTGAGGTTACTCCAGAAATGGTGTGACAACCCCTTTTCTCCTGCCCATTCAACATGGCACCGCCTCTTCAAGAGTTTTCTCCGGGAGAGGGGTACCAGTCGTGTCTCAAATGCCAATTTAAACGCTGGTCTCCCAGGTTCAAGTCTGACACCTTCTTCACTAGGAAACCCAGGCTCTCATTGCTGTATAGCAGTTGCTGTATTTCCTTCAAATTCAAGCCGTGTGGGTTGTCACCAGGGCTGAATTAAGTGTGTAGGGACTGTGGGTCCATGCATAGGGCATTGAGGTGAGAACCTGCATGTTTCAAACCCAGGTCTCTCAATGATTGTTCTAACAGCACCAGGTTCCATACACTGCCCATGAATGACCGCTCTTGTCAATGGGTAAAGCCACACGTTGACAGGGCTGGCTGGACTCCCCACTCACCCTGGAGAGAGGAAACACAGCCACCACACTTTGGGCCAGCCGGGAGGGCAGTCTGAACAAGCAGCCCCTCCCTCTCCTCCCCCACAGCCGTCACCAGCCCCTCCATGCCACATGTCCAGCTGAAGAGCCAGCCACACGGGACTAAACTCCTGCTACAAGCAGGATCAGGCCATCGCTGCTGCTGCTGCACAGTTGATGGGAGGAGGGGACGGAGCAGCACTGGGAGGTGGCCCATACCCCAACATTGGCCAGCTGGGGCAACAGCAGCCCGCAATGCATCACCATCTCGTTTTCTTCCTCGATTCTCATCAAGAATCAAGCTTCTCTGCTTGATTTCCATGAGAATAAAAAAACCAGAAAAGCCCCAGTTCTTGATTTTTTTTCTTGATCAGATTTTTTTTCTCAATTTACTTCCTGGAGCGAAGTGCGTGCCGTGTCCCACACCGAGTCTTGTGTCCTGCATCTGTCTGCCTGTCTGTCTATCTTTCTCTCTTCTTTTCTGCAGCCGCCAACACCATGCCGGGACAGAAAAACAAGAATAATTACCATGCGTAGGACAAAGGGCCACCGGGCTGTTCTGCGTACGCACGGTTGTTTTTTTTCTTTTTTAAGCAAGATTCTCACAAGATTCTTGCCCCGTTAGCGAGATCTTCTTCTCAAGTTCTCGCTACGGGTTCGATTCTCACGAGAACCCAATCGATTCTCGTTTCAGCCCTAGTGAACATCTGTCAGCGCTGGCCTGTCAGTCAGCTGCATCACAGGCTAATGTGAGGTAAGGTTGCCCAATGTGGGTTAACGCCTCATGTGGCCTTACCCATTGAGAAGCTCCACACCTTTAGGGACCACACTCTGACTCCAAGAGGCTCGACTAGGCGTGGATTGACCGAGACCCACCATGGAAGAAGCTGGGAGCCGGGAACTCTCCATCCTCCCATGACCTGGATCTAGGGTTGCCACATTTTGCAGCAGTGTCACTCTCAGACTCCCATTTTGGCATCTGGAAGTCTCAGGTTGTAACCATGGGAGGGGTCAAGGCAACCTAGCTGCACCAGTCCAAGGCTTGCATGGGTCAGGTCATCTCATAAGGGAGGGGGGTATGGCCACAGCTGGAGCTCTCCAGAGTGGGGCCCCACCTCCTCATCACAGAGCACTCTGCCACAAAGTGTCCTGAGGTAGGGTGGGGCCGCGCAAGGAGCACTTCCAGCCCTCACCACCCCCCATTCGGCACCCAAAGACTTCCTCCTTTCTTGTCTTGACTTCTGCCTGTGGGCCAATCAGAAATGGATTGTGGGATGCAAGCAATGTAAGTTTGGGGGGGGGGGCTCCAGATGGAGGGATGCTGTGTGCAAGAAGCGGACCATGGATCAGAGGTTCCCCATCCCTGATATAAGCCTCTGGCAGGAAGCAGAAAGCTGTCCATGCAATGGCATGGTCGGTTACCTGGCTCAGTCTGTAAGTCCCAGACCCTGCTCACTTGGCTTCGGTCTTCTGGCTGCTTCTCCAGCTTTTATTCCTGGCTAAGGTCTCGACTGTATGTTTCCCAGACACTAAACCAGGTCCTGTCATTAGTTCTTGGAGTCACGTGATTACATGACAGTCTACCCTTATTTTTTGAAGTGTAAATTTCAGCAACCATGATGCTCAAGCAAAGGGCTAGTTCACAAGTGCATATCATCTACCTTGCTTTAACCTCCACTATATTCCCACGATCAGGGAGGAGAAAGAGAAAGTACTTACCTTTGCAAAACAAGTGGGGCTGAAGCAGAGAAGGAAGTTCCTGCTATTATGGGGAAGGTGGTTTTCTGTATGGGAGAGAGGTAATTTACCTCTGCCCCCTTTCCCAGAAGCCAGGTAAGGCTGCATGAATGGCTGTATTGGCCATTTTGCCTTTAAATTTGTGGGGGTGCATCTGACTGCAAACTTGCATAGCTCTATTGATCTAGCGCTTTGCCCGCTCTATTTTGCCTGGCTTGGTGGCATACCGCCAAGTGTGCCGCTCCAGCAAGTCCAACCACCAGATGGAGGACTGTGGTCAAGCAGCTACCCATTCAGAGATGCTTGTTTTCATCTCGCCCGTAAGCTCCCATGTGCTGCGCAAACCAAAGTCATTCTCGCCCAAATGAATGACCAGGAGGCCAGACGGACTGAAGCGTGCACCCCTGCAAAAAAGTGAAGGGATCAGGTGTTCCCAGCACAACTTGAGATGTGTATTATCAAGTGCTCATTCAAGAAGGGAACACCTTAATTTGACCCCATTGGCTGGTTGTGCGTCCTTCAAAAAGGCCTGTCCCTGCAGTGACTGGGATGGTTACAGCCACCTCAAAGGTTATGCGATGCATTGGCCTTGGATAGAGAAAAGAAACCTCCATTCACATGAACGTTGGCAAAAGAGCACAGAAAAGCAGCAGTGAAAAGCAGTCGAAGCTAATTCTATGTCAAAGTCACTGGAACGTCTCCAAAACATTTTTCTTGCTGTTAGTTCAGCTCTGACTTTGATCAACTCACAAACATAACACAGCTATAACAGGAACTCCTTTTAGCATATCATCTTAAATACTTTAAGAAGAGCTAACCACAAAGGTAATGACTGTGTTTAGAAGGGGCTTTCGTAGCCATTCATTCCCCACCACCACCACTCTACTGGTCACACTTGGGACCCACCTTTTAGGGTGACCCTAGCAAAGTCCCCCACCTCCTGGCAGAGGGAGAGGTGGAGGTGCAGGAGAAGATGCAGGTGGTTGCACAGTTGGGAGATGGTGGGCTTTGCAGAGGGCTCCCTCCTTGTGCCTACTTTCTGTAAGTGTAAGGGTGTTAAAAATTAATAGAACCGTATTACTGAGTTATTGGAATGTTTTCCCTTATACTTACTGCTGTAATGTTTATGCTTGGATTAAGTATTGGATGGGCATGCAGAGGGCAAAAGCGAGCTGCTCTTTAAGAAGGGGAGCGGGGGAAGGACCGGAGTGAGAAAGGCCTAGCGGAGAGAGAAAGAAGGTACTGCCACTGTGGGAGGGAAACAATCCCAGGCAGGCCTGCTGCTCCTTGAAGGCTTTGTTCGTGCCAGATAAAAGGTTAGAACTTGCATCTAATAAACTAATTCGTTTGATGAACCAAGTCTCTGTCTGAGAAGTGTAACATTTTGGAGGTTCCACCGAGATTTTGCCTGTGCCTTCGGAGAGTGCCGCTGAGTAGGCCACAAAATAGCAGGAATTGTTGCTGGAGATTGAAGGTGCCCTGTGTCTTCTACAAGGACAGGGTCTACTGGCAACAGCCAGGTTTCTGCAGATTGCAGAAGAGCAGGCAGACATGAGGGGCAAAAGCCAGAGAGGTTTAAATGAAACACATTGTCCAGCATTTGGAAAATGAAGCAGTGAGTTCTCTGGAGGATGAGGGAATGTTCCTTCTACTTACACTGAATGGCCAGATCCAGCAGCTGATTAAAAAAAAAATGGTGAATCTGAGACACAGGAAGTGAAGCAGCAAAATTGGAAGGAGGAACCTGAGGAAAAGGTGACTGAAAGTAAAATATTTCCACCCCTGGGAGATGTGGGTAGCAGAGCAGCTTCCCCTCAATCCCTAGCGGGGCTGTCATCCATTTTCAGAAAAGATTTTAGAGTCACTGACCAGATTGGGGACCCAACACAAAAGGATCAATTCAGTTTCTGTAGTCTGGAACACCAGATTGAGAATGGGTTGAAGAGGGGGTATCCAGAGCCTGAAATCGTGGAGGGCATTATTCGTGCTGTGAATCCACAACTAAAGCTCCAGAGTTATCTGGAGGGTAAGAGTGACCTCACCCTGATTAAACTCGGGCACATTCTAGGGACATACTGCTCTGAAAAGAATGCCACAAACCTGTACCAAACACTAACAAGGGTTGTTCAGGAACCCAGAGAAACTGCACTGGATTTCATAGTGCGCACAATGGTTCTCCGGCAGAAATCATCTTTGTATCAGATAAGACAGAGTCTCTTTTAAAGTATCAGCCTGAACTAGTCCAAAGTCAGTTTCTACAATCTGTTTTGACCGGCTTGCATAATGACAATATTAGGATGGATTTAAAACCCTACTTACAAGATTTATCAGTGACTGATGAGATACTACTGGAAAAACTGAATAGCACTGAAAGTATGGAAGTGGAGCTCCAGGAAAAAGTATAAACTTTGAGGCACCCAAGGACACTGAATATCAATGCCTTGTAACCTAGTCTGGAGGAGGGTGAAACTAGAGATCTTGTTACTACAAAAGAACAAAAAACACCAAAGCAGAATAGCATGACTGCTCAGATGGAGCAGAATAATGAAGTACTGTGACAATTAGCGGTTGAAATGTCTGCTCTTACAAAAACCATGAGCTGGGAAAGCACCTCTCACAAGTCCCCCAGGTACTCCAACACCAGGAGACAAAGACCCAAGAATTATCAGAAGTCCTGCCCAAACTGCCAATGGAGAAACTCGGGTGGAAAATGTAACCACTGCTCAAGTTTGGTAGCAGTGCACATTGGGCAAGAGGATGTCGAGTGCATGACCAGCAGTCGGGATATGAGAGGGGATCACAACCAGGGGACAGGGAGTGATCAAAACCAAGAAAAAGTCCCAAAATAGCCACCCTCGTGTTAAAAGTGGGAAACAGAAAAGAGGCAATGAACCAGACAGATCCAGTGGGCACCAGAATTTTAATGTCGGGGCTGCCAAGCAACAAGAAAGAATTGCTCGGCTGGTGGGAAAAAAATGCTTGATATGTTATCTTAATAATAGGAGAGTAAATGCACTGTGGGACACACATGCTCAGGTTTCAGTGGTTGGGAAAAAATGGAAGGATGACCATCTTCCAGAGTTGAGTGTCAGACCCATTGAAGAATTGCTAGAGATAGAAGGAAAGCATAGTATCCAGCAAGTAAATGGCACTGATGTCTCTTTTGAAGGCTGGATTGAAGCAGAGTTCAGCCTACCACCGGTTACTGACAGTCACACTAGCAAGTGTTGGTGAGTTCTGGAGAGTTGTGAGAACAGTAATAGGGTTTAATGAGATTTAGGAAGTAATAAGGATGATTCCAGAAACCACAAGTTCGCCGTCCGCACTGTGTCCAACTCGTGAGCTCCAGACTTCAAATGGAGGCAAAATGAGCAAAAAAACCTCATTGTGTTGATCCAGCAGGAAGACCAAAGGGCTGAAACTATTAGCAGGGTCAAACAGGGAATGAGAGACACTGCGATTCCCATGGGACATCCCATGAAAGTGAGATGCATAGCCTGGACCAACTGCACAGAAGAAGATACCATGGTGCTGTTTGTACTAAATGAAATGGCATCATGGCCTGATGGTCTGGACATTGTTTGCCTCCCAAAAGGAAAATCCCACCACATCAGAGTAAGTGTCAAAAATGTTATGAAACATGACATAATCGAGACACTAAAAACTGATATTAAACCAATCAACAAAACCCAAGTCCAGAGAACATATAATGCCATTCCCCAATCACTGTACACAGAAGTACAAAACTACATAAAGAATCTCTTGGCTAAAGGCTGGATAAGGAAGTGGAAGTCACCATATTCGTCACCAATGGTCTGTGTTAGAAATAAAGAGGGCACGTTACGACTGTGCATTGATTACAGAGAATTAAACAAAAAATAAAAACATTCCGGACAGACACCCTATACCACAAATTCAAGAAATCCTGGGTAATCCAGGTGGAAATTCATGGTTCTCTGTCCTTGACCAAGGTAAAGCTTACCATCAGGAGTTTATCAGTGAAGAAAGCACACAGATGACAGCATTCATCACACCATGGGGATTATACGAGTGGGTCCGCATCCCCTTCAGACTTACTAATGCGCCGGCAACATTCCAGCATTGCATGGAGGAATACCTGGATGGTTTGAGAGGTGAAATCTGCATACCCTACCTTGATGATGTTCCTGCTTGTTTACAGCAGAAACCTTGGAGATCACATGGGGCATATTCAACAAGTCCTTCAGAGACAGCAAAAGACTGGCATCAAGCTAAGACCTAGTAAGTGTGATTTATTCAAGAGGGAGGTGTGCTACTATGGAAGGATCATGTTGGCTGAAGGTTATAAAATGGACCCAAGAGACATTGCAGCAGTACAGACCTTAAGAGAGAGACTCGGACAACCCTCTACAATGAGGGGTGTACGGAGATTGATTGGGTTCCTCAGCCACTTCGGGGAATTTACTAAGGACGTTTGTAGAGTGACAAATCCATTGTATGATCTACTGTCTCAGCCCAAGCAGCCTGCTTCCTGGGTGACACAAACAAGAAAGATCAGGGGGATGGGGCAGCTTCCAGCCAATCAATCAGTGGTCTGGAAAGAAGTACACCAAAGGGCCCTGGAAAGGAAACATTGATCCACATGATGTCCATCCCTCCATTCAGGGCATACCCAGATTTTCAGAAACCATTTATTTTGCACACCGATGCCTCTAATGAGGGTCTGGGAGCTATCCTGTACCAGCATCAGGAGGGGAAACTCTGGGTTATTGCTTATGAGTCCAGGACTCTTAACACCTGCAGCGAGTATTACTACCTACTCTGGAAAACTGGAGTTCCTAGCATTAAAGTGGGCCATAACAGAAAGGTTCAGGGACTACCTGTTCTATGCTCCAACATTCACAGTTCATAGTGACAACAACCCACTAACATATGTGCTGACATAGCTAAATTGAATGCATCCAGCCACAGATGGGTTTCAGACCTCGCAGACTTCCACTTCACTATTAAATACCATCCAGGAGAAACCAACGTGGATGCTGACTTCTTGTCCAGGGAACCCCTGAATATGAAAAGCTGTATGAGAGAATGCACCCAAGAATATGACCCAGAGAGCATTTCAGCCATTGATCAAGCTGACAAAGGGCAACAGGAGGGTCACCTGGAATGGATCTCAGCTATTACTGCTGATCTAGGTACGTTCCAGGCAACCCAACAGAACCTAATTGACACCATACCTACAAACATGAATGCTGACGAACTAAAATCTTCGCAAGCCAATGATCCAGCAATTCGCAGAATTATACAACTTAAGGGGAATAGCCTCTTATTGGAGCACCAAGGAGAAAAAGAGCGAATCGTATGAAGTCTGGCAGCTCCTATATGAGTAGACTCAGCTCTTTGTTGGGGATGATGGACTTTTGTGGCACAGGATAATCCACAGGACTCAGCTTGTCTTGCCAAGGAAGTATTGGGAGCTGATCTATAAACATTTACATGAGGAAATGGCTCGCCTGGGCACAGAGTGAGCCCTAAACCTAGCCAGAGACAGATTCTACTGGCCAAAAATGCAGCAAGATATTGAATATTACATTACCAGGGTTTGTAAATGTGTGAAACAGAAAAGACTAAAGATTCACAGTAGGGCACCTAAGCAGAATGTTGTTTCGACAGCCCCTTTTGAAATGATTTGCACTGATCACCTTCATTTGGAGAGAAGTAAAGGGGGGGGTGACTATGTTCTAGTGGTTGTGGATAATTTCACAAAATTTGCCCAAGCTTACCAGCCAAACATAAGTCAGGAAGGACTGCGGCTGAAAAAATCTTTAAGGATTTTGTACTGAAATTTGGTTTCCTATCAAAGATACATCATAACCAAGAAAAGGAATTAAAAAGTCATTTTTTTAAGAAACTGCAAGGATATATGGGTATTTGAAATTCAAAAACAACGCCCTACCATCCTCAAGCTAATCCAGCTGAACGCTTTAATCGAACTCTACTCTCGATGCTGAGGACCCTAGAGGAAGACAAGACACCTAACTGGAAGGAATACCTGAAAAAGGTAGTACATGTCTACAACTGTACAGTACATGCAGCGACAAACTTCTCACCATTTTTTCTAAATGGTAGGCACCCAAAGCTTCCCTTTGATTTCCTGTTTGGATTGTCACCGAATGAAGCCACTGTCACCACGCAGGGATATACGGAGGGCTGGAAAAGGCAAATGAAAGAAGCATACCAACTTGCAAAGCACAGCTTTCTGAAATCATCCCATAAAGGGAAAGAATACTACACCAGAAAAATGCAAGGATCACCACTTCAGCCTGGCGATCGTGTCTTGGTGAGAAATCTATTAGAACATGGTGGTCCAGGAAAACTGAGGGCATTCTGGGTAAATCAAGTCCATGTGGTCATACAAAGGAAAGGAGAAGATAATCCAGTATATGCGGTCAAGCCCGAGACAGGATTGGGAAGGACCCGGATACTCCACCACAATCTGTTACTGCCATGTGACTGCCTCACGCCCGAGCATCTAAGGGGAGAGAGAAATTAAGGAAGTCATGCATCAAATACAAAGAGGGCGCTTTCACAGGAACCAGAAAGAGAACCCCGACAGTATCCAGCAGATTCAATCAGTTCAGAGGATGAAGACTTTGAACTTCTACCACGATCAACTGCTGAACCTCCTTTTCATTTAACTTCTGACATCCCAAACAGAGGAGTAGGGACATCGCTGAACCTTGAGGCTGGGGAATTCATGATGACCCCTGCAGGGACTCCACAGTTCTCAGTGGAACAAATTCTGACTAATAGAGAACTCCCCATTGACAACTCTATTCCTGAGAGTTTTGAAGCAGAGATGGCCCCAGAATCATCAGGAGATGTCAGTATGTCAGCCCAAGAAGAAACACCGTCTAATGTCCAGCCCCAATGACAGTCGGCCAGACCAAGATGTCCAAGGAAGATTCTGACACATGATCACCTGGGACCGCCAGCAGCCATGAATTTATAACTGGGAACTAGTCGTTCCTCCTGTTCCCTCGCCTGTTGCATGGGATGATATTGTTAACCACAATTTTACATGTTTAGATTGGAAGTATGTTAATGAGAATGAGCGAAAAAGGTAGCACTAGAGTAGAAACATCTGTTAATTTGTCAGGCAGCCTTTATTCCGACAGGGGGAGAGTGTAAGGGTGTTACAAATTACTATAACCATATAACGGAGTAATAGGAATGGTTTCATTTATACTTACTGGAGTTAGCGCAGCCTAGCAGAGAGAGAAAGAAGGTGTGAGGGAAACAGTTCCAGGCCTGCTGCTCCTTGAAGGTTTTGTTTGTGCCAGACAAGGTTAGAACTTGCATCTAATAAACTAATTAATTTGATGAACCAAGCCTCTGTCTGGGAAGTGTAACATACGCACGCCGGGGATAGGTTTGGTTTGCATGTGCCCAATGTGCACGTGGACCTTGGACCAGGGCCTTGGAGAGGAACTGGTTGGCACGTCAGCAAATTCTGTCCTTAGTTCTGCTCCTACCTTCTTGACCCCTATGCGGTTCAGAAAAAGTACAAATCTGAGCAAACTATCAGCTAGGTGCATTTATTACAACAAATTAATTCATCCTTAGCTTGAAGGGAGCTGATTACTGATCAGTCCGAGCACAGAATTCAACAGCAGAAGGAAGAATCAAAGCTCTGAACCTCTTTCTTTACACCAAATGTCTATTGCTTTCAGAACTTCGATCAGTGGTAAAATATATCAGTGCTTTTCAACCTTTTCCATTCCACGGCACACTTGTACATTTGGATGGCGCTCTGAGGCATACTTGTAAACTGGTTTCAGCTTTGTCACATGGGCAAAGCAAAGCTGGAAGGGCACCCCCCAAGCCTATAAAAGAGAATGCACGCAGGGGCAACCTATCCCAACCAAATAGCAAGTCCACAACCCCCACAAAATAAAAATGTGGAGCACACGGGTAAACTCACCATCCCACCCCCTCCCCAACTTACCTTTGCGAGAAGCAGCAGCCAAGCAAAGGTGAAGGCAGCAGGACCAGCAGCAGCAGCAGGAAGGAGTCGGGGCCGGGAGTCCCTCAGGCCAGGTCATGGCACCAGGAACAAGCCCGGGACCCAGGTGGCAGGCCATGGCAGCAGTAAGAGCAGCGACAGCAGCGAGACGAGGAGGAGGAGCCCGGAGATCCAAGCAGCAGAGTTACAGGCTGCAGTGGTGAGAGCAGAGCCCCTGGGGATCCAGGCAGCAGCAGGAACAGAAGCAGTAGCGATGAGGAGGAGGCTGGGGTCCATGAGACCTCAGCATGGCAGGACCAGTAGCGGCGGCGAGGAGGAGCCCAGGGTCTATAAGGAGACAGCGGCGGCAGCATGAAGAATTTCACAACTTGCGCCAGTGGAGGAGGCGGGAATGGCCTCCTTAGTCTTTGTGCTGTGCGGGTGGCCAGCGCTGCCTCGCCTACACCATGCACCTGCGCACACAGCGCAAGCCTCCCAGCTCGGCCTCCAGTCTCCTGCAGGTCCTCACATGGCTTCAAAGAGGGCTTACTGCCACCAGGAGCTGCAGCCCTGCCTCCAGCCATCCCAGCCCAGGGCGCATTCTCACAGCACACGAGGGAGGCTGCCGTGGCACATCTTTGGGAAGATCTGAAATATATCATTCTAAAACCACTGTCTTTAGCATAGTCTTACCAAAGCCAATGGAACTGCGCTGGAGTAAGTGGTTCCATAACTATCTCCATTACCTTTTCAGAAGTTCTCAACCACTTGTCTATGGATTGGTAGTACGTTTAACCAGTCCAAATCCATGATAGGTCTGGATTCTGGAATGATTCCCACAACCTCATATCTACTCTTTCCTGCCTCCCCGGCAAACCTGTTCTCCTACTAGTACCCTTTTCCTCCAATGGGAGGAAAGCTAGAAACAGAAAGTAAGGTTGAAGTTCCACCCAATCAGGTTTCCACTCTGTCATTTCAGAAGACAGGGCCAGCCTTCATAGCACTAGTACTGAGGACCCTCAGATGTCAAGCAAATCCAACTCCGTAAAGAGGCAGAGAAATGCCACTACTCTTGTAATACCTACGGATTCAGGATTGGGCTCCAACCCATCAATGCCAAGGGCATATCATAGCTATTCTACCTGTCTTTCACCACTTTTACTGCCCACTATATTGATCCTCTGGATCAATGGCTATTACACTGGTACTTAAGGGATTGCCAAGACCAATATGGAGAAGGAAGCTTTGCCAACCATCTATATCACATTTTTTTCTCTCTCTCTTTAGTTGTCCATAATTTTTTTAAGAAAAACTTTGCCCAGTCCTCTGAATTGAAAAGTTTGGGAGTCACTTGCCTATGCAGCTGGTTATGAATAACTCCATAATGCCAGATTCTGCTACCATTACTCACAAGAATGTGTAGTACTTTATTTAAGGAAATAAGATAGGGTGAACTAGAGCTGAATCGGGAATAACTGTTCCTGAACCGTCAGTAAATCCTGGCCTGTTGGGAATGCTGACAAACGTTTGTCGGTATTTCCGCATTCCGCAACGTCATTGCACTTTCACTGAAATAAAAAATGCCAATGGCAATGTTTTGTCATTTTTCAGCACTTTCGGCAGTTTCTCTCACTTTCTGTCATCTGTTTTGTCCAAATGCAGTTTATAAAGACTAACACGGAAACCAAAGTAGCGGGAGAAGTACCAAAGTAGCAGAAATACCAAAGGTACCAAAGTAAGCACCAGAAATACAGGACAAAGACATTCTCAAATGGAAACTGGAGAAAACAGCTAGAAAGAAGTACGTTTTCAAATTGTGTAGAAAGCAGCGAATGGTCTGTTTCTGATGGAAACAACATTCATGCTCTAATGCTAATCACAACCAAAAGTAGCAGAAAATGGCCCAAATTCTTGACACACATTCAAGTTTTTCATTCAATGATAGCACCAGCTTGGCGGTGTGCACCTGACCTGTGTGTTTGTTTTTCCTACAATTATTAGAAGATACTTTGCAACAATATGGTACCGGTACATGCAATTATGCAGGGTTCGAGAAGAACCTAGATAATGCATTCTGTTAGATCCCTCTGGGAGCTGGTGAGGTAGATCTCATGAATAAGGCTGTGACACGGCTGATCCCATTTTCCCATTAGCAATGCAAAAATAAAAACCCAAACACTCCAGGAAACTAAGACTACAGGAAAAGACAGCCTTCTAAACCTATCCCAAAACCACCAATGATTGAGACTTTCAAAGCAGCCAAGGGGATTTAGATGCAAATCCCCCATTAACATTAATGGGATGCCTGTGTTGTATCCCCACAACTGCTTTTAAAATCATAGTCAATGTCCTGAGGTGCCCTTATCTGTCATCAACATCCATATGAAGCAGCCGATTCTGACAGGAGATGCTTATGTTTCTGGTTCACCGCCACTGTGGTGGAAGGTTCTCCAGAGAAGCAGAAACTTGAGTACTAAAAACTGTGCCCCTAGGAGCTACGTGAAATCCAGTTATATCATTGGCTCCCCATGTCTGGGCTGAAATGGAGAGCAAAATTATCCATGGTTAATACCTGGTATTCCTGATTTTTGGCAGTTATTCAGTAACTATCCAGTAACCATAGAGGTTAATCACCAAACCGGTATCCTGTGGATATTACTATTTAATGAATTGTGGACAATACAATGAAATCCACAGCGCAGTGCACAGCAGCAGTCAAAAAAGCAAACAGAATGTTTGGAATTATTCGGCAGGGGATAGAGAATAAAACTGAGGATGCCATAATGCCTCTATACAAATCAATGGTGCGACCGCACCTCAAATATTGTGTGCAGTTCTGGTTGCCCCATCTCAAAAAAGACATTGTTGAACTAGAAAAGGTACAGAGAAGGGCAACAAAAATGATCAAGGACATGGAAGGGCTCCCATATGAGGAGAGGCTTGGTAGGTTGGAGCTCTTCAGTTTGGAGAAGAGGCGACTGAGAGGAGATATGATAGAGGTCTATAAAATCATGAGTGGTGTGGTTATTTACCCTCTCATCTAGTACTAGAACTAGGGGACACTCCATGAAACTGAAGTGACAAGTTTAAAACAAATAAAAGAAAATATTTTTTCACTCAGTGTATAATTGGCTTGTGGAATCTACTGCCAGAGGCTGTGGTAAGGGCCAGTACTAGAGCTGAGTTTAAAAGAGGTTTGGACAAGTTTGTGGAAGATAGGTCCGTTAGCAGCTATTAGCCAGACAGGATCAGGGAACGTGACGGGAGCTGGGGAAAACAACAGGGAATGGATCCCCCATTGTGACCTGTTGGGTGGTGATTGGCCACTGTCGGAGACAGGATGCTGGTCTAGATGGACCATTGGTCTGACCCAGTATGGCACTTCTTATGTACCATTTACCGAATTACTTTTTACTGCATTACCGATACAACCAAACTAGTTCAGACAGACGGGGGGAGTTTAAAAAAAAAAAAAAAGGCAAATGGTAATTAAATAGTAATGCAGTAGCCAGTAATCAATAATCCAGATAGCAGTTGGATAGTAAACCGGATACTGTACTGTACGACATCCAACTGGATACAGAGGATATCAGATATAGTAGTGGTTCCTTGTTTCAACTCCAATCAGAACTCCTGGGCTTAGAGGAGCTAACCATCACAAAATTGCTCTGTTTGCCTTGACCATTTCCCTCCTGATGGAGGTCCCCTCCCAGTGCCAGGCAGCATGTCTTGGTCTATGGCCCAGCTGCTCTTCCCCCCTGGGCTTTGGGAAGCTGTGGCACCAGCTAGCCACGCACCAGCTGGTGTGTGTCTGGCTGTGCCATCCACAAGGCAGCAGCAGGAAATGAAGGGGAGACGGGCTGCATGTTCGGAGCAGAGCCCTAGTGAGCAGCTTCCCACTGGTAAAGAACCCAACACAGGATGCACATCTCAATGATGGTGGCAGAAGATCAGAGCACAACCCAGAGAGCAGGGGTGGGCACAGGAGCTGTGGGGTGGAAACAGATGATCCTCCCATTTCAGCTCCCTCCCCACAAAGTGTTGAAGGCAGAGATGAAACAACCCTTCACCGCAATAATTGTTTTCATCAAAAGTGGTCAATTTCCCATTTTCCCGGCAATGCGGAAACTTACCAGCATTCATGATAGTTGCTTCTTGTTCCTGTTCAGAACTTTTGCTACTTTTCGGCACACTCATTTTTGGTACATTTGGAACTTTGTACTGTAAAGTGCTCCAAAGTATTATAAAGTGTCATGAAGTGTTGCTAAGTGTCGCGATTCGCAAAGTGCCATAAAGCTTCAGAAATTCACTGCCCGGAGGGGGGGAATACTCTAACAAACAGGAGAAATATAACCTGAAAGCAAAACTGTTTTGCAAATGTTCAATAAGGTTCCTGAAATGACAGGAATTCCCATCGATTTAGGAACGGCCAATTTGTTTCACTTCTAGTGGAGGGTATGGGCTCAGTAAAAATGGTAGGACGATTCTCAAAAAAAACATAACGGCTGAAGAGAAGAAAACAATTTTATTGGCAGATTCTCCCTGTAGCTACCACGGGAGTCTGACCTGGAGACTAAGGCACAAACCAAGGGTCTGATAGTTTAAGTGCGCTCAAAAGTCCCGAATCATGGAATACTGCCGACATACACATGAATGCCCAGGGGGTGCAGTCACCACACCAATAGGACAACCTTTCCTATGTGAAATCACTCTAAGGACTGGTACCCTGATCCAAGGTCTGCCCAGGCGCAGACCAAAACTTAAATTGCACGTGCATGCACAATGTGCATGCGTAGGGGAGCGGGCAAAAAATGTCCCTCGTCTCCCGACCACGTCACCACCATGGCAGCCAGCGGGTGGCCCCACTTCTCCCTCTCCCTGTCACCGCAAGGTCAGGAGGCAGGGGACTTTCCCCAGGGCCCCTTACAGATGCACACTGTGTGCACATGCACAATTCAAATTTTGGTCTGCGTGTGTGTGCCAGCCTAGAATTAGGGCTTCCACGTTTGGAGTCCAGGAAAAGCTGAGACTTTCCCTTCAAGTCAATCTACCAGCTTGATGTCGGTAAGAATGGCCCAGCAGAAAGTTACGGGTGAGGCAGGGAGGGGGCAGGAAAGGAACGAGGAGCTGAATCGATTTCTCGTAATCTGATCTGATAGCATTTCGGAAACTGCAGAGCAGCCGAGGACAAACTAAAAGGAGGAGGGAAAAATTCTCCAGCAGAGAACAACTTCTAAATAAAAATAGCAACACGCCTCTTCAAAGGGATGTCAGACTTTACATTACTTTGTGCAAGTGCAGCAACTAAAAAAGGCTTCTTCTTGTCACTATGTGGCAATATTAAAAACCATCATTTGGGTTTTTTGAGAACACAAAGACAGCACCAGCACTATAATAAAGGGCAAGCTAAGGAAAACTTGTTCTGAATCATATGGGTAATAAAAAGAAATGGGAGCATTTTCCCTATTCACCAAGGTCACAGCAATGTCACACACTAATTATCTCAGCAGGTTTCCTACTTAACAAGTGACAGCACCTTGGACAGGGAACAGCGTACCAGCTTTGCAAATAATTGAATGCCTTAAATAAACGGGCAGCATAATTTCTTCAGTGACACTCTGAAGTGAACTCCCAGCTACCCACATTATTAAACCCAGAGCAGTATGTCCTATAGTTCCCGGTTATCACTAGGAAGCCACGCCGTGTACGGGCACAGAAACCAGCTAGATCTAACAACATCTGGTATGACCAGGAATGTAGATCTACCAAGGCTGCTTTGCTTAGAACTAAACGAGCCTGGAATCGGTTTCATCTGCGCTCCGATTGGGATCTCTGTGTGTCCAAAAGGAAAGTGTATTTCAAACTTTTGCGGGCTAAGAGGCTTAATAAACTAGCCCAGATTTGGGCAGAACTTGAAGTTGCAGCTAGGTTGAAAGATGCATCCAAATACTGGAGGCTGATTAATTCCTGGTATGGGACAAGGGGGGTCTCTGGATACTCTCAGATTGAAGATGATCGTTGGCATGCCTTTTATGAGGATTTATATCAGCAGTCTTCCCTTGAACGGGTTGAGGTGTGTATGGATCCTCCTTGTAATCCAACCACCTCGGATTTATTTCCCTTGTTAGTAAGGGAAACCCATGTATTTGAATATATTAATAAATGGTAAGGCTCCTGGAGCAGATGCCATCCAACCAGAACTGTTCAAGGACAATCCTAGCTGGTGGATTCCTGTCTTAGCCAAGTTTTTTACGGCTATAAACACCACTCGAATCATCCCAAGCTCTTGGACCATGGCAATACTACTACCCTCTCCTCCTCTCCTCCTCTCCCTTCACTGGCTCCCCCTTCCTGAACGTATCCTGTTCAAACTCCTGGTTCTCACGTTCAAATCGCTCCATGACCAAGCTCCCCCTTACCTCTCGGACCTAATC
>QEPC01005386.1:2466232-2479192 GCA_003113815.1 Sphenodon punctatus | reverse complement strand
TCTTATCTGGGTTGAGCTTCAGTCTGCTCAGCCGCATCCAATCCGCCACGGCCTCCAAACATTGGGATAGCAACGAGATAGCAGGGTCTGGGTCAGTAGAAAAGGAGAGGTACAGCTGAGTATCATCAGCATACTGGTGACAACGCACCCCGAACCCTCTCACGACCTCCCCCAAGGGCTGCATATAGATATTAAACAGGGTGAGCCCAGGGTGAGCCCAGAGGGCAGAACGACCAGTCCGTTCTCGATGAATCGGGGAGTTAGGCAGGATGCCTCCTAGCCCCCCTTCTATTCAACCTTTTTATTAATCAGATTGTTCACCTGATCGAGGCTTGCCATACCACCACCACCCCCCGAAGTTCAGGAACAGGCCTATTTCTTTACTGCTATTTGCTGACGACATTGTTCTTTTATTCCAATCTAAACAAGGCCTCCAGCAATGCCTGGATTCCTTGAATCTTTTCTGTCAACATAACTGTGTACGGATCAATGCTCAAAAATCTAAAGTTATTTCATTTGGTGCTCCTCGCACCAAATATTGATGGACTCTGGGCCAGCAGGAAATAGAGCAGACTTCTAGTTATACGTATTTAGGCCTGGTTTTCTCAGCCTCACGGACTTGGCAGGCTAATAGGGAGCTCTGGATTGCTAAAGCTAAGCAGTCGACAGCTGGGGTGCTAAAGTTTCTTCATGCTTCTCCCTCGGCTTCGGTCGAACAAATTATAAATATCTTTTCGGCCCAAGCCCTCCCCCAACTTCTCTATGGAGCTGAAGTTACCTTCTACAGTTATACTAGTAGATTGGAGTTGCCCCTCAATTATTTTCTTCAAACCATCTTGAGAGCCCCAAGATCGACACCGCTGGTCATGCTACGGTTAGAAACGGGGTTGCTATCTGTGGAAGCCCTCACCAAACTGAGAGCCCTTTATTTTTGGCGTAGACTATGCCGCAGAGATTCTGACTCCTTGGTATCTCAGTGTCTTAAGGAGCAGATGTTGCATCAAGGGCCTACCTATTTCAAATGGTGGAGAGCTATTAGAAATCTGCTTTCAACCCTTGCTTTCCCCCTCAATTGTAATGCCTCCTTCCTAGATAAGGAGGACATTGGACGGAGAGTGCAAGAGTGGGCTCTGAACCAAGAGATGATAAGTCAGGAATGCAAGACAGCCCCTCTATATTGGCAGGTAAAGAAATCCTGTGCCCCTGAACCATACCTACAACAAATTTCAAATCCAAAAACAAGAAGGATGGTGATCGTCCTATGATTCAATCTCTCCGAGACTGCTACAGTTATGGGGAGACGGCAGCAGATCCCGTATGGTGATAGAACCTGTTCTTGTACCTTAGGCGAAGTCGAGACCCTGGACCACCTGATTTTTCAGTGCCTCATCCTTAATAACCTTAGGCAGGTTTGGATAGACCCTTTATTCAGTAGTACTCACCTCTCTGAAAGCAATAAACTGATTATCCTTGTTAAGGCGATAGATCCAGAGGTATCGAAAGCAGTTGCTTGTTCTTTAATTTTAGTGGAAAGGCTTAAAGCTCAAGGGACCTAGATTATTTCCTAGGACCTCCAGAGAGGATCTGATCTTTGCCAACTCATCTTCGGGTGGATATAGTTGTTAGTTTTTATTTACTTTTGTTGTATTATAACCCCAATTGGGGGATTTTGTTGACCCCTATTGGGTCAAGTATTTTACTTTGTTTTAATATCTATGTTGTATATTATTTGGAATAGCCTTGTGCTGGAGCCTGGAAACAATAAATATTTCTCTCTATGTCCTATAGTATCCCTTCTGCAACTTGCTGTTCTCTCTTGCAATTCTTTCAAAAGCAAGAGACATCTAAAATGATTGTGCCTTCTCCTCCTTCAATAATCTGTAAGATAAAAAATTTCTTTTTATTCTCAAGAGGCCTCTGGAATATTTGTGGGCCTAATAATTCTGTGGCAAAGCTCAAACATTAAGTATTATCTTTACATGACACCCAAACAGAGAAATAGGGAGCTAATAAGCATATCCTGGTATTTTGCAATTGGGAAATTAAGACTGGATTTATTATTTCAAATAAGTATGGATGATTAGCATGAATATTTGATTCCAAATGTTCACATTCTTGCCAACACCACCGTATTAATTCTTTCTTTCTAAACTATTAATCAGAAAAAGCTTGGGCCATCCCAGACAATAATTTGGAGTTAGAGCTGGAATGAGTAGTTAATTTGGTACTTGGGGTAATACCCACATTTTTGGGGTACCGTACTGAGTACTCGACATGCTAACTGATCACCGATCAGGCACCTGACTACCAAAGAAATTGGTATCTTTCATTACCGATTTACCAAATTTCTGGCTACCGATCAGTAAAACGGGACAGAAAACTGAAATATCGGGATGAGAACTTGAAAAATCAATACTAGAAGGGGGGGGGGAGTTGATTTAAGGGGGAGGATGGGTTGGGGGACAAGGAAAGGGATTGGGTGGAAGGTAGTTGGAGGGTGGGAGTGGGTCGGATTTGTGGGGGGATTGTATTTTAAATGTTTTTATATTGTATTTTATATTTTTTTGTAAGCTGCCCTGGGCCTTCAAAATAAACAAATAAACAAACAAACAAACTCTATTTGGAGTCTTTTCCTAACACATGCAGTTCTGCACGTTAGCCTCCTGTTGTTTCCAGTTAGGGTCACAACTTAAGGACTGTGCAGGAATAGTTATATAATTTATTATTTGTTTTACAGGAGCATGAAGAGGCCTCAGCTGGGGCTCACGGGACAACATACTAACGTGTAGAGATATATTTATTCCTAAATCTAGGAATTTAGGAGCTTAAAGAGCTTAAAGTCAGACAGTTCAAGCCTCCACACTCCACCGGTGTACGGTCATAAGAATTGTCACACTCTCTTTGGCCACCAGGGGACCGAAGAGGGGTGGGAGGAGAATTCCACAGCCGCAGCTACTGAGAATGCCTCTGACCTTAGAAGGGGGATAGGAGAGCCGTTTTCAAGTATCTAAAAGGATGCCACAAAGCAGACAGAGAACAGTTGATCTCAAGGGTCGCAGAAGATAAAACAGGAGAAAATGCGTTTAGGTAGATTTCGGTTAAATATTAGGAGAAGCTAAAGTGTAAAATTTTGTAAGCTGCCCTGAGCCTTTTGAGGGAAGGGCAGGATACATGTTTATTTAAATGAATAAATAAATACATTTTTTAAAGAGCTGTCGGAATATGGAATCCATTGCCCGCAGAGCTTGTGGAATCGCCATTCTCGGATGTTTTCAAAAACTGGCTGGACAAGCCATTTGATGATGTTGTAGGTCGAGGGCCTCCTGCCTTGGTGCAGAGGGTTGGATGAGATGATCCTTCAAGTCCCTTCCAGTTGTATGATTCCATAAAATACCATAGTCTTGAGGGACACTATAGAGCATTACCCTTTTCTGAAAGGCTTTGTCCGTGTGGGGAGGGGGTTCAGCATGGTTTGCAGGTTATATAGGCAATTGAGATTTGAGCTTATGGCCGTTTTTACATGGACGCCCCCCTCCCCCTCCAGGCCGAGTGTTCCGGCGGGTGTTGGGGGGAGAGGCGCCCGTGTACATGGCCGGCGGGGTGTGGGGATGGGTGTACACTGGGTGTGCACCCGTGTAAACACTACAGGCAGTGGGTGTTTGTGCATGCACGCTCCTGACGCACACCCACCTACACCCATGTCCACCCATGGGGCCCTCCGGAAAACCAGAGGAGGCTCCATGGGTGGAGGTGGGTGGGTGTCCACATAAACTGACACACACACACACCTCCACCCACAGCGGTCAAACACCCATCCTCCCCACCCACCTCCATCCGTGTAAAAACGGCCCACATATCCCATGCTGAGGTCCATTTCCGGTAGGCCGGCATGGGAGTATCTTCAACTCTTGTTGGGAGATTACGACAAATATAGGACACTATTGGTGGCCAAGTATTTGGTCCGAGCAATGAAAATCAGATCAGTATGGATAGGTGATCAGGCTAATATTAATGAGGAGACTCATTTGGGGACATTGCTTTGAGTCATGACTTGAGCCATTCAAAGCCGATTTCTATAGTATAACAACACTGCAACTGTTATACTGATTATTATTTGTCTTGCTTTTTGGTAAATTAGAGATGCTGTTATACGGTTTTGTTTTTAAGCGGGTTGTTGTTATATACTGTCCACAGTCTCAATTGTATTGTACTTTGTTTATATATATATATACATATATATATATATATATATGTTTGCTACGGCCAATGGCCATGCAATAAACTTGAATACCATAGAGATAAAAATCAAGAGGCAGATCCTTCAAAGAACAAGTCACTTTGAAACTATGCACAGCACCGCAAGAGTACTGAAGACCCATCACATGAATTTCAAGGACCCACCGCTTGAGTATTAAAGACCCATCATAGAGCCCCATGCCATTCTCCTCTTTCCAAACCGTCCCCTCTGCTTACTTCCAACCCCTAGCAGCCTGCAACAAAGTGTCATGAATTATAGAGTGCAAATGATGTCAAGCCCTGCTCTCCAAGGCAGGCTGGGATCAGCAATAACGTTTGCTTCGGCTTTGGATAACTCAGAAACAATTTTGGCTCAGAGAGTCTGCAAAGAGAGAAGGGGGAGCTCCGTCGCATCAAAGGCACCCAACCTATTTTCCGATAGGTCTAGAGCCCCAACATCTGTGCAATGCATGGTCTATATCAAGGGGGAAAGGAAATGGGGGTACTCAAGTAAAATGGTCTGACCCATTAAAACACCTGCAACAAACATAAATGCAGCAGGAGTCTGACATTTAAAAGAGCCAATCCTTTGAAGAAAGCAGCCTCTAAGTAGCAAAGAGTTAGAGATGCCGACCAATGGTACCTGCACACTTACCTTCGCTTCACTCTGTCTCATTCTTACTGACCACACCCCTTTCCAATAATTGTGACAACCTGACATTCAGAAAAAGAGCACAGTTACATCAGAAAAGGGCAGGATGAAAGAGGTCCCTGACCTTTTCTGACAATGACCATGCCTGCTTTGTGCTTTCCAAGCATCATGATATCTTGATGGTGCAAGGGGTAACGGTGGTGGAGCTGCTTAGCAACAGTGATTATAACAGAATCAAATTTGAGATAATTACAAGAGGGAGAATGATAAACAAAACCACCACAGTAAAATTTAACTTTAAAAAAGGAGACTAAGCTAAAATGAAGACGGTAGTTAGAAGGAAACTAAAAGGAGAAGTTGCGAGGATTAAATGTCTGCAACAGGCATGGAGACTATTTTAAAACACCATCTTGGAAGCCCAGATTAAATGTATTCCACAAGTAAAAGAAGGTAGCAAGAGGACCAAACATCTGCCAGCGTGGCTAAATGGCGAGGTGAAGGAGGCTATTAGAGTCAAAAAGTCATCCTTTAAAAAACAGAAAGCTAGTCCTGATGAGGAAAACAGGAAAGAGATGTGCACTAACAAATTAGATGTAAAATGTTAATAAGGCAGGCCAAGAGAGGATCTGAAGAGAGACTTGGAAAAAGGCCAAAACTAATAATAAAAACTTTTTCAAGTACATCAGAAGCAAGAAACCTGCTAGAGAGGCAGTTGGACCATTAGATGACCAGGGGGTAAAAAGGGGCGCTCAGGAAGGGCAAGGCCATTGCAGAGAAGCTGCATGAATTATTTGCTTCCGTCTTCACTGCAGAGGATGTTGGAGAGAGACCCTCACCAGAACTGTTCTTTGTAGGTGATTAAATGAAAGAGCTGTCACAAATCAACATGACTGGAAGAAGTTCCAGAGCAAATTGACAAACTAAGTAGTAACAAATCACCGGCACCAGATGGTATACACCCCAGAGTTCTGAAGGAACTCAAATATGAAATTGCAGACCTACTACTGGTAATTTTGTAATCTATCGCTAAATTCTGCCACCGTACCCAAGGACCGGAGGGTAGCAAATGTAATGCCAATATTTAAAAAGGGCTCCTGAGGCAATCCTCGAAACTACAGACTAGTAAGCCTGATGTCTGTGCTGGTCAAAATGGTGGAAATGATTATTAAGAACATATTGGGCATATTGATAAACATGGTTTAATGGAGAAGAGTCAACATGGATTTGGCAAAGGGAAGTCACGTCTCACTAATCTATTGGAATTTTTTAGGGTGTACATAAGCATGTGGATGGGGGTGAGCTGGTCGATAGTGTATCTGGCATTTGATAAGGAAAACATTTTATAAGGTCCCTCATGAAAGATTCTTAAGGAAATTAAATAGCCATAGGATATGAGGCAGTATTCTATTGTGGATTGGTAACTGGTTGAAGGATAGGAAACAAAGAGTAGGACGAAATGGTCAGTTTTCACAATGGAGAGAGATACATAGTGGTGTGCCTCAGGGATCTGTACTAGGACTGGTGTTGTTTAATGTATTCATTAATGATCTGAAAAAGGAGTAAAGATAGTGATCAAATTTGCAGATGAGACAAAGATGTTCAAGATAGTTAAAATATGAGCGGACTTTGAAGAATTGCAGGAGGAGCTCGTGAGACTGGGTGACTGGTCATCAAAATGGCAGATGAAATTTAATATGAACAAGTGCAAAGTGATGCACCCAGGGAAAAGCAATCCAAACTTGTATGTAAATAATGCTGGGTTCTAAATTAGGGCTTACCACTCAGGAAAAGAACATTGAAATCATTGTAGACAATACACTGAAATCCTCCGCTCAGTGTGCAGCGGTGGTCAAAAAAGCAAGCAGAATGTTAGAAATTATTCATAAAGGGATAGAGAATAAAACTGAAAATATCCTAATGCTCTATATAAATCTATGGTGTTACCACCCCTTGAGTATTGCGTGCAGTTCTGGTCACCCTAGCAAAAAAAAAAAAAAAAGTAGAAATAGAAAAGGTACAGATAAGGGCAACAAAAATGATAACGGGTATGGAATGGCTCTTCTATGAAAAGAGGCTAGACAGCTTGGAGAAGAGATGACAGAGGGGATATAATAGGAGTTTATAAAATCATGAGTGGTGTTGAATGAGTAAATAGGGAACGGTTATTTACCCTCTCAAATAGTACTAGGACTAGGGGACACCCCATGAAACTAACAAGTAGCAGATTTAAAACAAATATGAGAAAGGTGTGGTTTTTCACTCAACACACAAATGGCTACCACCATTTTAGAAAAAGTCACACATGCGCAGAATGGTCCAGTGGCCATCTTGTGCATGCACAGGTTTTTAATTTATTATTAATTATTAATTAATATTATTATTATATTTTAATTGATTTGTAATAAAGATACAGATCCCCTCCGGGCACCCATCTCTGTCTTTCAGTTCTCGGCTGTAGGAAATGGATCCAGGGGCCAGATCCAGGAACTAGAAAGGGGCCAGATACAAAATAGCTGTAGGTTGCACTCGACCCCCAGCTGAGCCTGAGGTTCCCCATTCTTGAAATAGACTTTGATAGATCTAGACTTTCCACTTCCTTCCCCCAACCTGGGCACATCCCTTAGGAGCCCCCACGACAACTCCTATCCAGCCTAAAGAACTTGTACTAATTTGCAAAGTATTCTGTGGAAGGGAAATGTTTCCTCCTTCCCAGTCCTATTCTAACCACCTGAAAAACACAGGTCTAGAGCAGTGCCCAAGATTAGAAGCCGCATCTCTTAGCTCTCTCCACCAATGCCCTTATCCACTATAATGCAGCCTCTGTTAATAAAAATCCTTATTCCCTTTTGAACCTATTATCTGCTCCATCTCTTTCATTCACACACACATGCACAGAGCCAGGAATAAACCATTCCATAGCAAGCCATCTAAATTTAGATGCACTTCCAAAAGAGCCATTAGATGTAGCTGTGGCACATTAGGCTATTGGGAGGCCCATTCCCCCTGGCTGTAACTTCCATGCCGGTTGTTGAAACAGAGGGTAATTTCAGACATGACGGGCCCAGAGGCCCGCCACGCTGAACCTCAGACAGGGATCGCTCTCCGATCCCGGTCCATGATGAAGCCGGCCGTCCTTCAGACGTGCCGGCTCCATCACCGTGGGGAATCGGGAGGGGCGGGGCTGTGCGGCGCGACGTGGAGACAGGGAGACGGGCGGGCGAAGCCCAACCCATCCCGGGGTCGGTGCCTGATTCCGGGATGAGGCTGGTGAGCAGACGTGCACCACCACCATCGCCGGCCCCGTCCCGGATCGCGGCCACTCTAACCACGGTTCTCGAACTCCGGCTGGCCAGAGGTCGAGAACCGTGGTCAAGCTGGAGGTTCACCGTGGTGAACATCTGGCCAGGACCGAACAGAAGTTCCCGGAAACGCCACCACCACCACAGGGAATCCACTGGGGTTCACTGTGGTAAAAGGCGTTTTCATAACGTCTAAAATTACCCAGTGTCACCTAGAAGACTTTATGGTAGTTATATGCTACCAGGGATTTCCCATGTGCTGGGGTGTGGGGGATTTGCTAGTCTAGCGTAGGACAGTTGGCACCTTCAGAGTCTCAGGGCATTGGTGTAGAGCTCCAATGTGGATCATGCTTCCCACTGCCCACTCTACCACAGTGTTGTGTGAATCAGCATGAAGTGCAGGCACTAAACAGACTGAGGATCATACCCTTAGTGCTGGAACACAGTTGAGGCAGACTGGCACGCTGCTAAGTCTCGAATGAATGCGACTTTTCATCTCTATGGAGATAGTTTGCGTATTCGTTCCCACAAATGAATATATGGATTTTTTTTCATCACCATTGTGAGATTTGCTGCTTTGTAATGACAGCAAAGTGATCAGAACAAATATTTGGAAGCAGAAATGAAGCAGGAAGCAAATCAGGAAAAATACACTTTGAGTTGGGCAAAATTGCCACAGAATCGTTTGAAAGTGTTTTCTACCCAGAAATAATAGCTGATTAGCATATCCAAAATCATACAAAATTCAAGCATGGGAACACCGTCAAATTTGTGTTTCAAAATGGAGGCCGTATGCTAATTTTCATTTAAGTCTAATTTCTCATTAAACTGTTATATATATATATATATATATATATATATATATATTCATTCTCTTTCCGTTACTGCAGCAGCTGGCCACCACAACTACCTGAAATCAGGGAACCTGTACTTACAGAATATGCTTCATTTACCTAATGAGCACCCTAATGTCTACACCATGTTTCAGAAGGGACTGCACACAGTAAGTAATAGTAACAAACTTTGGGCAGGCAGGATTGGGCACCGATCTCATTATAGGCAGGTAGTCATGCACTCTCTGAAAGAACGGGGGAGGTCTGACACATGGGCCATTTTCACACAAGACACTCTCCACCCATTATACATGTTGCAGGGCTGCAGTGTTGCCCTATGGGTGCCCTGTAACACATAGTGTGGGTGGGAGGTGGGTGGAGAGTATCTTGTGTGAAAACATCCATGGTAGTGGGTTGACAGAAATGCAGAGGGCATCATTTATGGTTGCTGTATGCTCCGAATATAATCTAGCTATGCAAGAGTACACTGATATTTCGTATTGTACAAGAGAACAAGGTAAGAAAATGAGTGAGGCAAGAATCCTAAGAGACAACAGTGATACACAGAAGGTCCCGAACCGTTTAAGGTCCATTTCGCTATTCCATTCCAACACTTCATTACAAAATATTGTCAGTGGAATCACAGCACAGTTGGGTGTCAATGTTCATGGATTACATGATACTGCAGTGAATTCGTCAGCAAGATGAAAGAACAGCATGTCTTCGTTTATTCATACAAAAGAACTGATAAGGCTACAATGTTAGCTGCTTCTTCTGCTCTGAGGTTACATGGTGAAAACGACGTGAGCATAGACCCTACATTATTGTTCCAAAGATTGCTGACAGTAGTTAAGGTATGTGACATGAACCTTGAGGACATGCTACAGTAAGAACTATGTGCCTACCCACCAGCTTTATTTGAGTCATGTAGCATGCTATGCAAAGCCACAGTTAGCACACACTATTGTGAGTGAAATGTGGAGCTGCAGAATTATAACCTCCCCAGACAACAGAGCAGTATGTGTTAGATGGAGGATCACTACTTCATTGCATTTCATGGTGTAAGAGCAACACTTATGAAGCCACTACTAAGTCGTATGCTAACCACATTGAAAGATTATGGGAACGCCATTATTATCTTCGAAGGTTATATCAACTCACCATTGACTAAAGATGTGACTCATAGGCACCACAAGAGCACACACTAGTCCTGTTGTGAACTTCACTCCTGACATGATTTTTGTACACCCAAAAGATTACCTCCTGTCAAATGACATGAATAAGCAACAGATGACTCTGCTCTTAGCACGGGAGCTAATGCAACAGGGGTGCATTTTCCAACATGTTCACGGAGATGCAGATGTCAATATTGCTAAAGTTTCAGTTTTATCATCCAAAACATGTACATCTACTCTCATGGGAGAGGATACGGACCAGCTAATTCTTTTGTATTACAGCCGCCAAATTGAGTTCAAGCTGTACTATCGCAGTGAGTGACATTAAATGAAAGACATGCATTTCTTCAATGTTTGACATTTATAGCATTCGACAGCAACTCAGTGATGATACATGTAGCTATCCTACTGTTTCTGCACGCCTTCACAGACTCAGACACCACCTCATGAATTTTTGGCATTGAAAAATCTACAACTTTCCAGTAATTACTCAATGACGGGAAACTCTTTGAGTTATCAGCCACAATAACTGATTATGTTCCAATAATAGGACACAGGTTTGAAATTGCATGTGCAGGGCAGAAGGCAATGTTTATTACTGCATGGTAGTAATACAAATGATCACCTAGACAAACTTTGCTGTTGAATGCTTGAGAAGGTTGTGTGTTCAAAATCATTCGCCCCACCTGAACGTTGCTTCCAACAACATCAGCCACAAAATATCACAGCCTTTGCACGGACTTCCAAATTCTAGAGTAGAAGTCAATATAACACTCAGTCAGTGCTGAAGACTGGGGTTGGTATCTGAAAGATCAGATGTACTGGACAAAAATGTCTGATATGGCTCCAGCTCCTGAATCACGTCTGAAAATGATTAGGTGTAACTGTATAACAGGTTGTTCAACATTGCGATGTAGATGCAAACAAAATGCATTGCCTTGTTCAACTGCTTGTGGTAACTGCCAAGTCAGTAGATGTGACAATGGTCTGATGGTGGAGTATGAAGAGTGTGATTGTGATTAACAGGTTTTGCCTGGAAGAAGTTTTATTATTTAAATAATTTCATTTTACATAATTAGTTTATTATTAGTTATAATATCTTCATTGTATATACAAATTTTAAAAATTGTACATTCCTGGGCTTGCAGTGGTTATTTCCTAGACCTTTCAAATTAATTACTGGCCAATGGAACATTACCAAAGTGAAAAATAAGTTTAATGAGAAAATAGACTTAAATGAAAATTAGCATACGGCCACCATTTTGAAATGCAAATTTGAGGGTGTTCCCATGCTTGGATTTTGTCTGATTCTGGATATGCTAATCGGCTATAATTTCTGAGTACATAACACTTTCAAACACTTCTGTGGCAATTTTGACCAGGTTCAGTGCCTTCTTTTCGTATCTTTCCTGTACTAAAATATTGCTTCATTTAAATGGATGCAATAGACGGAAATCATCCAATTTGGTATTCGCACTGAATATACATTTCAGTTCTAGATCAGAGTGTCACAGAGTTAGAAGGGACGTCGGGGGACATGGAGTCCAGCCCCAAGTTCCATTCGGAACTTGAACTGAACAAAAAAAACGAATATAAGAATTCTGTGCATCTGCAAAATGGCCTCCACCATGCTCCAGCATGGCAGCTGTATGGTGGTGGCCATTTGCGCATGCACAGAATGACCACTGCCATTTTGTGCATGCGCAGAATTGTGGCAACTGAACTGCACGAGGAAATGGCTCGGTCGGAATTCTGACTGAAAAAATTATTTCGGTCAGATTTCTAAATGGAATTTCAGCAGGCCCTTCTGATTTCAGCCGCGCCAAGCTGCTACTCGCAGGAGGGTGCAAGATAGAAACGTACCAAAATAAATAAATAAATACATACATTTTGCATAACAGTTCTGCAAAATTGGAGTAGCCTTTCCGAACAAGGCCTCCAGGATCACAGACATATGCTTGTCCAGTTGGGTTTTGAAAACATCCTGAAGAGGCAGATTCCACAACATTCCTAAGCAATTTATTCCATTGCCCAACAGTTCTTGCAGTTGGGACGTTTTCCTAAATGTCTAACCGAAAACTACATTGTTACAATTTATTTCAAACCTTTACTACCCCGCCCCTCCTGCCACAGGCAGCTCGGGGCAGCTTACAATTAGTAAAACAACATTAAAACAACAATTAAAACAACTAAAAGGAGGAAAAGAAAATAACCCCATACCCAAAAAAAAACTCCACCCCCTCACCCATCTCCCCCGCCAAACACCTGGTGGAACAGCCAGATCTTACAACTTCTCTGAAAAGAGGGGCGATCCGGGGCCAACCGAGCATTCCACAGCCGTGGCACGGCCACCGAGAACGTCCTCCCCTGCATGCCCCTCCCCCGGAAGACTCGGGGGACCTCGAGCAGGGTGCCCCCAGATGACCACAAGGGTCGATCCAGCACCCGGGGAGTAAGGCGGTCCCACAGATAGGTAGGATTTAGGCCATTTAGGGCTTTATAGGCCAAAACCAACACCTTGAATCGGGCCCGGAAAACCACCGGCAACCAGTGCAGAGAGTGGAGCGCTGGTGCAATTTCATTCATTTCATTCATTCATTTCATTTATTAGATTTCTATACCGCCCCATCCTGCACAGCAGCTCGGGGCGGTTTACAACAATAAAAACATTTAAAACATTTTAAAATCCACTATAAAACATATCAATAAGCTGGTAGTATATCACAATAAATAAACAGGTGGGGGATTAAAAATCACCCCCCCCC
>QEPC01005386.1:2444587-2462018 GCA_003113815.1 Sphenodon punctatus | reverse complement strand
TTCTTCTTGTCCCCGCAGGTAACCCCGCGGGGACGAAGCAGCGGCGGCGGCGGCCCCAGCGGCGAGCGGCGGCGATGATGGAGGCGGCGGCGGTGAAAATGCCAGCCGCGGCAGCGAGGAGTCACACCCCCCCCGGCACCACCTGCAAGCAGGTAAGTCCAGGTGGGGGAGGGTTGGAAAGGAAAGGAGAATCCCCGCAGCAGGCTCTAATTTAAGCTAATCCCTCTTGTTCTATCTTCTCTTGCCACCCTCTTAAAAATGTAGTTGTGTCTTTGGGATGTGCTACAGACAAATTACATATATCTATTATGACTTATCTCCTTTGTGCCAGGAGAAGAGGGGAGAGGACACTCCAGGTTCTCCTGGCACCTGAAAAGATAAGATCAAATTGTGGGTTCCCATCTTAAGTGAGGACACATCATTTGTGGTTGGGATAGCAATCCTGTTTGATAGACTTTGCATGTGTTGGGGTATTTTCAGACATTACGAGATCACGCTCAGCCACGGTGAATTCCCCGTGGGGGAGCATGATCCCGTAACGTCTGGTCAGTGTTACGCCAGATGTTCACCCCCGTGAATCACAGGGGGGAGTCAGATTTATCACGCTTCCATCCCTCCTCCCCGGAGGAGGAACGGAAGCGTGGTAAATCTGATTGCCCCCCCATGATTCACGGAGGTGACCACCTGGCGTAACACTGACCAGACGTGACATTGACACGCTCAACCACGGGGAATTCCCCGTGGTTGAGTGTGTCAACGTCACGCCTGGCCGCTGACCACGACCCGGAATTGGCAGCCATATTCGCCACCAATTCCGGGCTGTGGTCAATTTCCCGGGCGCAGACGGGCGCAGCGGCCATATTGGCCACAGCGCCCACCCATCTCCGGGAGGGCGGGCTGCTGGGGGAGCATGGGGGCGGGGCTGTGCGGCTGCACGTTGCGCCGCGCAGCCCCGTCTCCTCCCCGATTCCCCGGCGGAATCTGCCGGCTCGTCTGTTGACGGGCCGATCTGATTCCACCGGGGAATCATTTGGCTGATTCTGTGACAGGGCCAATAGGGCCACCGTCACGTCTGAAAATACCCTTTGTTTCTGCCTGGGGTCACACAAGCAAAAAGTTCAGAATCAAGAACCACCAGATAACAGTCTGGTTGGAGTGAGGCATAATGAAATGCTAAGAAGGTTTAAGAAACTGATGTAGCCAGGCAGGAGTTTAACAATGTACCTCTGAAATAGGAGGACGAAGACTGAAATGGATCAGCCATTTTGTTTTTGCATATTAAATCCATGATTTTGGAATGTCACACAGAATTTCAATGTTAATCTGCATCAGGGCTCTGTGTGAACTGAGTTCCAGACACCATCATCTTACACCTCATGCTGCACATATGCAAGATGGCAGAGCCCATACTGGGCATGCACAAGATGGCGGCACCCTGTATTACGTTGCTATCTTTCACGTACACTGTACCACATGTCAGTCAATCCAGAACACCAGTGAAACACAGGGTGATTTCAGACGTTACGTTGTCTGAAATCACCTCAGACAACCGCAGTCAACCGCGGGTGTGTGTGTGTGAATGGAGGTGAACATCTGTTTGCTTGCATCCAGATGTTCACCTCAGTCAACCACCCCCCACGGTGAACCTAACCACGCTTTGTTCTCCCGCACCACAGCGGCAAACGAAGCGTGGTTAGGGGGAATCCAGAACGTGGTGAAGGAAAAGTAACATCTGTTACCTCACCTTCACCGCGTTCCGGAGTCCTGGTGGCGGGCGGCGGCAGCGGCCAGATAAGCCGCTGCAGCTGCCTGTCTCGGGGAGGGCGGGCGGCCGGGGAGCGCAGGGGGCGGGGGCAGCCCCGCCCCCTCCGGGAGGGGGGAATTGCCCAACAGACGTGACGGGCAGCAGCATTGACCCTGGGCCGTGGTTCTGCGGTCCCCACGGCCAGGGGCAAAGGGGCGAATGTCTGTTGGCACGCCCCTTCACCCCCGCCCGTAGTCCGAACCACCCCACGGCCCAGGGTCAATGCTGCCGCCTGTCACGTCTGAAATCACCCACAGACTGGATTGCACTGCAGTCCACGTTTCACAGAACGGATTAGAATGGCTGTTGTATCCATCGAAGATGCAATCTTTCCAAAATTCAATTTCAGCCCTAAGAACCACCTACACAGAGGACGTGATGTACATTTATTTCCAGGAAATGTAAACTCTTGGTAAGATTGGTTTTCTTCTCTGTGATGTGTTATTTTTCCCGGTCTTTGGCTTATAAACTGCTTGAACCGTACAACCCTGAGTCATTTAATATCATGCCCCATTTGTCATCAAGCCATTGGTTAAAAAGTTAACAAATGGAAGTGAGGATTGTTCTCCTGGGACTTTGCCTACCGTTCATATTGCACGACAATGGGAAAGAATGCGTAGTAAATAATCATTTTTCAAAGGCAAGGGAGACGCTTTTCAAGCTGATGTCTCCCACACATCTTTAAAAGCAAACAAAACATTGGTATAAATAAAAGATTGGTCCGTTTTACCCTCCGGCTTCTGTGGATGCCTGAAAAAGAACACGAGATGCTAAACTAAACAGTAAAAAAATCTAACAGCTTGCAAATATTTTATTTCAAATGTAAGCAGCCTTTTCCCCAGAACTGTATAGAGAAGCCAAGAGAACACAGAGAATGTTCCTGTTTTAATGCACAACTGAGACCGCCCACTATGACTGCAAGCAAATTTTTCAATAAAATAGAAGGAGGGAAGTTTATGACCCCATGAATTGGTAATGGGATAGAGAGAGAATCTAGCCCAGCTGGATCAGTGCTGTCCGTGCTATATAAGTTATTTCTTCTTGTTCATTTGGCACTGAGATTCTGCATTGGCAGTTGCTACAGAAAAATCAAGGGCTGCAATCCCAAACCCCACTCCGCACACTGTGCACGCAGGACCCGTGCAGCACAATTCCCCCATAATGGGGATGTGTGTGACTCCTGCGCATAATCTGCCCGCGCGCCCCACGTGCAGGGCATTAAGTCAGCCTCAGCGAATGTTTAACAAACATGATGGTTCCCGCTAGGACCGGAACCTTACCTACGTGTCTGTTAGCAGGCTGCCAGATGTGGGCCCGCTACAGCCCGCAACCGAGTAGGCAGCTGCCCAGGAATTATGGGCCTGTAAGGAACCGCACCCACAGTCTGGCCGCCCAGGTGGGCAGTATCAGGTGAGTACATACGTTCGCGCCGCCGTCTCGGCCCCGGCCTGGAGGCATAAGGAAAGTCGCCACAGCTGCCCGTCACGTTGGAGGCGGAGCCAGCTGGCCTCACGTCTCTTCTGCCCCCCCCCCCCCCCCCCAGTCAATCAACAGGAACATTTATTCAGTTCCCCAACCTGACCCAGCCAAGGGTGCCCCCCTCCGCCTCCACGTCCCTGGGATGAGAAGCCAGCGCACCCGGCTGTATGTATATTAACACTCAGCATCTCAGACTGGTAGCTCCCCAACTGGAATAATAGAATCAAAGAGTTGGAGGGTTACCTCAAGGTCATCTAGTCCAACCCCTGCTTAGATGCAGAATGGCGGCGACAGCTACAACATCCCTGACAGCCTCTTTTTTAAAACCTCCAGCAAGAGAGAGCCTGAAACCTCTCCAGACAACTCGTCCCATTGCTGCACGGCTCTTACTGTTAGGAGGTTTTTCTGGATATTTAACCAAATCTACCTTCCTGTAATTTAAGCCCATTTTTTTCTAGTCTTGTCCTTTTTAGCAATGAAGAAAAGCTCTTTTATTTTATTTTTATTTATTTTTAACATTTATACCCTGCACCCATCCTGCCTTAGCAATGAAGAAAAGCACAACACCTCTTGAAAAGGCTTTGTGACAGTCCTTTAGATATTTGAAGCCTGCTATCATGTCTCCCCTTAATCCTCCCTTTGCTAAGCTAAACATACCCAGTTCCTTCAACTTCTCCTTGTCAGACTTGCTTTCCAGGCCTTTTTATCACCTTTGATGCCCTCCTCTTAACCCGCCCCAGTTTGTAAATGTCCTTGAAATGAGGTGCCCAACACTAGAAAATACTCCCGATGAGGTCTGACCAGTGTCAAATAGAGGGGAATTATTACCACCGCTGTCTTGGAAACGAGACTTCTGTTAGTGCAGCCTAAAATGCATTAGCCTTTTTTGCAGCTGCATCATACTGCTGACTCATGTTCAGCTTGTGATCAACCACACTCCCTAGATCCTTTTCACACGTGCTGCTGCCAAGCCAGGCATAACCCCATCTTATACATATCCAAGCACCGTAGAAAGTAACTGGAGGTTCAGTCCACCTCCCAGCTTGCTTTCCGGGTAGACAGGCGTCTGCACGAGGTCTGAAAGGAAGATGCCTTTTCAAATTTGCAAATATAATTCGGATATTCATCTCCTGAAATATCCACAAGAAGTGCCATACTGGACCGGCCCAATGGTCCATCTAACCTAGCATCCTGTCTCCAATAGTGGCTGACTCTGGTTGCTTCAGAGAAGTGCCCGACGGGTCAAAACGGAATGATCCATTCCTGCCAAAGACTCCTAGCCTCTAACAGCCAGAGGCCTCATTCCCTGACCAATTTGGCCAGTAGCCATTTATGGACTCATTCTCTAAGAACATATCCAATCATTATTATTTTTTTAAAAAAAACCTGTTCCACTATTGTCCTTCCTCTGGCAATGAGTTCCGCACATTAATTATACATTTGAGAGGGGAAATACTCCTATTCGGTACCACTGCAAAATCCGTCACTTCTGTCATTTGGAACTTCAGTACCTTATCATTTTCACTGTGGTATTTTAACACTTTGTTATCCGGTACCATCTGAGTGCTTGGGGTGTTTTAGTAGGTTTGCTTACTTTGCTCACTCAATTATTCAGTATTTTGTTACTGCATTATGTCATCACAGATGGGCCAAATAAAGTCAAATTCATATGCAAGAATCAGTGAGCTGATCAAGCCCAGTGGGCTAAAAGCCTAGGTGATAGGCTTTACTATTGATAGTAACTTTTGATAGTGGGGGGGGGCACAGGAGTGAGAGCTGGGCAGGGGTTCTATGGGGCTTCTGAGTGGACACATACCCCTTGTAACACACACACACACACACACACACACACACACGAGTTGCCTATGAGCTAAAGTGTTGAACTGGGATGTAGGAGACTGAGGGTGATTTCAGACGTGACGGGCAGCAGCATTGACCCTGGTGGGGTGGTTCGGACCACAGGCGGGGGTGAAGGAGCGTGCCAACAGACGTTCGCCCCTTTGCCCCCGGCCGTGGGGATCGCTGAACCAAGGCCCAGGGTCAATGCTGCCGCCCATCACGTCTGTTGGGCAACCCCCCTCCTGGAGGGGGCGGGGTCGTGTGACGCAGCCTGCGCTCCCTGGCCGCCCGCCCTCCCCGTGACAAGCAGCCGCAGCGGCCTATCTGGCCGCTGCCGCCACCCACCACCAGAACTCCAGAACGCAGTGAAGGTAAGGTAACAGACGTTACTTTTCCTTCACCGCATTCCGGATTCCCCCTAACCACGCTTCGTTCGCCGCCATGGTGCGGGAGAACAAAGTGTGGTTAGGTTCACCGCGGGGGGTGGTTGACTGAGGTGAACATCTGGATGCGCGCAAACAGACGTTCACCTCCGTTCACACACCCCACACCCCGCGGTTGACTTCGGTTGACTGAGGTGATTTCAGACAACGTAACATCTGAAATCACCCTAAGGTTCAAATCCCATTTCAGCCATGGGTGGCCATCAGTTCCCCATCTGTAAAATGGGACTAAATCATAGACCTATAGTGTTGGTAGGGACCTCATGGGTCAGCTAGTCCACTCTGCTCCCTTCCTCTGAGCTCTCTCTTTCCGTGCTTGAGGAAAGGGGCTGTATCCATGATCCAAGGGGCAAATAAAAACAGTTGTGGGATGGATTCAGCTTATGGGCAGGAGGTTGCAGCAGATATGTGGAATCAGGGGACCCCATGTGGCATTCCAACCCTGGCTTCCAGGAACCTCAGAGTGGCCATGTCTACATGTCTCATGATGAGGTCCCTTCTCCAGGCTGCTGAGGACTCAGCACCAGTCTCAGAGATTCAGTCATGTGACTCACTGGGGTGATGTAATTAAATCTCCCATCCAGTCCGCAATGGAACATTTTCTTTTCTTTTCTTTTTCAAGGAGGCTCACGGCAGGCTCTGAAGCAAGGCCATTAATAATTACAGACGTTGTGTACGAAACGTGATTGCGAAGCGTCCCCCCAGAAGACTCCCATCTCCACACGAGGAGAGACAACTCCGCTATATCTTCCTCAGGCAACTGATTGCTCTAGCAATATTGGCCTCCCTTCCAGAAACACCTGCTTCCCCAGCAGCAATTTACTCATCACTCAAGGAGGCCACCGTACGTAAAGCAGGATGAAATTAAAAACAAATCGAACAGATGCGGATGTCTACCCTCCATTCCATGTTTTGTCATGTTCTGTACACAGATGCCCTGCTGCTGCTGACAGTGGCAGACGTTTAGTGGACCTGTCTTGGTAACATCAGACATTGGAACTGACATTGGTTGTCATCAATGCCTGTCAGCAGGAAAAAAACGATGTTTGATACCCCCCCAAAAAAAAAAAAAGACTGGTGTCTAGGGTGTAATGTAGGATAAAGCAGGAGGGGTTTTGTGTAACTGGGTCCCGTATTTGCACAGGGGACGGGGTAGACTGCAAAGCCAGGAGACAGAAAGAGCATGACCCCGCCTCAGGCTGCATAATTATACAGATCAAAGCAAGGTTCTTCAAGCCAGCAGGGGAGAACGTGTTCTCATCAGACAGCCCTGGGGAAAGGCCACGGCTTGTTTCCAGAGTGATTGTGTGGGATTTGCGGAGTGAGAACGCCAGAGAACTTGATCATTTTCAAATGAACACGGCCAGGTATGCTCTGGGCTCCTTGCAGGAAACTCAGTCCAAATATTTCCTGCTTCTTAAAACGTTACAAAATGTTCCAGGGGGGGATTTGCAGGGGGAAAGGGATGGTTTGGTGGGCTGGTTCGTGTTTGTTGTGTATTGGGTTTTGGTTTTTAGTCACAGCCACAGGGCCAGGCTCCTCAAAACCCACCACTTCCGCTCTGCCCTTCCAAACTCTTGCTAACCACCCCCACCCAGGATTATCCCCCACCTGTTATCTGCAAACTCCCAATTTACTGTAACCAAGCCAAGAACGCTTGCATCCTCATTAATGTCACATCCCTTGTCTCTCCCTCTGTTTCCCCTTCCCTGTCTCCCCTCCCCGTCTTTAGATCGTAAGCTCTCGAGCAGGGACCGTGTCTATCTTATTCTCTGTAAAGCACCAGGTACATCGCTGGCGCTATATAAATACTTATAATAATAATAATAGACAAAATCTGTGTCAGGGCTTGCTTTTTCTTCCCACCAGCCACTGAAAATTTGCAACAGGCTCCCCAGGCCAGATAGGAGTTGGGGGCAGCGATGCTAAAAGGGTGTTCTCAGTATCGTGGATCTGTCCCATGGATCCATCCCCTCTCCCTCTGCTTCGTTCCCCCTGAGCTCACTCCATGGGCCGGATCCAGGAATCAAAAAAGGGCCAGAATTTTATTATTTTCATTTTTTTTTTAAATAAAGCCGCAGGCCACATTCAGCCCTGCTTCCGATGAACCATTAGCCTTGAAATAGTAACGCACGTTGAAAAAAAATTCACATTTTGTAAATTTATTTTCATATTTTGAAACATCCATCAAAAAATCCTGCCATGGGAACACACTGACATTCCTAATCCAAAAACAGCAATGCAGAGGGGGGCAGCTAGGGGGCAGCACTGAGATAATGGAGCTGAGGAGGGGACGGGCAACATCTTAAATCTTTTGAAAAAGTCACCACCAAACCTTTCCTTTCTCTTTTTCTTATTTTCATTTAACGTCGAACTTTCTTTTGGGGTTTAGGCAGTTTTCAGAAAAATAAACATAAAAATCTGCAAATCACTGAGTTCGGGTTTCAAAGGTTTTCAACAAAATTGCTTTCTGACCCCCCACCCCCACCCCCACCCCGCTGAAAGGTAATTGAGCTTAGCATCGTTATTTCTCTCTCTTTTGGATTTAGCCCCCCAGAATGTCCCAACAAGTGGGAGCAGAGCTGAAACAACAGGTCAATGCATCAAATTTCTGGTACTCAAATCGACTTGAAAATATCCGGTCCTGTTCAGTACACGATTTTGACCCGATTGAAGTACCCCATGTCCTGGAATGTCAACTTCCAGCCAAGGAATGTCAGCTTCTGGTCCCAATTTCTTTTGTTTCCATCCCAACTTACCAATCAGTAACCAGAAAACAAGCTAGGAACTGTAAAAACATAGTGATAAAACAATCCTTTCTTTCCAAGTTTTTTACTTCCTTTCAGTGCCTACCTTACCAATCTGATGAGCAGCTTGCTTCATCACAGTGGGTGTTCCCAGACAGGACGCTAAACTTGTGCCAATCCATCGCATGCTGAAATCGCTGACAACATCTGGTTTGTGTGACCGGTTTTACAGGTGTTTATGCGGCTGGGTGTTTTTGTGGCTTCCTAAGTCCCCTCCTGCCAACTGTTGGCCAGAAGCTGTTCCTTCATGCAAGGGATCCCCATGATATGGGGGAAGGGAGTGGTCCTTTCTACACAAACAACAGTGGTCACTTACACCCCTCTCTTGCAACGTACGCAGTCAGCCACTGGAGTGTCTATGGGTAACTATACAAGTTGGTTACATTTACCATGGGGAAAAATCAGCCGTGTGCATTCTCTGCAACATCATCCCATAGTGGAACAACATAAACCAAATGTTCAAGCTGTTTAGTGTTTTTGCTGCCACCCTATGGACTCTGACTCTTATGTTCTTAAGTTCTTGGAGGCTACATCCATGAATGGCTATTAGTCAAGTAGGTTGGGGGATGTCACCTCTGACCGTTTGGAGCTGCAAGTAACTCCATCACTCCATTATGACTTGTTGGGCACTTTTCCAAAGTGTCCAAGATGATGAGTCAGTGGTCTGACCCCGTAGGAGACGTCTTATGTTCTTACTAGCAGGGGGAGCCCATTGAGTGACAACGGGGGAGCCTGAAAGACCCACTGGTGAAACTGACAAGGTACAGCCCCTCTCTGAAAGGCAAAGCTCCCCGATGCACAGGCAATACCCCACTAGTGAAGCTAACAAGGGGGTTGCAAGGCACAGCTCTCCACTAGTAAAACTGACAAAGCACAGACAGACACCCTCTTCAAGGCAACCCTTCCTGCTCTCCCTGCAAGGCACAGCTCTCTACTCGTGAAACTGAAAAGACCAAAGCCCAGATGATCAGATGTCATTTCCACAGCAGGTTTTCAGCTGTCCTGCAGGTCTGCTGAGGAGCTCCCCGAATTTGTTCCAGGGAACAAACCTCAGTAAATCCATGTTACCCCCATGGTGAGCTCCTGAGTTTAGCTGACCAAACAGAACACTTGCATGTGACCAAACGGCATCTTGAATGCTGGAATGCCAAAATGCCATTTTCAGCTGACCAAACGGCATCTGGAATGCTGACTAACATAACGGGTGGAGACACCCTATGCGTTGCCTTCCACACCCATAGTACAAGCATGGAGAATGTGCAGCAGTACCCTTATCGTGAGCCTTGCCAATAAATGCCAAGAGGATTGTGCTCCGCTAGAGTCAATTCCGGGTCAAGGCCTACCCCAAAACAACTAAGTTTACAGTGTCTGGAGAAAGTGCTCAAAAGGATACTTACATCTGTTTTGTTTCTTGGAATATTGCTGGGTGGCGTAGACATTTATTAGATAAAGTTTTTTTGGATTTTCTTAAAACATTTGATATTATTTGTATCCAAGAAACTTGGGACGTCTCCTCAGATATTCTTAATTTGGAAGGATACAAATGCTGGTGTATCTCTGCTCGTCCATCTCAGGGAAGAGGTTGCCCTAGTGGTGGTTTATCTACTTTTACTTCATTAGAGCTGGATATCAAATGTGAGATTGTTAATGTTCCTAACGAAAATATCTTAACAATGAGATATTGCCCCCCTGTTCCTGAGGTTTCTTTTCTGGTTGTAAATATTTATTTGCCTCCCAAAACGGATACATTTTCTTCTTTGGCTGGTTGGGATGATTTAGGGGAAAAGATGACCTTGCATCAGGAAAAGTTCCCGGCTGACAATGTTCTGATTGTTGGTGATTTCATTGCGAGGATAGAACCCGATTGCATGACCATTAGGAAAGCCTTGGGTTTGGTTGACAACAAAGAGGGGGAGAACAGCTGGAACTTACCCAGGAAGTCATTGGATCAATGGGTTAAATTTGCAGGTCAAGAACTTTACAAACTAGTGTTAACTTACTCTCTGGTAATTCTTAATGGAAACTCCCCAGATGATACTCCAGGCAATTATACTTTTGTTAATCACCATGGGGGTAGTGTGATAAATTATGCCTTCATCTCACCAGCCTGGTAAGAACTTGTTGAGGGTTTTAAGGTGGGCTTCCATATAGAGAGCGACCATTTTCCTACAGAGGGGAGGATACTTCTTTTTAATTCAAGAAAGGAAATGTCATCATCTCCTTGCTCTTGTGTTGATGGGGAAAATAAAGGCAGGTGTCGAATTAAATGGTCTCCAGTGGTGAATGACCAAGTTAGGACCTTTCTTTTTTCGGAAGCGGCCCTTGATTTGAGATCTAAGGGCGAATTCACACGTGCAGCAATTATCTGGATTTTTAAAAACTGGTTCTCAATAGTTCGCTGTTAACAAGTCCTGTTGCATTCACATGCATGCCATACCGATTTTAAGTACAGCGAAATAATGCATTCAGACCTTCTTGTAGTGCGTGCTTACCCGGCTGCTCAGTACGGTTCAGTTACAGGAAGTGGCCTGTGGGGAGCCAGAAGGTTGCTACTTTGTAGCAAAGTACAACTTTGCTACAACCTTTGCTACAACTTTGCAACAACCTTTGCTGCAACTTTGCAAACTTTGCAACAACCTTTGCTACAACCTTTGTAGCAAAGGTTGCTACTTTGTAGAATCAGGGAGTAAAGAGGGAGAGCCTGAGGCTGCTGGAAAGAAGCCCCTCGCATAGTGAGGCGCGCTGCTTCTCTCCCTGGTTTCTTTCCGGTATCCCGCTGCTGCTACTGCTGCAGCACTACGGTAGAGGCAGAGGCAGATGATTGAAAGTCCCTTGGAGGGAAGAACTTTTTTGGGGAGAAGCATGGAGGGGAAACATGGAGGGGAAGAACTTTTTTGGGGAGAAGCTGGCTGCAGCCTGCACCCAGCGAGGCAACTACAGGGCTCCAGCTGGTCTCACTGCTTCCGGTAGGGGCAGGAGTAAAACAGCGCACTTGGAAGCACGGTTGCATTCACATCAGAAAAGATTACACACTAGTTAAAACCAGTACGATGTTGCTTTCACACTGCTGTTAAGTGCGGATTTATTGAAAACGGACAGCAAAAAGGTAGGTTTGAGTAGCTTTTCAACACGCATTGCTTTAGTGCGATATTGACTCCATTTAATCGAATTTAAGTGTTCAGACAGGCATGAAACATTCGTTTTTAAAAAAAAATCGCACAAATCAGAACGTCTGAATCCCCCCTAAGTTAGGGGAGGCAGATAGCATTCTTACTGCTTTAGAAGTACAGGATTTGTTTACGATGCCTGAGCTGAGCCTTTTGGTGTCGGTAGGGACAAATGGAAATTGCAGCCCCCCACCCCCCGCACTCTGGATTGGTGGGATGGTCCAGGCAAAGAGAAATTTGAGGGGGGAAAGGTCGCCTTTTCAAAACAAATAGAAGCTATATGAATGGGTCCCTTTATTATAAGGCAAGGAAACAGTATAAACTATTATTAGCAGAGAAGAAAGTTGCTTACCATAAAGAGCAATGGAATTCCTTGCTAGTGGTGTTAGAAATCAATGATTCCCGTGGATTTTGGAAAATAGTAAATAGCTTTTGGAATATAGGCTCCTTGTATGTGGAACCCAAAATAAGCAATTATGCCTGGACGGAGCATTTTGCAAATCTTTTCAATGATTCGTCTTCCTTTGTCAGACAGTCATTAGTAACAACTGCTTTAAACCTCCCGCCTTGGGAACCTGTCACCATTGAGGAAGTGCGGGAGGCCATAGGCGCCTTGGAAAATGGGAAGGCTCCTGGTCCTGATTTTGTCCCTGGGGAGGTTTGTAAATGTTTTCCTGATTGGTGGGAAGTAGCATTGGCAAATCTTTTCACGCTGATAAAGAATACGAGCATGGTCCCTCCCCTCTGGAAGGTGGGGGTTAGGGCTGATGCGGCAGGAGCTGTTACTGCGCTGCGATGCCATTCCGTCATATCGGAATTGCCCGCGCCACACCGCGGATTTTCTGCGGACATTCCGCTAATTCTGCCGGCATTCTGCAAATTGCGGAATTGCGGAAAAATTGCAGAAACTGTCGGAAAACCGCTGTTCTGCTATTTTGTGGTGCTGGCGGAATGTTGGAAGTAGCGAAAATGTCATGTTTCCACTATTTTGAGAAGCCTGTCGAAGTAGCGGAATGAAATTAGCAGAACTGCGGAAGTAGCGGAATGAAACTAGCGGAATGAAAGCCTCTGCCACGCCGTACCACTAATTGCGGAAACGCTGTTTCCGGCGGAATTAGCTACTGCTGTGACATTCCGCTACAGCCCTAGTGGGGGTTGTAGTGCCTATCTAGAAGAAAGGCGACCGTGCCAGCCCTAAAAACGATAGGCCAATTAGCCTTTTGTGTATCATTTCTAAGATTTACTCCAAACTACTCTTGGGAAGGCTGACCAAATGGGTGACTGTGAATAATGTCTTGGCGGACGAGCAAGCCGGGTTCCAGAGTTCCTAAAGCACAACAGACCACTGGTTTGTGCTTTCTCATTTAATTGAAAAGTTTAAAATTAAGCGGGCCAATCTTTATGCCGTTTCTATTGATTTCACTGCCGCTTTCGATCTCATAAATATGGGAAAGGCTGTGGTGTAAACGTAGGCCGCTTTTATACGAGGCGTTGAAAAGCGCCTCCCGAGTCCCGCGTTGAAAGAAAAGCGTTTACATGGCTCCCCGCGCTGCCGGAAATGACGTGCTCCCCGTTGTCGGCGACACTCCCCACACGGCTTTTCTTTCAACGCGGGACTCAGGAGGCGCTTTTCAGCACCTCGTATAAAAGCAGCCTTAGTGAGTTGTCAACAGACAGATGCTTTATTATCTTCAATATCATCTTTGTACACGGATACATCATTGATGGTTCGCACAGCCTCAGAGGCATTCTAACTGCCGCAATTTCAACCACTCGCGGGGTTAAGCAGGGTTTCCTGTTGGCCCCGATTTTGTTCAATTTTTACGTAAACCATTTATTGATCAAATTTCAAAATAACGACAAGTCTATGGCTCCCTAAGCAGACAATACAGTTCTGCTATCTTCCTGCAGCTTGGGGCTTATCCATTGAATGGAGTCAATTCCATTTCACCACAGACAGAAAGTGCAAAGCTATACAGCACTTAAGGTGGGGGCTTCCAAACTATGGAATGAGACCCCAAGTGGGGTCACTCTGCCAACCTTTGGGGTCCCAATCCTGATTGATCGTTGCAAGATTATGTCTGTCTTTCCTGCTGCCTGAGGTTACGGTGTAATATTTAAATCTCTAAACAGGGTCATGCAGGCAAAAAGCTTGGGAACGACGAGTGCCAATGTCGGTAGTGGGATTATTCTTTGCCAGTGTGGGCCAGTGTGGTGTACTGGAGCAGGTGCTGGACTTGGACCTGGGAAGCCAGGGTTCAAATCCCACCCTAGCCATAATCTCACTGGGTGGCCTTGGGTAAGTCAGACTCTCAGCCTCAGTTCCCCATCTGTAAAATGGGAATATGTGTGTGTCTTTCCTTGTGTGTTCCCTCGACCCACATCTATCTTAGACTGAAAGCCCACAAGGCAGGGATCTGTGCCTGTAAAGCACTGCATATGCCTGGTAGCACTGTAGAAAAGATTAGTAGCAGTAGTTTGTTCTCTGCGGTTTCAGTTAGCCCTTTGGTAACCAGAATGTTGCCCATGACCAAAATGAGAACTCGCCTATCCAGTTTTTCAGCTATTCCTTTTTGGTTCAGTTATGTTGGTCATCTTGGTATTCCAGTTGCATCATTTTTGACACTTGTGCCTGAGTAAAGGTACAAATACCACCAAAATACTCCTGCCTTTGGGCAGGAGGGGTGGGATATAAGTTTTAAATAAATAAATTATGTAACCAAAATACTCTTATCTGTGCCCTTCTCCTCCATCCCCAACTCTCGACTCCGCGCTTTCCGCTTTGCTGCACCGAATGCTTTGAACAAACTTCCTGAGGGGGTGCATCAGGCTGCCTCCCTGTCTGTATCAAGTCCCACCTAAAGGCCCGCTGCTTCTAGATCGCTTTCCCTATCCATATCCTAGCCTTGTGGATTTCAGCCATTTTAACTTAAACAAATAAACTTACTGAATACCTGCATCCTGTAGTCCATTATTCACAGGAAGACTCTTGTTTGTAGTTGTCTGTGTCTTTGTGTATTGATTAGATGTAAGCTCCATCAAGCAGGGACTGCCTTTATGTTAGATATATCTGTATAGTGCTGTGTATGACTAGTAGTGCTATAGAAATTATAAGTAGTAGTAAAATAACCACACCCACCCTCCCCAGTGAAAAAAACAAACAAATGGAATCACTGAAACGAATACCCAAGAGTATAAACGGGTATCGGTTATTACCGGAACCACCACTTTCAGTTCAGGTAGTAGAGGTTGGCCATGCTTTCCGATATCCATTTCAGCTCTGCTTAAAGACCTTCTTGAAGACTCTCTGCAGGGAGGGAAATTATTCCCCTATTGAACAGAGTCACTCCACTTAGCAATTCATTTATTCAGGGAATTTAGCCCCTTTCCCTTCTGTTTACCCACTATCTGCAGCAGGATTGAGGTCCTCACCGATCCTTCCCTTAGTCAACAGCAGCTTTACATGAACAAATTTCAGCTGATGGTTTGTTTGCAAACTGTTCCCTTTATTCCACGTCAGGTTCCTGACTCATGCAATTATCATCTCGACTGGCTGGCAGAACAGCAGCAACCAAGAAGGGTCCTTCCCTGCTTGCATGTAAATAGCCTTGCGGATGACAGAATGGCCATTCTGCCAGTGGTATGAGGAGAAACCATGATTGCCAGCTCTTGATTTCAGCCCCAAGTCTTGCAATTCAAGGAGTTCCTTAAAGTCAACAATCTGGAGATTTGTATTCAAAGCAAGAGAACGGCAGCTTTCTTTATTAAAAAAAAATAAAAAATTCTCAAGCCTTCATGCTTGCCAAGAAACGGCTAATAAACAGAATTCAAACCATATTGCTTTTCTTTAAATCTCAAGTTCTGGTGTGTAGATTAGTTATTTATTTATTTATTAATCATTTAGGGCTAGAGATCTTGAAAAATGCTTGTTCATGGAAGAGCTCAATAATAGGAAGAGCTCCAAACACTGACTGGCAAAGCTAGCAGTTGCTCACAGTAAACAAAAATGCTTCTAAACAAGAGGCCTGCATACCTCCCAACATTTTCAGCAGAGGAACAAGTCCCGCCTCCACAGCCAAGAAGCTCCACCCCTAAGCAAATAAGCTTCACCTCCAAAGAGGAACTGTCTCTCCTAAAGAGGGACTGTTGGGAGGTATGATACTGTGACCCAACAGAAACCCAACAGGACCCAACTGGTTCCACCAGACCCATGCCAGGTTGGGCACACTTTCTGCCCATTGTCTTCAGGCTTGGGTTGGGCCAGGCTCCACAGCTGTGGGAGTCCCCCGGCCACACCCTCCTATGGAGCAGCACAACATCACAGCACTCGGTTAGGATATGGTCACATTGGAAAGGGGCCAGGGACTATAAGGCACAAGGGCTTGAACCAGCAACCTTGGGACTTTAAGCACAGTGGCTGGTGCCGCAATGTCACTTCCTGGATCTCAGTCACCTTTCTGCTTCCTGTGTGTCTCCTCCCTCCTGTTGCTCTGCTTCACTCAGACCTCGTGTGGGGTTTGGACCAGTTCTGCCTGGATTTTGAGCCTGTTGCTAGGAAGCCAGTCCCTGTGGCCCTTGCCCTGAACCTGGTTCTTCTGACCCTGCCTGCATGCCCAGCCTGCTCTGTCTATCCATCTGGGTCCATGTGCGCGCACGCACAAACCATGGTGTTTACACTGGCGCGCACACCCATCCCCTCACCCACCGCCGGCTGTTTACATGGAAACACCCCCCCCAACACCCGCCAGAACACCGAGAGGGGTGGGGGCTGTCCGTGTAAAACGGCCAAAGAGTGAAGGAGGAGAGTTTGACTATTGATGCGGAGATGGGATAGTGGGGGCGAGATCACCACATCGGTCTCTGTCAAGATGCACCACACCCTGTGCCAAGCATGAAGAACAATCTGCCCTGATACCAGACATCCAAAATAAACTCTCTTTCTCCTCAGCACAGCTCCAGAGAACATTCAGCGTGGCACATAAAAAGCCAATGTCACCGGCCAAATGAAAGGCAGCGCAGTCTCTTGGCTGGAGTCTGTAGACTGAAAAGCAGGATGCCTGTGTTCAGATCCTGGCTTCATCTCTTTGTGTGTCCTTGAGTACGGACAAGGACCTTCCGCACTTCTTTGTGCGCAGAATCATAATCTCTTAAAACAGAGATAGTACCTGCCAATCCATGGTTGCTGCTTGCTCCTTAATCAGTTGAGGGGTGTGAGAGAAATGCTATTGGTAACTATGGTCGAGTCGCCTTGCTCCCTTCCCCATCACAAGTAGCTTCTCCCCTCCAAATAACATACCTCCCAATAATCCCTCCGGAGGAGTGCTGATTAAATCCCACTGTTCCTCTTTCAGGGAGGTCAAAGTTCTTCTTTTAAAAGCAAAAGACAACGAAAGGTTTTCAGCTCTCAGGGCCCTCTTTTCTGGTGGTCTCCCAGGAAAAGCCCTTGAGAGCACAATGGGGAGATGATGAAGTGACAAGAAATGAAGTTTAGTTCTGTTAATACTTTTTTTTTTTTTTTAAAGTAGTTTTTTCACTCAATGCACAATTAATTAATCATCATTCTTATGGAATGCTAAGCAGGGGAGCTTCTGTCCCTCTCTATGCACCTGAGATGTTGGGTAGGTGTGTGTTTGTTCATGTACGTGTGTCAGGGGGTGGAGCTCAGGGTGCAAAGTTTGCAGGCGCCTGCGAGCCGTTGGCGCCCAGAAAACTGAGGCTGGTGATTGGTTCAGGAGTGTAGTGGGGCAAGCATAGTTTAATATCAGGATAAAGTCTAGTGAAGCCCCTCCTCTCTTCGCTTCACTGGCTTCCCCTTCCTGAACGAATCCTGCACAAGCTCCTAGTCTTCACCTATAAAGCTCTTCACAACCTCGCTCCCCCCTACCTCTCTGC
>QEPC01005386.1:2428508-2444067 GCA_003113815.1 Sphenodon punctatus | reverse complement strand
TAATAATAATAATAATAATAATAATAATAGTGAATGAATTATTATTCTTTATTTTTTATTATTAATTATTATTATTATTATTATTTTGCTCCCAGAGTTCGATCTGAAATTTCATATCCTGGTGGCGCTTATTCACTGATTTGTGGAGCTCATTTTCTGGCGGGGTGGAGCTTATTGGCCACGGAGCCGGGCTTGTTCCTCTTTAGAAATGTTGGGAGATATGGCGTGAGGAACTCCTGATGACGGTTCGGAAGCTGCAACTGGGGCAGAATGTTGCAGCCCGTCTTCTGACAGGGACGGGCCGTAGGGAGCACATAACACCAGTGCTCCAAGCTCTGCACTGGTTGCCAATAGCGTCCCGAGCCCGAATCAAGGTGCTGGTTTTAACCGTTAAAGCCCTACACGGCTTGGGCCCCTCCTATCTGAGAGACCGCCTCACTCCTCGGGCCCTTGCGGTCCGCCGGGTGCACCTTCTTGGAGGTCCTCCGGGTTAACCGGGGGGGCCACGATGGAGAGGGCATTCTCGGTGGCCGCACCACGGCTGTGGAACTCCCTCCCAGAGGAAGCTGACCCGGCCCCTAGTCTGCCGGTCTTCCGCCGGGCCTGTAAAACCTGGCTGTTCGCCCAGGCTTTTGGGGAAGGGAGTGGGTGGGGGGGGGGTTAGTCCGACTGTTTTACCCTTATTTGTGTTGGTTTTAGGTTCCTTCTCTGTTTATATTTTGATTGTGTTATTTATGGTTTTAAAATGGATTTTGTAAGCCGCCCCGAGCCGTCTCTTGATGGGAGGGGGCGGGATATAAATAAATAAATAAACTCAGCATGGCAGTGCTCTGCAAACAGCCCTTCCAAGACTCAACTGGTTCTGTCAGACCCAGGACCAGATCTGGTGTCCTCTCTGCCCAACCCCCTCCAGCTTTACTGAGGCCAAGTTCCTCTTCTACAGGAGTTGTCCCCACCCCCTCAGAGCACCATGAGAGGAGAGTGTTCTATGGGGGCCCTGCCATGTTGAAAAGGGGGCATGAAAATGCATTAGCCCCACAGCCCCGCCTTTATTCTGATGTACCTCGCCCCTTACGGAGCACCAGGATGATAAGGTGCTCCATGGGGGGGCGGGGAGGAGGGAAGTGGGCCACCCAAAAACATCAGACCCAGGCTCCAAAGAGCCCCACTGCATCAGACCCAGGCTTGGGTTAGGCCCAATGTAGTCAGACTCAGATCCGAACTTATGGGTCAGGGAGGGCTGTAATTTGGTTTATTCACAATAAACAACAATTCTTTAAACAATTCTCTTCAGGCCCTTAAACATGCACAATGTGTGTCCACTCCACACCATAATGTTCTTCTGTGTTTTCCCTCAGTCCTTGACTGCTAATAGATGTCACGCATCTAGACAGAAGAGGGCCTTGAACACACACACACACACACACCCTTGCCCACTAGAGTTTCCTCCCCAGCTAGCCCAGAATCCCATCCCTCATCCTCTCACTTGTGGGACTGGCAGCTGTGGGCCCTCTCGCCAGTACAGAGCACTTAGCCCTCTCTGTGCTGTAGGCCAATCTCCCTGGTCTCGTAAATAGTCATGTCTAAAGACCACAACACAAGTTGGAAGCTCAGTGTGCTAGGAGCTGTAAGCCATGATCTCTCTGCCCTGAAGAGTTTACAGTCCAAAAAAAGGAAGTATTCTTACACTGATTTTACAGAGGGGAAACTGAGGCAGAGGAAGCCCAATCCTCCAAGTGCTCAGCTGGTGCACGCCACACTAAAGCGAACAGGGCTCAGAGCAGTTTGAAAATGGGGCTGAGAGAGACTAAGTAACTTGCCCAAGGTCACATAGAGAGTTAGTGGCAGAGCTGCAAAGCTATTTTACATTTTTGGAAGAGTACGGGAGGGAAATTGATTCAGCCACCCCTAAGAATCTTTCAGGCAAAAGTGGCAGGTCAAACAGCATATGGTGCAGAAAACTGGGGAAGTTCTAACATCCAAAAGCTGGTTGTGATCTAGAATAAATTTCTGAGGTCTCTGCTATCAGTGCCCCCTTTGATTCCCTCTGCGACAGCGAGAAGCAAGCTGGGTACTATTTCTATTAAAGTACGGATTCTGCTCAGTATGTGCTATTATTGGCTTCGGATTAATAGAGGTGAATCATTGTTGGTTAAACTATGTTTGATTGAGCAGCAAGGGTGGGCAAATAAGAAAGGGAGCTGGGTGGCAAAGGTCAGGTCCCAGGCAGCCCACAATGAGCTGGACCTGGAGAGACTATTAGGAATGGATATGCAGGAAGCAAAAAAAAAGTCTGCAAACAACAGCTTGAAGATGTTGAGAAGCGAAGGGACATGGGGGAGGTAGACTTCACTATATGCCCCTTTCCTGAGGTCATACAAGACAAGCTTTCAACTTGGTGATTATTTGAAAGTATTGAAAGACGGCTATTTGAGAACGGCCTATTGTAAATTAAGACTCCAGTTTGTGGAATCAGAATATGTTCGGGGAAGATATTCAAAAAAGATGGCTGCATCCAGGCTTTGAATGTGTGGGTCAGGTGAAGTAGAGGATCTCCCCCCCATTATAATTTTAGGTGCCCCATTTATGACCTCTTAGCCAACGTTTATTTGAAAAAGTGTATGGAGGTGATTGCGCATTGGCCTCTTGTTCATCAGTTGATTGATGTGTTTAATGATTCTGATTTTAAACTCCTAAAGGACGCGGCAGTATTCGCGGCATGGAAAGCTGTGAGGGAAAGATTTGTGCACAAGAACTTAAGCTGCATTCCCATCTGCGGCGGAGAGACGGCTAGGGAAGACACAGAAGAGCCGGTGCGAACGGGGATCTGCCGCGGCTTCCCTCACGCATGTCAGAGCGCGCAATCCTGTCCTGACATGCGCAAGAGAAGCCGCGGCAGATTCCTGTTCGCACCGGCTCTTCTTGTGCTCCCCAGCTCCTCCCCACTGCCGCGTCTTCACTCGCGGGTCTCTCCGCCGCAGATGGGAATGCAGCCTTAGTGGATTGTAGAGGAGATTCTGTCTAAAACAGTTCTAACATCGCTTGGAAGTATGAAGAATACTGACGAAGGTGCACTTCATAATGCATTTTTATTTTCATATTTGTTTTATTTTGTTGCTTGTAATGACCCTTTAGGGTGGTTTTATCTCATAGCCTGTGCATTTCTTTGTAAAATTTATTGTATTTATGCTTTTGTATTAAGATATGGCCAAAATGGCTTCATCAATAAATTAATTCCTTATTAATTTATTATTATTATTATTATTATGTACAGATCTCCCAGGTCCTAATCCAGTGCCTTCCTGGGAAGTTTTCTCAGCTCTCCAGTTGGGAGACACTGCTATAAATAAAGTAAGGCAACATCTTACAGAGATGAGGAACCTTGTCCCTCTCCGGGGCCATAATGAAAATTAGTATTACGCTCTGCAGCCTGGATAGGAATTGGGGACAGTGGCTTTTAAAGGGATGCATTCTGGGTGGGAAAAGGAAGAAGAGGATCCAAATCATGGATCTATCCCCTGTCCTCAAGTGCATGCTCTCATCTCTGATTCCTTCCCCTAATCTCTACTTGAGATTAGGGGACTGGATCCCTGGGCCAGATCCATTAAATTGAAAGAACCCCAGGCTTAATTTGCGGGGGGGAGGGCGGTGCCAGGGTTCAGCCGCAGCAATAAAATCCAAGGAGCGGCTGAGCCCCAGGAAACATCCCCAGTAGGAGTGAGCACCCTGAAATGCACCCACAAAAAGATCAATATTGGCCATTTTAGGTTTGGTAACAAGTCAGAAAAAACCTGGATGCCTTATTTGCCTTTCATTAATGATTTTTCTGCCCTCTCCGTAGTCTAGTGGTTGGGTTGCTAGCTGGAGAATAGGATGAATTTCTCTGCTCTGACGAGCTCTGAGCCAGGAAGTGTAGATCTGGAGCAGGCTTGGGCCCCGGCAATTTATTTATTTGAACAAATTAAGCACTGACGGACCCAAATAAACAGCAGCCATGGACCGGATTTAGCCCAAAGGGCACAGATTTCCCCACTCCTGTTATACAAGTATAAGATGATGATGATGATTAATGAATGAATGATGTATACAATGCCAGCAACAGTTGTGATAGTAACAGGTTCCAGCTCTGAGTGGCTTATGTGAACTCATCCCCCACTTCTGTTTACATGCAAGAGTGTAAAATTCACAGGAACCATGGGAATCATTTGATTAAAAGCACATCCAGAATACAGTCAGTAACATATTAATTATTATTATTATTATTATTATAAGCATTTGTATAGCACCAGCGATGTACCTGGCGCTTTACAGAGAAGAATAAGATAGACACAGTCCCTGCCCGAGAGCTTACAATCTAATATGTATATTAATTTACAGCCCCATCTTGGAAACACTACACATGCCAGCCACTGAAATAAATGGGTCTTGCACCGGGGGGAAAGTTTGGAGGATTGCTGCTTAACTGAATTCCCCTTGCCCGTGAGAAAGCCTTTCACAGCTGACTTCCACGGCTGGCACTCAAGAGCAATGTGCATTTCACACGTTGAAATATAGCTAGTAATCCTCTCGCTAGGAAAGGCATCCCATAAATCTTCTCCTACTACTGCAGGTCCCCTACATGGCTCTTTAAATGAAAGTCGTAGGGCGTTTTTCCCTCCTGCCTTCACACAGAAAAATCTAGTGACTATTGGCTCATTCACACAACATCCTTCTACCTGGCAAACACTTGTGTCTTAATCTGTCACTCTGTTGTCCAGTAGCAATGCATTCACACAGCTGTTGAATTCCCAGCATTTTAATGCCCACTCCCTTCCCTTCCCAGTTTTTTTGAGGCAACTGTTTGGCTTCAAGACAGCCGTTCGGAGACCAGAAGCATTTGAAATGCAGTCTTACTGAGTACAGAAAAATGACCCTTCCCAAATCAACACAAATTTTTGTCTTTTTGGAAACCTTGCTGAAAGTTTGCACTATTTTTTTGCATTTGGGATTCTTTTGGTATTCCCCTCACTGAATTTCTGATGCTTTTCAACACTTTCATGACACTTTTGTCGCCACTGTTGACACTTCCTAAATGGGACCAGCGTACTTGCGATATGTGCCAGCAGGGGGTGGTAGATACGTCCATCCATATAATCATGCAATGCCTGGCATTTGACGGACTAAGACTCAGGTACTTGGGGGGTTACTTGGAGAAGGGGGTTGCATCCAATAACTCCCTGAGGGAATTACTACATCCAATTGACTCGGACCGATCTAGGGCTGTGGCTAGATTCTGTGGGGCTGTGGTTCGTATTAGGAATTCGCTTGCTGCCCCTAAAAACTGCTAGGGGGGTGGCTATAATATGTATGGGGAGTGAAGGACTGGAATAGTTTATAATAGGCGCTAGAAGCCCACCTACCCCGGCTTGGGGGCATCGTACAGGGGGATGGAGATCCCTCCATTTTATTGCTAACATTAGCCATACATGCATAATTCTGTCCAACCCCAAAGCTGAGGCGGGGGAAATGACTATTGTTATTGTATGATACCGGGCTGGTGGGGGCCTCAGAGTAGCTTTTTTTTCTCCTTGATCCGTCTTGCTGAGGGAGAAGGAGGGATCTGATTTGATGGTGGGTTAGACATGGTTGATTTGTTAACCAATGATTTTTGATGAGATGTATTCATTGTATTATATTGGTTTGTTTTTATGATTTTGTCATAGCCAACTGGCTAGTACAATAAAAGATTGATTTATTTACACTTCCTAAAATGCCAAATGGAAACACAAAAGAATGGGTAAGTTAAGTGTTCCCAAATCATCTGGAAAATGGAGAATCGTCAGTCATTTCACCACTAATAAAAAAATACTGTGAATCCTATTGGCAGGGGGTGTATATTGAGCCCTGTTTGGGGGCAAGAGAATGGTTGACTTCAGACGTTACGAGATCACGCTCAACCACAGTGAACCACGCTCAACGTCCCCCTGGGGCCAAAGGACCCTGAACGTCTGAACGGCGTGCGCCAGATGTTCATCACGCTCAATACCCACATGGGGTCAGGTTCAACCACGCTTCCCGGGCTAGCCGGGGGAAGGTCCCGGGAAGCGTGGTCAAACCAACCCCCACAGGGAACCAAGCAAAAGTAACGTCTGGACGCCAATCCCCCAGCGGAACCAAAAAAATGGAGCCCCGGCCGGGGACGAGGCACGCAGCGTCGCTGCCAGGCAACCAGCACCAACACAAACACCGGAGGGAGATTTAAAGCGAGAGCAGCAGCAAGCAAGCGTGGCGGGATGGAGCGAGGAGGGAAGCGGAAGAGAGCGGAGGCACGAACAGCGACAGCGGCGGGACAGGAGGCGGAGGACGTGCAGCCAGGCCCAGCGATGCAGGCGGAGGGGGCACAGGTGCAGGAAGGGGGCACACGGGAGCACCCGACCAGGGAGGCGCCCCGGGAACACCAACCACAGCTGCAGCCGGGTCGCGCCGCCCCGGGGACAGCGGCCGGAACAGGCCCACAGGAGGCACCCAGGAAACGGGTAAGGGCACCCACTGGGAGGGGAACAGGGGGCACAGGGGAACCCCCTGTGGAGGGGGCCGGGGGGACCCCGGGCGGAAGGCAGGGGGGCAGGGGGACCCCGGGCGGAGGGCAGGGGGGCAGGGGGCCCCCGAGAGGGCCCACACCCTCACCCAGCAACCAACCACCCCCCTTCCCCCCCCCAGACACGAAAGTCGGCCCGGGCGGACGAGCCCCAGGAGGAGCCCGGCCCCCGGCCCCCGGAGGCGCACCCCCAGGAGGAGGTGGAGGAGGAGCAGAGGCAGGTGCAGCATGAGCTGCACCGGGAGGAGGAACAGCAGGGGCCCAGCCGGAGGAAGGCCTATCACAGAGGGGGACAGTGGGGCCTCCAGGAGACCCGGGACTTCATACGGATCTGGGGGACCCTCGAGTACCAGGTGGAGCTCGCAATAAACCAGCGCAACGAGCATGTCTACCGGGACATCGTGCGCGACATGGAGGCGGCGGGGCACGAGCGCACTGTCAACCAGTGTCGCTCGAAGGCCAAGGAGCTCAAGAGGGGGTACAAGGCCCTCAAGGACAATAACAGCCGCTCCGGCCACGGGGCCCGCACCGCCCCCTACTACGATGCCCTGGACCGCATCCTTCACATGAAGGGCTCCATCGTTGCCCCACGCCTGGTGGGCAGCGCTGTGGTCCAGGGCAGGGAGCGGGCCGAGGTACCCCCTCCCCTCGCCGCCCGCCCGGTAGACACGAGCTCAGGGGACCCCCACCCCCAGGAGGACCACCCGGGACCCGCAGAAGCCCCAAGGCCCCCCCCCAGCAGCAGCCCGGAGACATCCCAACGCCGGGCCGGCCAGGCGGAGTCGGAGGTCGGCACCTTCACCACCCTCAGCCAGTGGTCCCAGGGGGAGCACTCCCAGGGTGAGGCGCCGGGCTCCGAAGGCTCGGAGACAGACATAGAGGGTAAGCGGGCCCCCAGGGCAGGGGGGGGCACGACCAGGGGGCCGGTGGCAGGGGCGGGGGTGGGGGCCCTGCTGCAGGGGCCACAACCAGCCCCCTTCACCCGCTCCCCCCTCTCCCGCCCGCAGGACATGGGGAGCCCCAGGACCGGGCCAGCGAGACGGTGCAGGCCCCCGCGGAGGGCACAGGAGAGCAGGTGCCGGACCCAGGTAAGGCGGGAGGGCTGGGATGGCGGGAGGGCCCCCCGGGCGCCAGCCCAGGGGGGCCTCCGGCCTCAGTGGGGGAGGGGGGGCAGGGGGCCCCGGGACCCGACCCCGCTAGGGGACAGGGCCCTGCACTGACCCACCCGCCCATTTCCACAGGGCAGCCCCCGCGCGCGGCGCCTCCGCCGGCCGCGGCCCCAGCCCAGCGGATGCGGGAGTACCGGGCGCGGGTCCGCAGGCGCAGGGAGGAGCAAGCGGAGGACATCGTCCGCAGGGCGGAGGAACAGGGGGAGCGCATGATCGCCTCCGTGGACCGCATGGAGGCGGCCATAGAGCGGTCCATGGAGAAGGCCCTGGAGACAGACCGCCGGCTGGAGGCGGAGGTGCGCCTGGAGCGGAGGCGGGAGCGCCGGGAGCACCAGCGGCAGCAGGGGCTGCTCAGGGGCCTCCGGCAGGACATACAGGGCATGGTGCGGGAGCACAGTGCAAAGATGGACAGGTCCCACGACATTGGGACCTCCCTGCTCCTGCATGCGGGCACCATGTGTGCCTACGTGATGGCCGGCGCACCTCCGGGCGCCCTGCCCGCCCAGGTCCCCATGCCGGGCCCCTCGGCGCCCCCGGGCCCAGCCCTGCCGCCCCTGGCGCCCCCCCGGCCCCAGGGCCCTCGCATGCGCCTCCCAGTGCCCCCGGGCCTCCGGAGGGTCCAGCCCCCCCGGGGCGCGACCGGGGCACCGGGCACAGCTGCCCATCCGCCGCCCGGCCCCCTGCCGGGGCCGGGACCGGCCCAGGACACGGCAGGGGACACGGACAGTGGGGGGGAGGGGAGCTCCCAGAGCTCGGTGGGCCCAAGCGGCCGCACGAGGGGTCGGCCCAGGAAACGCGGGGGGATGGTGGGAAGGGGGGGGAGGGGGAGGGCCACATGAGGGCGGGTGGTGGACGGGGTCACGGGCACGGGGGTGGGGAGGGGGCACAGGGTGATTGTGTGAACTGTGTGGGCAATAAAGTGTTGTAAAGAGACAGTTGTCCCCGGCCCGTTTGTGGGGGGGACAGGGCTGTGGGACCGCGTGTACAGGGGCATGGGCACGGAACGGGGGGTGGGGCCCCCAGGGGCGGGAAGGCCCTCACAGCGGGCCCCCCCGGGCGATGTGGGTTGCAAGGGCGTTCCGGATCCTTTTGGCATACCGGTACTCCCGGGGGTTCCCTGCGTTCACGTACAGGGGAACAGGACCGGGGGGCCGGTGGGGCTCGGGGTACTCCAGGGCCGCCCCCTCGGTCTCGCACACATTGTGCAGAACGCAGCAGGCACCGATCACCAGGGCGGAGGTGGGGACGGTGAAGTCCAGGCGGCCAGCTATACTCCTCCAGCGCTGCTTCAGGGCCCCGAAGGCACGCTCCACCACGGTCCGGCTCGCACACAGGCGGGTATTGTATACCTGCTCCGCAGGGGTGCTCGGGACAGGGTAGACCTTCATCAGCCAGCGGGTCAGGGGGTAGGCGGGGTCCCCCAGGATGCAGGGGGGCATGGGAACCCCCTCGATCCACCTCATGCCCATGTCCGCGAAGTCCCCCCGGTACATGCGGGCATAGAAGGGGGAGATGGTCATGATCCTGGCGTCGTGACTCCGGCCGGAGTTGCCCGTGTAGATGTCTATGAAGCGGGCCCGGTGGTCCACCACCCCCTGCAGGTGCAGGGAGTAGTATCCGTGCCGGTTCACATACTCCAGGGCCTCCCCCGCGGCCGGGCGCAGGATCTCGATGTGTGTGCCGTCCACGGCTCCGATGCAGTTCGGGAAGCCCCCGGCCGCGAAGCCAGCCATCACAGCGCCCTGGTCCAGGAGCTGGATGGTCCTGTCGAGGAGCACGCCCTCCACAGCCTCGCACACATCCCGCACGATGCAGGCGACCGTGCTGAGCCCCACCCCGAAGTGCTGGGACACGGAGCGGCAGGAGTCGGGCGTTGCGAGGGCCCAGACCCCTATGGCCACCCGCTGGACCATGGGGATGGGCTCCCGCATGGAGGTGTGCTGCCGCTCCAGCCAGGGCGTGAGGAGCTCCGCTAGGCGCAGCAGGGTGGCCTTGCCCATCCGGAAGTGGGACCCCCACTCGGCCTCCCCCCAGTGGGCCTGGGCCCGCTCCCACCAGGCCTGGGGCCGCTCCGTGACCCATAGGCTCCGCGCTATGGGCATAGCCAGCAGCGCTGCCCGGCGGAGGGTCTGCGTTGCCCAGCGGAACCGCCTCGCGGCCCCTCGGAGCGCAGCGGGCCGGGTGAGGCTCCGGCAGGCGGCCAGCCACGCCCCCCAGGCCCGGCGCCGAGCCCTGAGCCGGGCACGGACTCTCCTGCGGGCCTGCTGGCCCCGGAGGCGCACGCCAGCCCGCAGGGCCAGGACATAGCGCAGGCGGACGGCCAGGTGCACCCTCTCGGTCAGGAGGCACAGCTGCTCAGTGTGGTCACGGTGCCACTCAGCCGCGAGCGCGAGGAACATCCAGTTCCCACCTGCCCTATCGCGCTCCATGGTGCTGGGGCCCCGGTGGGGGCTGGGAGCGCTTATGGCGGCCCGGTGCTGGTGGCTCCGCCCGGGGGTCGGCCTCGCGGGCCTGCGCGCGCCCTGTGCCGGTGCGTTCCGGCTGCTCCCGCCCCCAGCACCCCGGGCCCCCTCCCCTCGCTGTTTGTAGCGGGATGGCCTTGAAGGTGCGATTAGGCAGACAGAGAGCTCGCTGTTGTTCTCTGCAGCTGTGCCGGGCCCGCACCCTACGCCTCGCTCTGTTGTGCTACAATGTTGCGGTGCGGGCCCGTGTTCCCTGTCCCGGGGGCCGGGCCGAGCCTCTCCCGGCCCTGGGCAGTCTGTGTGCCCTCCGGGCTCCGTGTCCCATTCCCTGTTGTGCTGGACCATGGCTGGCTGCCCATCCATGGGGCTCCCGCTGTCCGGCCCCCAAGGGGCCCCCCATATCTGGGCCTTCCGCGAGACCATGTCTCTGTGCGACCTGTGGCACACCCCTGCCGTGCAGCTGCTCCTGGCCGGCCCGGGGAGCCGTGCAGGTGCCTACGAGAGCCTGAGCTCCGGGCTCCGTTACTTTGGCCATGTGGTGAGCGCCCGTGATTGCCGGCTGCATGCGGAGGCCCTGGGGCTGGCTCGTTTCCCCGAGGGGCGCATCCCGGAGGTGCTGTGCGCCCATGTGCCCTGGAGCGCCTCGGAGACCGTGTCAGCGCTGGTGGTGTGTGGTCTGGGCGCCTACTCGGAGTGCCTGGCCGAGGGTGGCCCTGCCTTGGCCGTGAGCTACTTCTCCTGTGTTCACGGGGCCCGTGGGTACCAGCGCACCCGTGGGGCGGCGTTCCAGCGGCTTCTGGAGCTGGGGCATCTTCCGTGGCCCCCTTCTGCTGCCTGCTGTGTGCCGGAGCCCTCCGCGGTGGAGATGTCATCCCTGTTGGCGGTGTGGGCGCGTGTGGATGTGCAGCTGGCCCTCACCATGCCCGATCCCTTCGAGGCCTACTACCTGATCGCCCACTACATGTCCTTGCAGGGGTACCGCCGGGGCATGCTGCACTGGCCCCACCTGGTCCACCGGGCGGGCCACCCGGGCCCTCGGGCCAGCGGGGCCCCCGGCAGCGGCCCGTGAGCCCCGCGTCGCTGGCCTGCCCCCCCCGGCGTGGTGCCCCCGTGTGGGCTCCCGCCCCGGCCCGGGGGGGGGCCCTGGTCCCCGCTGGCCGCTCCCGACCTGCGGACCCCACCTCGGTGAGCTCCCGCCCGCCTCGCTGCTTGCTGCTGCCCCTGGCCGTGGTCCTGGGCCCCCTCCATCCCCGTGACTCCGTGGGTGCTGCCTGAGCGTCGCTGGTGCTGCGGAGGAGCACCGCTGGACCCGGCTGCCCTGCCTGTGCCAGCCTTTGACTGTGGGGCCCCCTTCCTCCTCCTCCTGGCGCCCCTCCGCCGGCCTCGCTGTGCTTTGGGGGCCCCCAACGTGCCTTGCTCCGGGGGTCCGCCCCCCCCCCCCGAGACTGCCTCTGTTCCTGTGGGGGCACCTCCTTGGACTGGACTGGACTGGGGTGGTGTGGGGGTGGGGGTTGCTGCTGTCCGTGCCTTGCCCCGTGGTGGTGCCCCCCCCCCCCCTGCCGGTGTTCCGGGTGGGGCGTTCCGGGCGCCCCTTCCCCCCTTCCCGGCCTTTCCCTGGTGTGAGTGTGTGTGCCCGGGCGTGTGGCCGTGCATTGTGCCCTGCTGCGGGACCGCTGTGTGAGCCGGCTGTCAGCCTGTTCTCGCTCTTCCCCCCTCCCTTCCCGTTTCCCTTGTGTGGGCGTTCCCTTGAGTGCCTTGTGGCTTCGTTTGCCCTCAGTCGGCCATGTCTGTGTCCCGCCCCTGCCCGGTGCCTTGTGGGGGTTTAGCGCCCGCCGGGGGTTCGGCTGCACGTCTGTTGTGCTGCCACGGGCCGTGATGGTGCGGCCCGGTTCCGGGCCGTGGTCCCGTTCCCGGCACGTCTGTTTGGGTCGTTTTTCCACCCCCGCGTGTGGTTGCGCTGTTCACACCCCCCCGGGGGTTCACTGCGGTGAACCGCCCGCCCGTAACGTCTGAAATCACCCGAAGTCAATTCCCTGCTAAGGTGGAGGTGTTTCTATTAAGAGACCAGGACAAAAATGGTCCTGGGGTTGCTAAGTTCCTTAATATGGTTTTAAAATTAAAACTGGCCTACTTGGGTCACTTGGGGGTGATCTAAAGGGTTAGTAGGGGCTATTTTTGAGTATATTTTGACGGTGAGGTGGTGGTAGTTTGTTTATTTTCACTCACTGATTACTAATGTGTTGTTGTGTGAGATGTTTTGTCTGTTACGATTGCTTCGGCTAAGTAATAATAAATTTTGATTTGATTGACGGGGGTGGGGGAGAAAATCTATTGACTGGATGCTTTGAATGTTGTGATAAGGGACCTTGTCAGCACAGTGAAGAAAATTTAAAAAATGTTGGTCATGTAAGCCAGAAAACAAGGGAATTGCCTAGAGATGTTATCATTCAAGGATGGGTGGAAGGAAGGAGGGAGAAGAGACATCCAAGAAGATCTTAGATGAAGGAGTGCAGTGGAACAAGCAGACGGGGAACATTTATTAGCACTAGAACTAGGGGACACTCCATGAAACTAACTGACGGCAGATTTAAAGCAAATAAAAGAAAGTATTTTTTTTCACTCAACACACAGTTAAAGTATGGAGTTTGTTGCCAAGGCCAGTAGTAGAGCTGGGTTTTAAAAAGGACTGGATAAATTCTTGGAGAATAGGTCCATTAATGGCTATTAGCCAAGTAGATTACGAGATGGGAACGTCTTACTGTCGGAAGCAGGGAGTGATCAGCAGGGAATGGATTGCCCATTGTGACCGCTGGTACTTCTCCCATGCAACCGGAATTGGCCGCTGTCAGAGACAGGATGTTGGGCTTTATAGACCCAGTATAGTAGTATTTATTTATTTATTTATTTATTTCCGTTTTCTTTTATCCCACAACCCTCCTGCTCAAAGAGCAGCTCAAGGAGGCTCACATACACCATCAACAATTCACAATAAAACACAATTCACAATTTAAAATTCATTAAATATACTAAAAATACACTGAAAGGGCAGCACTAATCCCCTTAGCCCACCCCACCCTACCCATCTCTCCTCTCCAAAGGTCCGGCGGAACAGCCAGGTCTTACACTGTCTTCAGAAAGAGGGGTGGTCCGGGGCCAGGCGAGCCTCCATCAGGAGGGAATTCCACAGCCTAGGAGCGGCCACCGAGAATGCCCTCCCCATCGTGGCCACCCAGGAAACTTCGAGTCGGGCCTCCCTGGGCGACCACAGGGGTCACAAAACGATCCGGGGTCTGAGGCGGTCCCGCAGGTAAGCAGAGCCCAGACTGAGGGTTTTATAGATCATTACCAACACCTTGAATTGGGCCCAGAAGATAATAGGCAGCCAGTGCCGAGAACAGAACACTGGTGTAATGTGCTCACGGCAACCCATCCCCATTAGGGGAAGATGGGCCACCACATTCTGCACCAGCTGCAACCTCTGGACCGTCCCCAAGGGTAGCCCCATATAGAGTGCATTACAGTAGTCTAATCTAGAGGTAATACATGGATGATGGTGGCCAGATCGGAGTCTGAGACACACGGTTGCAGCCGTCGCACAAGTTGCAATTGGCGAAATGCTCTTCTCTCCACCGCCTCCACTTGGGAATCCAGGCAGAGCTGTGAATCGAGGCGCACCCCCAGACTACAGACCTGAGTGGCCAAAGGGGGGCAAACCCCGTCAATGACAGGAGCTACCACCCCCTCAGCCCTACCCACCAACATCACCTCCATCTTGTCAAGATTCAACTTCAGACGGCTCGCCCACATCCAGTCCCCCACAGTCGCCAAGCACCGGGTGAGCACCGAGACTGCCAGGTCTGGGCCTGCAGAAAAAGAGAGTATCATCGGCGTACTGATGACAACACACGCCGAACCTTCTCACGACCTCGCCCAGAGGCTGCATATACACGTTGAACAGGAGGGGGAACAGAATAGAACCCTGCGGGACTCCACACGCGAGGTCCCGGGGAGATGAAGTACATTTCCCGAGAAACACACGCTGAGTTCTCCTGGTCAGGAATGAGCAGAACCATTCAAGAACAGTACCACTCACACCAGCCCAGCCCCACAGCCAGGCCACCAACATCTCGTGGTCAACGGTATCAAAGGTTGCTGAAGATCTAATAGAATTAAAAGAGACGATCTGCCCTGATCTAATTCATGGTGCAGGTCGTCGACCAAAGCCACAAGTGCAGTCTCGGTGCCAAACCCAGGACGAAAGCCAGACTGCGAAGGATCAAGAAAACTGACCCAATCCAGTTGCCCCTGAAGCTGGTGAGCCACCACCCATTCAATAACCTTCCCTAAAAAGGGAAGGTTAGAGACTGGCCAATAATTGGCAGGGGAGTCAATGATAAGAGATGGTTTCCTGATCAAAGGCTGCACCACCGCCTCTTTTGAGGAGGGCATTGACAACCCCCACCAGCAATGGCTCTAGTGTCTCCCAGAAGGCCTTGACCAGCCAGGATGGGCATGGATCTAATTCACAACAAGTGATAAGGGATATCAAGGAATAGATGGAAATGAGGATTAATCACGCAATGGATAGGCAACTGTGGAGTGATGGCGCTCATCATGCCAACAACCCTTAAATGAAGGGTGGTTGAATGAATGAATGAATGAATGAATGACCCCTCCCTACTTATCTGTGGTATCTCCCACAATGCAGAGAGTATGCAAGAATGTCTTTGTGATATCCCTGTATGCAGTCTGTAGGAAATGTTGTGAGAAACATTCCCACCCTCAGTTCAACCGACTATCATAAGAACATAAGAAGTGCCATACTGTGTCAGACCAATGGTCCATCTAGCCCAGCATCCTGTCTCCAACAGTGGCAATCATGGTGGCTTGGGAGAAGCACCCAACAGGTCACAATGGGGGATCCATTCCTTGTTGTTTTCCCCCAGCTCCTGTCATGTTCCCTGATCCTGTCAGCTAATAGCTGCTAATGGACCTATCTTCCAGAAACTTGTCCAAATCCCTTTTAAACTCAGCTATAGTACTGGCCCTTACCAGCCTCTGGCAGTAGATTCCACAACCCAATTATATACTGAGTGAAAAGATATTTTCTTTTAATTTGTTTTAAACTTGCCACCCATGAGTTTCATGGAGTGTCCCCTAGTTCTAGTACTAGCTGAGAGGGTAAATAACTGTTCCTTGTTTATTAGTTCCACACCACTCATGATTTTATAGACCTCTGTCATATCTCCTCTCAGCCGTCTCTTCTCCAAACTGAAGAGTCCCAGCCTACCAAGCCTCTCCTCATACGGGAGCCCTTCCATGCCCTTGATCATTTTTGTTGCCCTTCTCTG
>QEPC01005386.1:2412889-2427237 GCA_003113815.1 Sphenodon punctatus | reverse complement strand
CACTTTACATTTACGTTGCCAGTGTTTATGCTCTTTCGTATTATTTTCACTGGGACTAGCCTTCCATTTCTTAAAGGATGCCTTTTTGGCTCTAATAGCCTCCTTCACCTCCCCATTTAACCACAGTGGAAGATTTTTGGTCTTTCTGCTTCCTTTTTTAACTTGCGGAATGGGCTTCCAGAAGGGGGCTTTTGAACAGCCTCCACACCTCCTGCAAACTTATAGCCCTTGCAACTGGGCTTTTTAGTTTCTTTTTAACTAGTTCCTCATTTTCCTCATAGTCTCCCTTTTTAAAGTTAAATGCTACTGCTGTACTTTTGTTTGTCTTTCTCACTCCCAAAATGACATCAAATGTGATCATATTATGATCGCTATTGCCTAGTGGCTCTGCCACAGTTACTCCTTGCACCAGATCCTGCGTGCCACTCAGGACTAGATCTAGAATAGCTCCTCCTCTCATTGGTTCCAGAAGGTCTATCCTCCCCTTAGACCTTCGCCACACTGGAAATCAAGGCAGGGTCAGACGTTTTCCTTAAAAGAAATGAATTTGACTAAAAACAATTATTTTATTATACAAACCAGTAGGTAATAGGGGGCAAAAAAACAGGGAGTGAAAGATAAATGATAGCTACAAAGAAGCAGATAAAGGAACAAAATCCAGTAATGCATTGGATGATTAAATTAGTACCTGTAAGTATTTGGGAAAGTGCAGTAACATAAGATATTGCATACATTTCCCTTTAGTCCTAAATTAAGATATTCTAAACTAAGGTAAACTCCCTCAGAAGAACGGCCAGTTCCTCTGAGGTGCTTTTCTTACCCTCTGAAGAAAACAGAACTTGAAGAAGCAACAGCAGTTTTTTGCCTTCAAAGCAAAGTCTCTGTGCCAGAATGCCTAGGTGGCACTCAGGATAGGATCTTGGGGTGATGAGCTGCACAGCTAACTAGCCTTCAATTTTATGGCATTTTTATAGACCACATCATTACCAGATTGAGATTCACGTTTATGGTCGCCCCTACAATTCGTCATGAATCTCATAGTTTCATTATAATTTCAGCTGAATCTCAGGTAAATCAGGTAAAACTCTCATCCAATCAGCTTCTCAAAATCCATTTCACCTTTCCCCTAATTTTGCCCATCAGTGCGACTATACACTTGACCTTTCCTATACTTCTGCCTACCAGATTATCTACTCCTTCCTCATTTCTCCCTCCTGACATGATGTGAAACTTAAACAGTAGTCAAGTGGACCGAGCTATACTCTCTCTCTAGGCCTCAAAGCCTGCTATGCCAGGCCAAGTAGTTTCGCATAATAAGCAAGGACCATGAAACTGAGCAGGAGGCCTTATAGGCAGCCTACAAGTCTCTGCAAGTGGCACGGAGTAGTGGGGTGAGTTTCCGTTCTAGGACTTGAATCTCTCATCACATCGCTATGGTCACTCTAAGGTCTGAAGCAACAAGCAGGAAATGAGGTATTCATCAAATCACGCACCATCGCTACTTGCGACAGTCAGATCTTTGCAAAACTCTTTGCGCCAAGCGGCACACAGCACAGGTTCGTCAAGGAGCACAGGAAATGGTAAGGCTTTCGCACAAAACTAATAATGTGGGTTTGTGCAACTACCCACTCTACACGTGTGAATGATCCCTATGCCACAAAGTTAAAAGTTAGGAGGCTGCAAGGGGATAGTGGGAATTGTCACATCCAGCACTGGGACCCATGATGGTATAAAAGGACAGGAAGCTTTCCCTACTAAGGCGGCTGGGGGTTAATTTTCATGGAGGAGTCCCATGATTAGTGTAGAGAGAGGATATGGCTGGTATGGGAGACAGGCTATGGTGAAAGGGATAGGAATGGGTGTAGCAGAAGCAAACTAGCAATTCTCAGCTGGCAAAGTAACCCAGGGAGGGGAGCTGATGCAGCTGGCATAGTTAAATGAATGTATCCCTGTCCCTCCCTATGTGTCCCTCCTAGACTGTAAGCTCCTTGGGGCAGAGATCTGGATCCAGCACTGCATTTTTCAGAATTTCTCTCCTCTCTGTCATAGAACTGACTGCCCTTCCCAAGGCCATGCAATACCGTCTCCTGCCTCCAGGGGGGCTTCCTCCTCCATAGGTTGGGGGAAGAGAACCCGGCCCCTTGAATTCTCCATACCAAGCATACCCTGCACCCCGCTTCACCCAGGACCCTTGGGCAGGCCTTTTGGCTCCTCTGCTTTGGGAAGTTTAGGGTGTTTGAGGGATTGTTCGGGGGGGGGGTTTTTCCTCCTCTGGGATCCTTGGTGCAGTCAGAGCCTCAGTCTCAATTTTATGGTGTAATCCCAGCACAGGGAACAGAGGGATCTTGCTCATTTGGAATATGTTTCTATGGGACTCGATGGTATTACAGTTCTAGATTGTAAGCCTATTGGGGTAGGGACCTGCCTCTATAATAGCACCGAATCCATATTGCCTACCCTTAATAAATAAACAGATAATAATGATAGAGTAGTCCATGTCAACTTTGCCCATCAGGAGTGCTGTCTGAGAACAGTACAGAGGGGAGGGGTCATTACCACTCCAAACAAAAGGAGTTAACTGAGGAAAGAGAGTCCTATTACGGATGCATGCTCCTGTGTACCTTTGAGGGGAATTTCCCCTTGTTTAAGTAGCCCCATGCAGTCTTCTGCTGTCCCAGTAAACCTCATTACTCCCTCCTTTTTCTGCCTAATCCATATCATCTCTGCCCCGCGGAGGCCACATTCACACATACAAAAATTAAGTGATTCGCCATAGGTGAAGCAATCATTAAGGTTTTAGTTATTCACTTTGGTATCATTCACGCTACATTTCTAAACTGATTTAGTACCGCCACCACCTGCCTCCAATAGCTGTGTCATGAAAATGCCTATGGTGACACCTCTCCCTTTCACACAAAGCATCCTGGGATGGATTCCACAGAGTTTTCAGCAGGAGGAAAACTCTGTGCTGCACCAATCAAACACAGGACGTGTTCACCTTACGAGGGGCTTCATTTTAAAAAGTGAAGGGATTATTCTGGGGTACAACCTTCGCCTCCTACCCGTGAATACCAATTGCTTGACATGTGAACAATGTCAAGATACAAGCAAGGTAAGGTCTTCATAAACCAGTTTAGCTGTTTGTGTGAACGCAGCTAGAGGGCTGCTTGCTCCAGTCACCACCCCTACTGGCAGCTCTCTGCAAGGTCCCAAAGAGGGAAACTTGAAGAGGGTGGGAAGTGGTGGGACCCCGGGCCCATTACCGGCTACCGGATTTACCGGTTACCGGTTCTACGAAAACCGGATTCCCGGATTAAATCCGGTACCCCGGAATCCCCCGGTACCGGCATTATCGGATACCGGATTCTACCGGTTTCCCACCCCTCTGCTTGTGAGAACAGAGGCAGAGGAAGGCAGCTACTCCGGAATGACTCCTCCAGGGTTAAAAACCTCATATCTGCCATCTTTGTGATTATACAACCTGAGTCTGATGGAGTGAACTGGCCCCTGCATGACAAGCAATCATAAAACATTTACAATGTAAATATATGCGATATTACATACAGCGGAGTCAGCATTCCCCTTCCCCCATCCCAACCCACCCACCCAAAAAGCCTGGCGGAATAGCCACGTCTTACACTGTCGCCTGAAGGAGAGGTTATCCAGTGCCAACCGGGCCTCTGCCGGGAGGGAGTTCCACAAATGGGGAGCCACCGCCGAGAACACCCTCTCCAACATGGCCCCTCGCCAAACGTGGGGGGCCTCCTAAAGGGCACGCCCTGCTGATCGCAGAGGCTGCTCCAAGACCCGGGGGGGTGAGGCAGTTCCGCAGATAAGTGGGGCCCAAAGTGTATAAGGCTTTATTGGCCAGCACCAACCCCTTGAATCGGGCCCGGAAGGCTATAGGCAGTCAGTGCAGAGAACGGTGCACTGGTGTAATGTGCTCCCGGCGGCCCATCCCCATAAGAAGGCCGCATGCTGCACCAGAATGTCGGGTAGCCCCACGTAGAGCGCGTTACAGTAATCAAGCCTAGAGGTGACGAAGGCATGGATGATGGTGGCAAGATCACAGTCTGAGAGATCCTGCCAGAGCCGCTGCACCAGCTGTAACTGGCGGATCGTGCTTCTCGCCACAGCTGCCACCTGGACATCCAAGTGGAGCTGCGAGTCAAGGAGAACACCCAGACTGCAAACCCGAAGGACCAAAGTAGGGTGCGCCTCATCAACCATCATCATATTTATTAAGAGTGTGACCGAAGGTCATTGCTTACACATGAACATATAGTTACACAATAAACAATAAAAGAGATTAAGAAAGGGAAACATTGGGAGTAGCAAAAAACATAAACTCAAATGCGTCTTAGTCCAGTATCTAAGAAAAAAGAAAACCAACATTATATACTCAAAATTTCACCAGAAAATAAACATATTTTCTCAAAAGAAATCATAAAATAAAACAAAATAAAAACAAATGTCATTCAGAGTGTCGTGGCTCTAAAAGCAGAACACATTCAAGGGGGTTAAATTCTAAAACATTTCTTCTCTGATTAATTGCCAAAATTAGAAATTTCGTTAATCTAGCTGTTATTTCCGGCTCTGCATCTATCAAAACCCATTCTAGTATGAAACGATCCGACCTACCCGGCAGTTTATCCAGGAGAGGCCTCTCTAAGATTGTCATACAAGTGACACCTAAATAAGAGATGATCTGAAGTTTGCACCGCATCAATGATGGGGGCCTCCACTCAGGCTGCTTGCCCTCATCCAATCCCCCACAGCTGTCAAACACCGGGTGAGCAACAAGACTGCCGGACCTGAGTCTGCTCAAAAAGAGAGGCAGAGCTTGGTGTCATCAGCATATTGATGACACTGCATCCCAAACGCCTTCACGACCTCACCCAAAAGCTGCATATACACGCTGAACAAGAGGGGACAAAATGGAACCCTACAGAACCCCACACGTGAAGCCTCGGGGGGGGACAAAGAACAGTCCCCCGGTACCACACGCTAAGTTCTTCCGACGAGGAATGAGCAGAACCATTCCAAGATGATCCCGCCAACTCCAGCACGGTCCCGCGGGCGAGTCACCATCATCTCATGATCATCTATATCAAAAGCAGCTGATAGGCCTAGCATAACCAAAAAGGCTGGACTGCCCCTGATCTAACGCACGGCGCAGGTCATCGACCAAGGCCATAAGTGCAGTCTCAGTGCCATACCCTGGACGAAAGTCAGACTGTAAGGGATCCAGAACACCAACGCAGTCCAGACGATGCTGAAGCTGCCAAGCCACCACCCGTTCAATAACCTTCCCTAAAAAGGAAAGGTTAGAGACAGGCCGATGGTTGGCAAGGGAGTCAACGTCAAGCAATGGTTTTTTGAACAAAGGGCTCACCACGGCCTTCTTAAGAGGCCCCGGGGCCCTGCCCTCCCAAAGGGAGGCACTGACCACCCATGCCAGCACTGGCCCTATGGTCTCCCTGGTGGCCTTAACCAACCAAGACGGGCGTGGATCTAATTCACAAGTTGTGGCCCTGACAGCCCCCAAGACACCCACCGCATTAGCGGGTGTCACCAACTGAAATTGTTGCCCTAAAACAGGACAAGGCGGGGCACTCATAACCTCTGGTTCCCCCACTGCATCAAACGCAGCGTCGAAGTCATGGTGAATGCGAGCGATTTTATCCGCGAAGAAATCAATAAACCTACCACAGCGGGCAGCTTTAAGGAACATTTTCCTTCCTGCCCCCAGGGAACAGGCATAGTTCAGCCTGCCTGAGGTCCAAACTTCAAATCTTTTTCTTTACCAATAAGTGACACAGTTCTATCCCATGTGCTGTGCTACCAACGCCTTAGGTGCCAATGAAGGGCCTGCAACGCGCATTTTTCGTAAGCGTTACTTAAAAATTTGCATTGGTGGCAACTCTAGCTGCAGACACTGACTACTAGCTTAAACGTTTTATTGAAGGGGAAGAGAGAAGTCTACGCAGAAGTGCCAGGGTGCTTCCAATAAATAGATCAAGACTTCATTTTCCTGCCTGCGGGGCACGTCATTTGATACGCATCAAGATGTTCTTGTCCTGTCTGAGGTTCTTGTTGCAGAAGCTCTGACAACGTGGCTGCCGGAAACAGAAGGAACAAAATCCCCAGCGATCCTTAGGCGTTTGCTTCCTCCCCATTCCCTTCTGAAGGATAAAAGACTGAGTTTGGAATTTGAGACGCTAAAGAGGTCCTGATTCAGCACAGCCTGTCTACAGAGGGGTTATCACTTCTGTATTCAGCAAAGCACATGCTTAACTTTAAAAACATGCTAAAGGCCCATTAAGGATAATAGGAACAACGCTCCTGCTTACCATGTGCAGTGGATGCTTGGGCATCTAAATGGCAAATGAGATTTCATGTGGATAAGTGCAAAATGATGCACGTAGGGAAAAATAATCCAAACTATGTTGTGTACACAATGCTGGGTACCAAACTAGGAGTTACCACTCAGGAAAAGGATCTGGGGGTGATTGTGGACAGTACAATGAAATCCACAGCGCAGTGCGCAGCAGCAGCCAAAAAAGCAAACAGAATGTTAGGAATTATTCGGAAGGGGATAGAGAATAAAACTGAGGAGGTCATAATCCCGCTATACAAATCAATGGTGTGACTACACCTCGAATATTGTGTGCAGTTCTGGTCGCCCCATCTCAAAAAAGATAAAGCTGAACTAGAAAAGGTACAGAGAAGGGCAACAAAAATGATCAAGGGCATGGAAGGGCTCCCGTATGAGGAGAGGCTTGGTAGGTTGGGGCTCTTCAGCTTGGAGAAGAGACGACTGAGAGGAGATAGGATAGAGGCCTATAAAATCATGAGTGGTGTGGAACTAATAAACAAGGAGCAGTTATTTACCCTCTCAGCTAGTACTAGAACTAGGGGACACTCCATGAAACTCATGGGTGGCAAGTTTAAAACAAATAAAAGAAAATATTTTTTCACTCAGCGTATAATTGGGTTGTGGAATCTACTGCCAGAGGCTGCGGTAAGGGCCAGTACTAGAGCTGAGTTTAAAAGGGGTTTGGACAAGTTTCTGGAAGATAGATCCATGAGCAGCTATTAGCCAAACAGGATCAGGGAATATGACGGGAGCTGGGGGAAAACAACAGGGAATGTATCCCCCATCGTGACCTGTTTGGTGCTTCTCCTAAGCCACCGTGATTGGCCACTGTCGGAGACAGGATGCTGGGCTAGATGGGCCATTGGTCTGACCGAGCATGGCACTTCTTATGTTCTTATGTGCTTTGCTAGAACAGGGCCAAAAATGTCAAACTAAGGACTCATTCACACAACACCCTTCCCCCTTGCAAACTCACCACTCATTCTTTAATCCACGTTTGCCTTGCCCTGCAGCAAGCAGTGCATTCACACAACGGCTAATTGCCCTATACTTCAATGACTCCGCCCCCTCCCTACTTCCTTCAGGAATTTTCCGCAATGCAAGGGACATGGATGAACGCTCTTTGAGATCCCTGCATGAAACACTCCAAAAGCAGCATGGACTGGAGATGTGAGAATCTCATCTAGGGCTCTCTGGCCACCCCTCGATGGCCATTGAGAGGAAGGGAGTGGCAAACAGGAAACAACACATCAGGAAGATGAAAGCTTGCTTCAGGAGAATTAAATTGCACCACACCATTGCTCCTTTTCCAAAGCACCCAAATAACTCAAAAAACCCATGTCGCATTTTCATTAATGAACGGACAGTCTTTGGGAACCTAAATCGTATTTGAAAATGAGATTTACTTCAGGGGCCACACACGGGACACCGCGCTTGCTAGCAGCTAGCATGTCTGAGTCTGGCAGAAGGGACTGGAACTTGTGTGCATGCTAACTGTGAGGCCACGCTATCCCGTGGAGGATCACACCGCCCAATTCCACATTTTTCAAAGTGTTACTCTCGCTCCCTGTTTTCTGTGGCCGCTATTTCACGCAGGAAGAAAACCTTTTGTTGTCTGGTGCGCGGGTTTCCCAAATGAGGTGTGAGACGGCCCGTAGCTAAGAGGAGTTTTAAGGGAGGACAGACCCCCGCCTGCTCCTTGTAAATAATAATAATAATCCCTCCCCCTGTAGAAATCTTTGAATTATGTTTATACTGAGCAATCACACACATCTTGGGTTTTTTTGCTTATTAAAGAAAAAAAAAACATTTTTAAAGGCTGCTGACTGAGAATGCATTTTTAACCAAGTAGACGACCTTTGGAAGGAAATCACAGTCATCCCCCCCTTCCTGTACAGTCTGTCCCCCCTCGCGCCAGTGTCCTAGCTACAGGCCCGTGTGCGTGAAGCTTGGCAGGAGGAAGGTCACAGCCAAGTTCTGGGAGAAAGTCACAGTGACCTACCGCTTTCTGGCAGGGGAGAAGCAGAGGGAGAGAATGTGGGGGGATCATACTAATAGGGCTCACACTGTTTGGGATCTGCTACCCAGGTCTGTCTGCACCAGGGAGGTAACATTGGCCTGGCCTGTGAGGGTCAGCAACCCAGCCTTACTCAATAAAGCCCTCTGATATAAAATCTACCATGGGTATTAATTATGATTAAGTATTTATATAGCGCAAGCAATGTACCTGGTGCTTTACAACTGTTGAAAATAGACAGGGTCCTTGCCCCAGGGGGCTTACAATCTAAGAGAGACGTGGGAGGGGTGGGGGCAACAGCGGGAGAGACGAGGATACATTCATGAAGGCGTGAGGCTACAGCAGGTCCACGTGCTTAGCTCAGCTACGCGGGGGAAGGTGATGTTGGAAAAATCAGGAAGGGGGCTAAGGGGATGAGGAGCTAGGAAAGGCCTGAGGGAAGAGGTAGGTTTCCAGGCGGGATCTGAAGGTTGAGAGGGAGGGAGAGGGGCGAATGTGTTCGGGGAGGGAGTTCCAGGCCTGAGGGGCAGCAAGGGAGAACGGGCAAACCCGGCTTTGAGGAGCAGGGGAGTCGTTTGCAGGTAAGGGTGGGTATGAAGGCGGCACAGGCTGTAAGCGGGGGGTGGGGGGGCTTTTTCTTCCCACGGGCTATTTTGAAAAGCTGTGCTCAGGATGGGAGAAGGAAGGAGAGGGTCCAGATGATGGATCTATGCCATGATGGATCTCTTCCCCTCTCCTGGTGTGCATGCCCTCATCTTCACTCCCTCCCCCTGAGCTCAGACTTTCGATGCTTGAGGGTAGAGACTGGACCCACCAGCCAAACTCAGGAATTGTAAAGGGGTCAAATAACAAACAGCCGTGGGCCAGATTTGGCCCACAGCCCAGAAGCTCCCCGCCCCTACTTTCTTCGTAGTAGCCAGAAGGGACCAACTTTGCTATTGAAACCAACATGGGATGCCGCTTCCTTACAGTTCTCACCCTGTGCTTATCTAGGCAAAACTCTGCCTTGGCCTTTCGCCCGGTCACAGACGGCAGAACCAGGCCCACCTCCTTTCAGTTTCGCTCGGTGAAACCGTCCCGTAGTTTTCAGACCCCTTCTTTCTTGGAAATCTTGTTGGCTATGAACAGGGACCCGAGTTGACTGCGTTGCTGCAATTTGCAGTGATTTCCGCAGAATCCTCACCGAATCAGCCAATCCTGACCATGACCCGAGGGTAAATAGGCCCCTGGGAGATGAATGGTGGGTGGGTGGGGTCTGAAGGCCCTATGTTTGAGTGAGGGAGGTGCTGAAATTCCAGAGGATTTGAGTTGTGTTTGATTAGCAAAGTTGTGATTCTATGTCAAACCTATTGCAAATTTGCTTCCCAGCATGCACAGTTATGCAAATCAAGTTAATTGTGCAAATATTAATGCTCGCGGTGAATTTGCAGAATTTGGCTTCACTGGTTGCAGAATTTAAGATTTTTTGGTGCAGTCAATGTGGGTCCCTGTGAAAGTCAATGGCCAGTCAACTGACCAAGGGAGTCTACAGCTGGAGTCCTGTACATGGATCATCTTGCGCCGTGGAGAGATTCAGTTTGCTTGTTTGCCAACTGAATACTGCATTATAGACACTTTGTGGGTGTTTGATCATCCAGCTCCTTTCTTTCTCTGTCTCTCTGCTGCAGCAAGTTAAAAAGCCCGAGAAACTGCCTCTAGTATTATCTATTTGTTGGGGGTGGTTTCATGGTTTATTCTTGTAAGCTGTCTATGTAGTCAGTAGTGGAAACAGCTCTTTCACAGATTTGAAACATTCCCCTTTTAATAAAGAAAACAACTTGCTGTTCCTTAGTGCTGCTTCCTCCCCACTCATTATCTGCCTTCCATAAATGCTTTCGCCCCCATTCCCTGATGGCTTTTTTTAATCACCGTATTTTTACACGCCATGCATGCTGCCATCTGAGCTTTTGCCAAACAAAAAGTCACCATTAAGCAATAAAATATCCTAATGTGCCATTCCCTGCAGTTGTGTTAAAAAAAATTTTTTTAAATGAATCACTTCCATTGTTGCAACAAATAAACAGCACCTGGCCATTTATAATTTCACGGAAACCCACCGAGTTTCCCCAGTTACCCGAAACCCTGCTGTTTCTAATTAAAAAGTTCAAAGGAAAAAAGAAAGAAAAAGAAAATACTGAATTTCGACAGGAGGTACTTACTCTAATTTTAGTTTAATAGTTAACCAAAAAGTAATAACAATATATCCTACACCAGAGAAGTTTTATATAATAATAGCACAGAGAGAACCACTCAGCAATTCATTTTTTAAAAAAAAATTGGGGGTGGGGGGAGGTTATCTAACTCCAGACATAATTAGTTTGGTCTTAGCAAAGGAGGTCTTAGGATACCTAAGGGGGTCTTGGGGTAGAATAACTATTAGAAAGGAGTTGTCTCAAGTTGAACCTTCCCAACGCAAAATGAAATGCTAGCTTTTGGAATCGGTATGGTAGGTTTTACTCTCTGGTAGACTGTGCAGACAGGATCGCAGTCCTGATTGATATTCAATATACTTTGCATGTTGCTATTTATAGGGTCATCACACCAGCAAAATTTGAAGGACCCGCCGCAGAAATAACAACCCAGGTTTATAGCAAGTCCTTAATCCACCAGAACTCCCACTGACTTCCGAGGGAGTTGGGTATGAATAATGGCAGGATATAGCAATTGGTGCAATCCAAAATACTTGGCCATGCTCCGTGTTCACTATTTAATTCCGTGCCATAGGAATTGTAAAAAGAGTTGGCTTCCAACGCAATATTGTTGTAGCCCATCAAGGAAAGGAAGCTAGGCTGCTTAGATGTCACAGGAAGAAAAATGAGCTTTAATATACCCATGCCAATAACTAAAGTCGTCAGTCAAGAGACAAAAATGTTCTCGGTGCTACAGGCAGGTGAATTATGAAAAGTAGCCTGCCTCCAGTCTTTACTATCAGCTTAAAGATGGGGAGAGGAGGGGGAGTCTGCGCTCCCCAACCCCCAGCTAACAAACTCAGCCCTGCCTGCAAGCCACTTTATCTTATTACTCTGTAAATATGAGGGATAGCTGTGCTGCAGCTGGAATCACAAGAGATCTCCCGCAGCCTCGGAAAGAACCAGGATTTAACTTAGGAGAAGGAAATGTACCAACTACACGGAACAGCTTTAGACCCGGCTGGACTTTGCAACCTTGGAGGGAGGGGGGTGTTAAAAATCCCACCTGTTTAGGGCGTACAGGAGCCCACGGGGCTGTTTCAGATGGGGGGGGGAGGGAGGAATAGCATTGCATTCAGTCTCCTTAGGCTCCTACGGTGTGGAGGGGGCGCAGCCCCCCTGACCCAAGGAGCTGATTAACCCCTTCATGCCTGTCATTCCCAGATCATGGCTAACTAACACCACCAGAAGTCATATTTACCCTGGTAAAAGCAACACCTCTCCCCCCACCCCAACACACACACAAGCCAACAGTAAACTGGTGCAAGGGGAGGGGGGGTCCACAGAGAAGGCAAACCCCACAATAAATCTACCCCCCTCCCTAAAAAACACCATGCTTAATAGCAGCAGCCTTTGCGAGCCCAAACTCCATCCCACACCCCAATGCAGGGGCTTGTAAGGGACATTTCACCCCTTAGCACCCCCAGTGAAACCTCCACCCCATATGGAGGGAGAGTGCTGCTTACTTTTTTGGCTGGAGTAGCCGGGGTAGTAGCCGTAGTAGCCGGTGATGCGTAAGATCCTGTCCTCGATGGTGGCCACCCCGTTGGGCGCTCCCTTGACATCCATCTAGAGCCGCTTGCCCCCGCCGTGGCTGTGCGGGACGGGGAGAGGAGACGAGGGGACAGGAGCCGGGGATGCTAATGCTGCTCCTGCCGCCGCTTGCCAAGGTGCTGATGCTGCTGCTGCTGCTGATGCTCCGGCGGCGCCAGGGCTCAGAGCCTGATTCCACCGCCTGGTGCAGCAGGATCGACGGGCTCGCTCCTCCGCATCACGGCAGCCCCCGCGCCTGCTGTGCCAGCCCCCCGCCCCCCAAGTGTGGGGCAGGCAGCCCCACGTGAGACATTCCCAGGCAAGGAGCCAAAGTTACTCGCGCCCTGCCGGGTCTGGGGAGGGGGGGAGCATCAACGAGGCTGGAGCTTTTGGGGGGGGCAGGAGAATTGGGGGGGCAGAGAAAAGGGGCGAGAGCAATTTTAGGGTTCGAAACTCGGGTAGCGAAAAGGGATCTGGGGTTTGGGGGGACCCGGGTGCATTTGGGGCGTGAGAGAAAGGAAGAGGATCAAAAGCGGGGGCAGCAAGAGAGGTTGGGGGGCAGGAGCACTTCGAGGTGAGGAGGAACTTGGGAAGTGGGGAGGTTGAGGGGAGCCTGGGGCAGGAAGCGGGGGGGGGTCAAGGTACAGGAGCTGTGACAGTTCCCCTCCCCCCCAAAGTTTGGGGCAGCCCCACGTGTGACATTCATGGCCAGGGAGACAGTTACTCATCAACCCCCTTCGCCCCACGGAGCCATTGCTGGGTGTAGGAAGGGGCAGGAAGAATCAGGAGTGGGCAATAGGGAAAATCAGGGCACAGAAATATTGGCAGGGGTAGCAATTTCTGGGTTGGAAACTGGAGCAGCAAGGGAACCTAGAGTTTGGAGGGGGGGTCAGAGACCATTTTGGGGGTGAGGGGGTTCAGGATCAAGCTGGGACAAGGCAGGCCTGGGGTATTGGAGAGTTGGGGGGCAGGAGCACTTCGCGGCGAGAAACAGGAGACGTTTCTCAGGGTTAAGAGATCAAAATCTGGGGGAGCTGAAGTATTGAGGGGTTGGGAGGTAGAAGCACTTTGGGATGATGAACTGGGAAAAGAAGAGGGTTGAGGAATCAACACCTGGAACAGAAAGGGGAATCTGGCATATACTGGGGGTGAGGGAGGGCAGGAGGACTTTGGGGTGAGGAACATGGAAATGGGGAGGCTGGGGGGAGAAGCCTAGAGCAGCAAGAGGTTTGGGAGCATTGGGGTCAGAATGGAGTACTTTGGGGGTAAGGAACCTGGGGTAGTGCCTGGGGCAGCAAGGGTCAATCGGGGGGCATGCAGGAGCCCTTTGGGGATTGGGAAATTGGAGGGGCAAAGCATGGGGCAGCTGGTGGTTAGGGAGGTGGAGAGTTATAGGGCTTATGTAACCAGAGGACTGGAGACAGGAGTACAGGAGCAGTAAAGGGCAAGACACTAGCTGAGAGATATTGCAGTGAATGGAACAGCAGGGATGTTGGAGGTCAGGGAGGGCTCAACTTCCTTCTCTGCCCCCCTTCTGGTCAGGGGGGAAGCATACCTCTTGCAAGGAAAAACAGTCAACACAAGACCTTTGCTGCTCCACACTGCCTCCCAGTGGTGGGCTGGAGTACCCATCACACTAGAAGGCATGCACCTGACACTTTGCAGGGGGGCAGATCCAGGTCAGTACAGGCTGTGCAGAGGGGCCCATGTGTTGGGGAAGAGGGATCCACGTTCCACATCCCCTGTCTCTGGGAGAGGGAGCTAGAGGGCCCCATTCCGGCATATGCTGTTATTTCTAGTTTACTGGTAGGCGCCATGTGTTGAGGGCCTCCTCCTGAATTCCCATCCCGCCTCCTCTGCAGAGGCATACCTAGGCTGGAATGGGTCCTGCTGGTAGCGTGGCCAGATACGTACATTTTAGAGGACATTTATGAGAAATACAGGTTGCAGGGTTGCATTGGCTGCAATGCAGCCCTGCAACCTGTATTTCTTATGTGTCCTCTAATATTTGCATATTCATTTATTTAAAATAATCTTCTACCCCGCCCCTCCTGCTCCAGGCAGCCTGAAGCGGCTTACATCATAAAAACACACAAAATCCACGACACAGTAAAAGAGAACGAAAACAAAAAGAAAGACTCCCCCCCCCCAGGGCCTGAGGCAGTCCCGCAGATAAGCAGGGCCCAGGCTG
>QEPC01005386.1:2401365-2412883 GCA_003113815.1 Sphenodon punctatus | reverse complement strand
CCCCCCCCCCCCCCATCCCTAACCCACAACCCCTACCCTACACCCCATCTCCCTCGCTAAAAGCCAGGCGGAACAGCCAGGTCTTGCAGATGCGGTGGGCAAAAGGGAGGTCTGGGGCCAACCAAGCCTCCACCAGGAGGGAGTTCCACAGCCTAGGTACGGCCACCAAGAATGCCGTCTTCATAGTGGCCCCCTGGGCCACATGAGAAACCTCAACAAGGGCGCTCCCGGCTGACCGCAGGGGTCGCTCCAAAGCATGGGGAGTCAGGCGATCCCACAGGTAAGTCGGGCCAAGGCCGTATAGGGCTTTATAGGTCATCACCAACACTTTGAATTGAGCCCGGAAGATTATAGGCAGCCAGCGCAGCGTTCGGAGCACTGGTGTAATGTGCTCACGGCGGTCCGACCCCATCGTGAGACGGGCCACCGCATTCTGCACTCGCTGCGGTCTCCGGACCATCACCGTGGGTAGCCTCGTGTAGAGCGCGTTGCAATCGTCCAATCTCGAGGTAATGAAAGCATGATGATAGCGGCTAAGTCACTATCTGAAACATACGGCTGAAGCCATCGCACCAGATTGGCGGAACGTACTCCTCGCCACGGCCCCCACCTGGAGATCCAGGCGGAGCTGCGGGTCGAGGAGCACGCCCAGACTGCAAACCTGGAGAGCCAGTGGAGTGCGAATCCCATCAATGACGGGAGCTGCCACATTCAGTGCCTTACCCACCACCATCACCTCCGTCTTGTCGGGTTCAATTTCAGTTGGCTCGCAACCTCCAGTCCCTCACAGCCGCCAGACATCGGGTAAGCACCGAGACGGCCGGGTCTGGGTCGGATAAAAAGGAGAGGTAGAGCTAGGTGTCATCAGCATATTGATGACACTGCACCCCCATACCGTCTCACAACCTCACCTGCATATATATGTTGAACAGGAGAAGGGACAGAATGGAACCTTGCGGGACTCCACACGTGAGGTCTCGAGGAGACGAAAAACAGTTCCCAAGCACCACACACCGAGTTCTTCCGGTCACAAAGGAGTGGAACCATCCAAGAACATTCTCGCCCACCCCAGCTCGGTCCCGCAACTGAGTCACCAACATCTCATGGTCAACGGTATCAAAAGCCGCCAACAGATCTAACAAAATTAGCAGGGTCGAGCAACCCTGATCCAATTCACGGTGAAGGTCATCAACCAAAGCCACAAGCACAGTCTGTGCCATAACCCGGATGAAAGCTGGACTACGAAGGATCCAGATTCCCGGTGCGGTCTAGATGCCCCTGCAGCTGCTGAGCCACTACTCACTCAGTGATCTTCCCTAAAAAGGGAAGGTTCGAGGCCGGCCGGTAGGTAGCGAGGGAATCAATGTCAAGTGATTCCTTATTTTAGGAGGGAGGGCCACACCGCCATGTCACACAGGACCCCCAACTTCCCCAAATCTGCCACTTTGCAGGATTTCTCCCCTCTCTGTCCTAGGATTGGCTGCCCTTCCCAAGACCAGGTAATCCCGTCTCCTGCCTCCAGGGGACTCCCTCCTGCACAGGAAGCAGGAGAAGGACCTAGATTTTTGAATCCTGAGCCTGCAAAGGAATGCGTCTCCTGGGCCCGCCGCCCTCTTCACCCAGCAGCCAAGGCTCTTAGGGTGTGACTTTGACTCCTCTATCTTGGGCGATTTAGGGTGTCCCCTTCTCCTCTAGGATCCTTGGTGCAAACAGACATGCAGCCTCCATTTTCTGGGATCAAGAGTGTAGCTATTCTAGGGACAGGCAGTGCAGCTGCACCAGGGCCCAGGAGCTGGGGAGGCCAGATATGCAAATTTAAAGAACATTTATGAGAAATACAGGTTGCAGGGCTGCACTGCAGGCACTGCAACCTGTATTTCTCATAAGCATCTCTAAATTTTACCTATCTGGCCACCCTAGCTGGAGAGAGAGGGCACACTCCCTGTTACAGCTACATGCCCTGCCCTCATTCCAACTTCTGCACCTGGGCCCATTCCAGCCTAGCTACACCCCTGTATGGGATTATCCCATCCCAAGGCACAGGGGATCTTGCACTTTCTGAATAAATGTCTTTGGCTCTTGATGTTATTAGGGGCCAGTCCCTGTAGACCTTGGTCAGTCTTTAGCCAATGAAATCAAGGGAGGGAGGAGGGAAATGAATAAAGAGGGAGTTGCCCGATCTGGCTTCAAATCTGACAACTGCACAAATGGAAAGTATATGAGGCGTTAGGCTGCACTGTCCATCCCAGGAGGCATAGCGCCTTGCAGACCCGATGAGACGCCAGCTCTCCCATGATCCTCTTTCCATGGAGCAGGGAATGATCTGCTGCTACAGCCTTTTAAAAGGTGCAGCAAGGATCACCAACTGAGACAGCAACGATAACATTGCGATGGGGCTTGCACCAACTAGACTCCGTTCCTGCTCTGCCACAGACTCCCTGCGTGACTTTGGGCAAATCACTTAGTAAGTGACCTGCCCCCGCTTTCACGCCTGCACAAATGGGCCATTAGAAGGTCAGGAGAGGGGCATTCACATCTGATCCAAGACATGCCTGATTTGTATGCGCGTCCCCTCTCCCGACCTTCTAATGACCCATTCGCACCGGTGTGAAAGCGGCCTAGTCTCTATGCCTCACGTATTAAAAAGGGACCATACAACTGAGCTATCTCACAGAGTCCAGCTATCAGGAGTAGGACTCAAACTCAGGCCTCTTGGGTCTGACCTCGGAGGCAGAGGTTCCTTGTCCACTTGACCATCAGAACCGTTGGGCGCATGCCACATACTTGGCAACCCCTAACTGCCACCCCATTGGCTGCCCTAGTCTATATAAGGCCCCCCCATAGGAAATTGGGAGTAGATCCATCTAGACATCTCGCAGGCTGTCATTAAATGGACAGCCCACCCAGGTATGGGGCAGGTCACAGGCGGGGCAGCTGACCATGTGAAAATATTTATTTATTTATTTATTTATTTAAAATTCTTAATATCCCACCCCTCCTGCCTCAGGCAGCTCGAGGCAGCTGACAATATTAAATAAAACATCACTAAAACATTATAGTAAAAATAAGTAAAATAACCCATCTCCCCACAACCCACTCCCTCACCCACCCTACCTGTCTCCTTCTCCAAATGCCTGGTGGAACAATAAGGTCTTACAGAACCGCCGTCAAGGTGAGCAAATCCTGGCAGAGGTGGGCCTCCTCCGGGAGGGAGTTCCACAGCAGCGGTGTGGTCACCAAGAACACCCTCCTCATGGTGACCCTCCACCAGCAATGCGGGACCTCAAGGAGAGCGCTCCCGGCAGACAGCAGAGGCCGGCTTAGGGCCCAGGGAATGAGTCGGTCCTCAGTATCCAATGACTCTGATTCCTGCCTTGTAGATTAAGGGTGATTTCAGACGTTGCGCATCTGACATTCACCCCGGCTGAACCACAGTCAAACACAGGCCGCGTTTGACTGTGGTGAACATCTGTTGACTCGCCGCCAGATGTGCACCACAGTCAAATGCAGGCCGTGTTTGCATTCACCACACTTCTGGACCTCCGGACATGAGGAGGTCGAGAAGTATGGTGAAAGGCCACCACGGCCATGGTGAATGGAAAGTAACGTCTGGTTACTTACCGTTCACCTCGGTCAATGGGAGTCATCCCCGCCCGTGGTTGCAGCAGTGGCCGGATTGGCCACTGCCCATCGGGAGGAGGGAGGGCTGTCAGGGAATGCGGGGGGCGGGGCCATGCGGCAGCACGCTGCGCCGCGTGACCCTGCCCTCTCCGGGGGGGGGGGTACCACTTTAGACGTTACGGGCGGGCACTTTCACCACGGGCCGTGGGGTGGTTCGGACCACAGCCGGGGGGAATGTGGCGAACGTCTGTTGGCGCGCCCCTTCACCCCCGGCCATGGTCCAAACCACCCCATGACCCGTGGTGAAAGCACTCGCCCGTAATGTCTGAAATCACCCAAAGTCTGGATGAACAGCCCGTGGGTTCACTGGCTTCTGGCTTGGCCTGTTTGCCGGATCCTGTCTCATGTTAGACACTTGGAGTCGGAACCCAGTGCCTGACCCCAGCACTTCCTGTCTCGGAGCAGGTCATGATTGAGGAGAGGAAGCATATAAGTATCAAAGCCATATGAAAAGCCAGCTCATTCCTCATGGAAAGAGTGAGGAGTCATTCCCATGCTCATCTAAATGAGGATATAACCTAGCCCTCTTCTAGAAACACACAAATGTTAGACAAGTTAAAAATAACCCCCTGGCACACAAGGATTCATTAGCTGGTTAATGTTTGCACAGCGCCTTTGAAACTTTCAATGTTTGTGCCATGTAAAAGCCAAGCAGGGATCTGCTGACAGCGCCCTAGGACCCTAAGCACTAATTTGAGCTAAGCGCTAATTTGAGCTGGGTTATTTGCCTTCTACTGTTCTGCAAAGCTATTTGCCTGGGGGTGAGTGTTTCTGTAATAAATCAGCCACACGTGAATGAGAACAAGGATCGGCCACAAATGGGAGACTAAAGCCACTTTTAGACATGACCCCCACCCCCTGCATGCCTCTGCCGGCAAAGCCGCACAGGGGGGGGGCTTTCAGGTCAGCCGATCCCCGCGCATATTCTGGCTGCGCATTTCCCCCCGTAGCCAGAATATGCACCCGGGGGGGGTGGGGGGGCATGTCTGAAAGTGGTCCAACTCTTGCCGATCTTTCCACGCGTTAGGTTGGTTAGATGACACCAGGTCCTGTTCACCATTAAAGGCCTAACCAGTGGCATAGATACCATGGAGCAAGGGGACTCAGTGGAGCTCTGTCCCCCCACGCTCAGCCTAGGCGCACTGCTAGGGCATTTTCAGAGGGGTCAAGGGAGGGAACACTCTGCCCCAATCCACAGGAAGGAAGTTTTCAGACCAGTTGCCACCACTGCTTAGGGAGCTGCCCTGGAGTCCTGCTGCAGAACATCCGCTCCTAATGCTCGCAGAGGGTAAGAACAGACGTGACAGCCGACTGCGGTGGCCCGCTTTCATCCACTTTGCACTGGACACAGGCACCGCCAGATGTTGGCCCGGGATTATCCCAGGCCATGTTGGCAGCTAGCCCAGGAGCTCACCCCTGGAATATCTCCAGGACACAACCCAGACTAAGGTCCACCCGATCGGGCCAAAGCAGGCTGCAGCAGGCTATCACATCTGCTGTGGCCTGGCAGACATGGTCCAGATCGGGTGCGCCATGGCCAGCCGCCATGGCTGCCCGTCATGGCGGGGGGGGGGCGGCCAGGGCAGGGCCAGCTGCCTGCACATTCATACTTCTTCCCGCCATCCCCAGTGACTTGGCCACGGGCACGTTTGATGTGCAGCCCGATCTGGTCAAAACCGTGTCTGCCACAGCTTCCCGGGTTGGGTCGGGCCGTCGTCCCGTGGCCGTCATGACTGTTTCCACCCAGAGGTGGCCTGCTGCGGGGCTCCTGGGTGCCTTTCCCCAGAGGTGAAAACGGTGGCTCCCAGCAGGCCTCCCAGAGCAGCATGGCTCTCAGTGAGCTCGACTACATCCTCCATGGTGGTTTGCAGTGGGGTTTCTGGCTGGGGCTGCTTTACAACAGCAGGAGGGAGCCCCACGCCCTATACGGCCTTGGCCCCTCTTACCTTAGGGACCGCCTCGCCCTTCGCGCCCCGGAACGGCTCCTGCGGTCTGCCGGGGGTGCCCTCCTGGAGGTCCCCCGTGTTAAGCGGGGGGCCACGATGGAGCGGGCATTCTCGGTGGTAGGGCCGCGGCTGTGGAACTCCCTTCCGGAGGAAGCTCGCCTGGCCCCAAGCCTTTTGACATTTCGGCGGAACTGTAAGACCTGGCTGTTTGCCCAGGCCTTTGGGAGGGAGGGGGGGGTGATTTTAATCCCCCGCCCATGTATTTATTTATTACTGTCTTTTAGCCCTGTTTTATTGATGTGTTTTATATTTATATTTTAATTGTTTTAAATTGTTTTTACTAGTGTTGTCAGCCGCCCCGAGCTGCATTGCAGGAGGGGGCAGGATAAAAATCTATAAAATAAATAAATATAAATAAAATAAATAAACCCCACCCTCCATCCCAGAGACTCCGCTGCTCTGCTCTTAGAATGTCCCTAATTTGGACCTGAACCCAGGCCCTACATAGCCTTGTGCCCCTGGGCCTTAGGGCCTAGCAATGAGTGCACTAATTCATCAGGAGTCCCAAGCACAGTAAAGATTCGGCCTACGCCAACGGGCAACATTAGAATTCCATAGACTACTTCGGAAAGTGTTAATTCATGCAAAATCACTTGCCTTGCGTGTTGCTGGGAACCATTGTTTAAATGACAAATACCACCTGCCTCCTTCCAGTTCCTGCAGGAGCTGATGTTACATGAACATTATTAGCAATGATCTAAGCTTCAAAGGCAAATTTCAAGACTGAAAAGGGTTAGTTTGGAGCGGGGGAAACGCTGAATTAGCTCGTCTGGAGGTTAAAACCGGCAAGAGCAGAAGCAAACTGCAAAAGTTAACTTTGTTTCAAAATGCCATCGATAGCTGGAGTTTAATATTTCATCTCCTCTTTCTCTCCCCCTTTGTCTTCCAAGGACGCGCTGCGCATAGTTAAATAATAGCCGAATCATAATGTAAAGCAAAGCCATTCTCCAAATTGCCGCTGGCGATAGATCTCATCCAATATCTGACAGAATTCAACTGATACCAGGGGCAGCTTCGTGTCTTTGGGAGGCTTATAATGAATTGCTACTCAGTATCCTTCCTGAAATCTAACTATTGGGACAACTTTTCTTTTCCTTTTTTTCTTTTCTTTTTTTAAATCAAGCATGTTACTTTTTTTTTAACGACAAAACTAGAAGATATTTTGTGCACAGAAAAATTCAGTGGCCAGGAGTTAAATCATGTCGAGCAATGATTTCATACCCCAAAACCAGATATTGACAAGATTGAATACGCTCCAGGACTTGTTTATTATTACAACCCTTTGAGTAAACAATTTCAATCAAAAGCGGTTAGCTTCTATAGATATGCAACAGTGATCATAGGAATAGATTTACCTCCACTTTTGGCTATTAAAAATAAAAGGCTCCAGTCCAGCAAAGTAATACGCATATGCTTAACTTTAAGCATGTGAATTGTCCTGTTGCTTTACTTAACTCTTTGACACATGGAAAACATTTCCCCCTAAATGAGGGGACTTGTAACATAATTTCTCTTGTTAGAACTAAAGGAGCTTCCTGAGGTGACAGAAAGTGCACCCTTGGGTGCCGCAGAGAAATCCGGTAGTCAAAAGAGGCGCATCTTTCAGCACGTGGGAAGGGCAGAAGGGAGTATCTGTGCCTGCAATCATACAAGGCCAGCAGTGGTAAAATCCTACTCTGCCGGCCATGCATGATTGCAGGCAAGGCTGTGCACTTCCGCCCTTTCCACATGATGGAAGACACGCGTCTTTTGACTCCCGGGTTTCCCCGCAGCGCCAAAGGGTGCGCATTCAGAAAACACGCTACGTTTATAGCCCCTGTGCGTCCAAAGACATCCTTCAGAACAGTATCAATTGATACCACGCTGTCTTCCTGAGTCTGCAGACAGAACTGCTCCAGTGCCTCAGCCATTCCTCATAGCTTCGCTAAACAGAAGCAGATAGAAATCGGCAAGATTCTGATTAGTTTCTTGGCTGCTGGTTTCAGAACCTAGGGGGCAGCAATAAAAATCCTGAAAGACTGTTGAGATGAAGACTCAAGAGACTGTTTTGAAATGACCACGCTCTGCTGTTCCAAACTCCTTCTTACCTGACTTGTCGGAATGATGTCGTTGTCATCATAATCAAGCTGGTTTCTGCGGCTAAGCAGCCACTCTTGTGACATTCTCTTAGAATATTAAGTTCCCGGATGTCTAAAGGATTAGAATGTTCTCCCTGTGCAGATGGTAAAAAATGACTGTTGTATAACGTTCTTCATTTAGAACATTTTGATAAAACCTTGAAAAGGGTGTTTTACAAAAATGTTCTAAAACCCTTCAGAAGCAAGCCAGAAGCATCACAATTTTTTTGACATGCCAACTATCTAGACAAACACCTTCAGAACAACATTTAAAAACCCTAGAAATGTCGCCTCTCCTTGTCTGCCCCCCTGTGTGTCTATCAGATTGTAAACCGTAGGCAGGGGCCGCGTCTATCTTATTGTTCTGTAAAGCGCCAGGTACACAGCTGGTGCTGCACAAATGCTTATAATAAATAATAATAATAATAATAATAATTAATTAATAAACATTTAAAATGTATAATTTAAAAACAGCCAGAGTAGTTGAGATGCTATCTTTTACTGGACCAACTTCTGGTTGATGAGAGTCTGGAAGCTTTGGGGCAGAGGCTTAGCTAGGTTGCTCTACCTCCCGACAGTCCCTATTTAGAATGGACAGTCCCTCTTTGAATGCTGAATCCCACTGTTCCTCTTTTGGGGTCAAAGTTCCTCTTTTAGGAAGGACAAAAAGATCAGGATTCAAGCCTCAGTCACCTCTTTCATGGTTGCTTCCAGGGAAGAGCACTTGAGAGGGCAATGGGGAAATGATGGAATAACGAGAAACTCAGCGGAATGAGAACCAGAAGAGCTTCTGTCCCTCTTTGTGCTCTTGGGAGGTTGAGAGGTGTGCGGGGGTGTGTGTGCATGTAAGTGTACAAGGGGTGGAGCTTATTGGTTGGGGGTGGAGCTTATTGGTTGTAGGTGCAGGAATGCCCTTTGTCTGCTGGAATGATAGACGGGATAGATTGTCGTGGCCTTGGTGCAGAAGATGGAATGGGCCGCTCCAAAGCACTTAGCAAGTCTTCAGTGGGTGCTAATCATCCATTAGGCTAGACACACATTCTGCATGTGCATAGGCCACCAGGCTTTTGGGCCCCAGTACAGCTGCACTGTTTGCCCCTATTTGTGGGGGCTGGCCTTCTCTCGCCAACAGAAGTTAGTCCAATAAAAAATAAGTAGTCATCATTTCTCCTCCATTTGACAACAGTGTCTACTGGCCCTCAGCTAAGAATAGGAGCCCAGGTGCTAGGCTTTGTCTGTCAGTAACAGCTACCATACTGGCACCAGCCTTAGAACCTTCCAGGCATGAGTCTTTAAAACTGGAACCACAAGCCCAAGCTGTGTGGGCAGTGCTTAATTTGTAAAAATAAAATAAACTGAATTACCAGAGCCCAAACCTGCTCCAGGAACCCCTCCCCAACCTCCCCAGAAGCCATGCCCCCTGCCTAGAGCTGAAAGTGGATACCCACAAAATGGGTATCCCCATCTAATTTCCGGTATCCAAATCTACCTGACAACATCAGGTACCCATCAGTATCCAATTGCCGATCTTAATTGGGTACCCACTGTCCTGGAATGTCAACTTCCAGTAACAATATTTTTACTTTTTTGGTGATTTACTGACTTCTGACACCTGTTTGTAAGTTTTTCATCCACGAAGATCGACTTCCATCCCAGAAAATCAACTTCTGGTCTGTAACCCATTCTATTTATAGATGTACAAGTGCGGAAGGGGTCTACGGCTTACGATTTCATACATTTACTTCCTGATGTTTAAGAAGGAATTTTCTAAAACAAAAAACTTTACAGTTTAAAAAACCATTCAAGGCAGAACCATTTTCAAAACAAAAAACTTTCTTTTTCAAAACCATTTCGCAAAATACATTTCCCCCCTACCTTAAACTCCAAAAAACATGAAAATTAATTACAATTACAATTAAAAAAAACATTTAACATACATTACAACAAAAACTAAACACCAAAAAGTATGGAAATTATTTACAGATTTTCTATCTATATTCTATAATTTACCATCAACATTAACGTAATATTTATACTTAATTCCTTACCATACATATCACTCTGATTATTTATCACTAACTAAACTATCACATTATTTCTTTATTGATCATTTTTTTATTGTCATAATTCGACGACAAACCATTTTTTCAAACTGCCTTAACTTTGTCATTTACATGGATACAAATTGCATACACGTTATACAATGAACTGTTGGCAATGTCAGTGTAGACAACTTTATACAATAAGTTGTACACAATGCAATTCTGCGCAAATGGACAGAGTTATTGAAAAAATGGTTTGTCATTGAATTATGATAATAAAGAAATGATCAATAAAGAAATAATGTGATCGTTTAGTTAGTGATAAATAAGGCCTAGCTCTGCGACACTGACCCACTAGAGAGTCTGAATTTTACCCTAGTTAGCATTTATTGCAGACTGTCTCCTTTAACAGAGAAGAGAAAATCCATTCACAAGAAAGAGAATTCTTTGGGTATACTGAGGCAGACGTCTACAGTCCACCACCACCACCCCTGTCAGGGTCCTCACCCAATAGATACAGACTCTGACACCAAGGAGAGATACAGCTAAACTAAAATATGGATTACCTTTTGTAACAATGGCATCCCCTCACCACAGCTAAAATCATTATAACTATCCCTTCTTCAAGGAAAGAAAGTATCATCCATCACATCTTCACCACCTGAATCCCTTAGGATTTTAATTAAACTGGCATTAGTTTGATCCATATTACCCTGAATTTTAATCTCGTACGCGTCTTAAGCTGTTTTCACTTAAAATCCAATTGCAGGATCAGTTCCCCAAATTTAGGTGTGCTACATTATTGATATGTCACGTCCAGTGGAGCTTTTCCAGGTGGTGAAAGGTTTGGTCAGTCCTGCCTGTCTCCGCCTGGACCTGGAGCAATCCAGTGACCGCTGTGACCGGTTCATCGGGTACTTGGTAGATAAGATCGCTCGCATCTGCCACGATTTCGGTTCCGCAGTTATTGCAGAGGATCATCTTGGTGCTATGGATGTCCCGTCCTGTCCTGTTTTGTGGGATTGGTTTCAGATGGTGGCGCCTGCCGATGTGGAGTCCTTGCTGGGATCTGTTCATGCCACTACTTGTGAACAAGATCCTTGCCTGTCCTGGTTGGTGAAAGCCAGCCAGGAGACGTTATGGCCGTTGCTGGCTGGGGTGGTTAGTGCCTCCCTTCAGGAGGGCAAGGTGCCTGAATGCCTGAAGGAGGCTGTGGTTAGGCCCCTGCTCAAGAAACCATCTCTTGATGCTGATGCTCCTCCCAGTTATCGGCCTGTCTCTAACCTTCCCTTTTTAGGGAAGGTTATTGAACAGGCTGTGGCACGGCAGCTCCAAGAACATCTGGACCACACCGGGTTCCTTGACCCCTCTCAGTCCGGGTTTTGGCCTAGGTATGGTATGGAGACTGCATTGGTGGCCTTGGTTGACGATCTCCGTCTGAGGTCGGACCAGGGTCATCAGACCGTACTGGTCCTGCTAGACTTTTCGGCTGCATTCAACACAGTCGATCATGAGGTGTTGGTGACTCGCCTGCGGGACCGTGCCGGGATTGGCGGGACGGTCTTGGACTGGTTTCGTTCATTCCTGGCCGGGAGAACTCACCGGGTGGTCTTGGGGGAGTGTACGTCTTCCCCCCGGGACCTCACGTGTGGAGTCCCGCAGGGTGCCATTC
>QEPC01005386.1:2388896-2401179 GCA_003113815.1 Sphenodon punctatus | reverse complement strand
GAATCTCCTCTTGTTGGGGGGTTTCGCCCTCCCATGATCCCGCAGGTACGGAGTCTGGGTGTGCTCCTCGATTCGCGGCTCAGCCTGGAATCTCAGGTTGTGGCCGTGGCGGGGAGTGCGTTCCGGCAGTTACATCTTGTCCGGCGACTTCGGCCGTATCTTTCAGACTCTGACCTCGCCACTGTCATCCGTGCCTACATCACCTCGAGACTGGATTACTGCAACGCGCTCTACGTGGGGCTGCCCGAGAAGCTGGTCCGGAGGCTGCAGCTGGTGCAGAATGCCACGGCCCGTCTCCTTACGGGGGCGGGCCGCAGGGAGCACATGACACCAGGTTCAAGGTGCTGGTTTTGACCTTTAAAGCCCTTCACGGCCTGGGCCCTGCCTATCTGCGGGATCGCCTCACTCCCCATGTGCCCGTGCGACCCCTGAGATCGTCCGTGGGGGCCTTTTTGGAGGTTCCCCGGGCGAGGCGGGTGGCCACTGATATGAGATCTTTTTCGGTGGCTGCTCCTGTGCTGTGGAATTCACTCCGAGAGGAGGCTCACTTGGCTCCCACTCTCCTGCTGTTTTGATGTTTGTGTAAGACCTAACTGTTCCGCCAGGCTTTTGGCGAGGGGGCGGGGTAGGGTGGGGGAGGTGGGGTTTGGGAGGGAGGGTGTGTTTTTATTACTTGTTTTAAAATTTGTAGATATATTTTTTAATGTTTTATTATTGAAAAAAAAATTGTGCATGTTGTTCGCCACCCAGAGCTGCCTTTGGGCAGGAGGGGCGGGATATAAGTTTTGAATAAATAAATAAAAATAAAAAAATATGGCCACACACACCCCATTGCCCCCTGGAAGCCTGTTCTCTGGGCTAGCCACAGGGGTCCCTGGCTCATCTGGAGGAAAAGGGGGCTTCCCTCAGAGCCCAGAGACTCTGGGTTAAACTGGAAGGGTGACAGCCACAGGGCTAGGAGGCTACATCGCTCACACACAGGGCTTCATTTGGGGTGGGGTGGGCTTGCCAGTGCTCAGCCCCAGCAATTAAATTCAAGGGAGGACGGAGCCCCATGAAATATTCCCAGCAGACGTGTGCACCCCGATGAGATTAGGAAAAGGACACTATTGGCCATTTCCAGGCTCTCAATGAAAGCCAGAAAAAATCTGGATGATTTACCTGGCTTTTATAGAATGACTTTCCTGCCCCTCCCCCTGTACTTGCCATGGTATAGAAACTGAATCACAAAAACGCCTGCCTCCTATTCAGCTGGAGAGAGGCAGGGGGGTCCAGTAGTTGGGGCGCTCGCTGGAGACTTGGGTTCAGTTCCCTGCTCTGACAAGCTCAGGGGCAAGGATAGGGCTGAGAAAGACATCCTTGGCGACTTCAGTATCCATGTTGATGCACCCTCTCAGCCTTGCATCGCCCGCTTCCTCTCCCTAACCTCCTTTAATCTCCACCTCTGGACTAGCTCCCCCACCCACACTGATGGTCTCTCTCTTGATCTCGTGTTATCTAGGAACTGCTCTGTCTCCGATCTCTCCTTCGTGCCCCATCCCATATCTGACCATTTCCTTGCCTCCTTCAACCTCTCCCACTGCTCCCCCGCTCTTCCCCATCTCCCCGTCCCTTCCGCAATCTGCAGGCCATTGTGCCCCAGGACTTTGCCTCCTCCCTCTCTCCTCTTCTCCCCTCAGTCCTCTCCTCCTCTTCCCCCGATTTTGAGATCTCCACCTTCAACTCCTCTCTTGCCTCCACCCTCGACTCCCTTGCCCCCCTCGCCTCACGCCCGGCTCGCCCCCATAACCCTCGCCCTTGGCTCACCCCCACCATTCGCCATCTCCGCTCCTGCACCCGGGCTGCTGAATGCCTCTGACGCAAATCCCACTACCACGCTGACTTCCTCCACTTCATATTCTGCCTCTCATCACTCAATTCTGCTATCTCCCTCACTAGACAGCAGTACTATGCCTCACACACTGAATCCTGCTCCTGGGACCCTCGCCGCCTCTTTTCCACCTTTGACTCCCTTCTCAAACCCCGCTGTCCTCCTCCTCCCTCTTCTCTCTTCGCTCAGGATCTTGCTCTCTTTTTCACCTCTAAGATTGACAAGATACACCTGGAAATTGCTTCCAAGTCCTCTCCCGCTACCGCTACCACTCCCGCCCCCCTCTCCCTCCTCTCCCCACCTCTCTCCTGTCCTCCTTCCCTCCCACCTCCCTTGAGAAAATCTTCTCCCTGCTCTCCTCCTCCAACCCCTCCAATAGCCCCCTGGAGCCCATTCCTTCCCACCTCCTGACCTCCATTGTTTCTACCTTCACCCCTCCCCTCCTGCATATCATCAACCTCTTCCCCTCCGGTTCCTTCCCTTTTGCCTTTAAACATGCCACTGTCTACCCCATCCTCAAAAAGTCCACTCTGGATCCCTCTGAACCCTGTAATTACCGTCCTGTCTCGCTCCTCCCTTTTGCTTCCAAACTCCTCGAATGGGTTGTCTACTCCCGTTGCCTCAACCTCCTCTCCGCCAACTCGCTTCCGCCCCCTTCACGCCACTGAGACCGCTCTTGCTAAGATCACCAACAATCTTCTTGTGGCTAAATCCAACTGCCTTTATTCTTGTCCTTGATCTCTCTGCTGCCTTCGACACTGCTGACCACTCGCTCCTGCTTGAATCGCTTCACTCCCTTGGATTCCGGGACTCTGTCCTCGACTGGTTCTCCTCCTACCTCTCTGACCGCTCCTTCACTATATCTCTTCCTGACTCCTCCCCCTCCTCCTCCCTACCCCTCTTGGTCGGGGTTCCCCAAGGTGCCGTCCTTGGCCCTCTCCTCTTCTCTATTTACACTCAATCCCTAGGCAAACTCATTGCCTCCCACGGTTTCCAATACCACCTATACGCTGATGACATTCAACTCTATCTCTCCGCTCCTTCCCTCTCCCCCTCTGTTCAAGCTCGTCTCACCAACTGTCTCTCTGATATCTCCACCTGGATGTTTCAACGCCAACTCAAACTGAACGTGGCGAAAACTGAACTCCTTATCTTCCCTCTTAATCCTTCCTCTCCCTCTTCCCTGTCAATTGCCATTGACGGGGGTCTCCATCCTCCCTGTCCCCCAAGCCCGTAGCTTGGGCTTCATCTTCGACTCACACCTTACCTTCAAACCCTACATTCACTCCGTGGCCAAATCCTGCCACTTCTCCCTCCACAACATTGCTAAGATCCGCCCTTTTCTGTCTGTCTCCTCTGCCAAAACTCTCATCCACGCCCTAGTCATCTCACGCCTCAACTATTGTAACCTCCTCCTCGCTGGCCTTCCCCGCTCTCACCTCTCTTCCCTCGTCTCTGTTCAAAACTCTGCTGCCAGGATCATCCTCCTAGCCCATCGCTTTGACCATGTGCAGCCTCTCCTCTCCTCTCTCCACTGGCTCCCCCTTCCTGAGCGCATCCTGCACAAGCTTCTCGTCTTCACCTACAAAGCCCTTCACAACCTCGCTCCCCCCTACCTCTCTGCCCTGATCTCCCTCTGAACTCCTGTTCGAGCACTCTGCTCCTCTTCCATCCCCTCCCTCACCCTCCCACACCTCCCCTGCTCCCCCAACCACCTTCGTCCCTTCTCCCTCGCTGCCCTGCCCGCACGCCTGGAACTCCCTCCCTGCCCTCATCCGCCTGGCCCCCACCTTCCACGCCTTCAAGTCCCTCCTCAAAACCCACCTCTTCTGCTCCGCCCTTCCTAACTCCTGCTAATCATCCTCACCCAGGATTATCCCCCACCTGTTATCTGTAAACTCCCAACTTACTGCACCCAAGCCAAGAACGTGTACCTGAGCTCTTGCATCCTCATGAATGTCACATCTCTTGTCTCTCCCTCTGTTCCCCTTTCCCTGTCTCCCCTCCCCCTGTCTTTAGATTGTAACCTCTCCGGTAGGGACCGCATCTATTTTATTTTCTGTAAAGCGCCAGGTACATCGCTGGCGCTATATAAATACTTATAATAATAATTAATAAGATTCCAAGCATAATTAAACATTTTTAAATGAAAACAAATTGCGGTTCTAACAATTCTACATAAAACCTGTTTGCACTCAGTGCTGAACTCTTTTGTTTTTGATGGCTATTGTAATGTCACAGGAGCGTCCAAAGATAATCTGCAGCGGGGCCTCTCCAAAATTCCTGGATGCCAAATGTGGCTCCCTTATCCCATCACCCACTATGTTCAAATCTTCATCCCAACTTCATGGTGGGGCCCTCATTCATTCATTCATTGTGTGAAGTCTGGGGCAGGCAAGCTGCCTTTTTTCCACAGCCCCCTTCTGGACAGCCCTGATCCTCAGGGCAATTCTTTTAGAATCACAAAAGTTTTCTCCAACGATGTTTTGAAGGCTTTGGGTCCAAGGTCCCTGTGAGACAGCAGACTTACCCTGGTGCAGAACTGTTGAAAGAGAGAGAGAATCATTCACATCCATAAAGAAGAGAGCAGTGTAGAGAGTGTGAAATTACTCTGTGTCCACTAGCCACCGGCAATGTAAAAATCACCGCAGCAGGTATTAATTAATTTTTAATTAATTATTATTAATTATTTATTATTATTAATTAATTATTATTATGCCAACATTGTGCCTGGCACTGAACAATAATTAATTAGAGATGGTTACAGTCTGGCTTACAATCTAGGAGAGACAAAGGAGGGGAACATAGGGAGAAACAGGGATACATTTATGAAGCCCTTAACGACTTGGGCCCCCCCTCCCTTCCCCCCCTCCCCATGTTCTGCCATGCCCCTCAGGTCAGCCAACATGGCTTCTTGCAAGTTCTGCCACTGCACCAGGTTCAATTAACCTGTGCACACAGAGAGGCATTTTTGGTGGCTGTCCGATAGAATCTTCCACTGGAGATCCGGCAAAGCCATAAGACCTATTTATTTGGCTGGGCTTTTGGTGGGCAGGGATAGGGTTTGGAGGGAGTGGGGGGGGGGGTGTTAATTGGAATTTTATATGGTTTTGTCTTATAGATTTTTTGCTTGTAAGCTGCCCTGATTCTGCGGGAAAGGGCGGGATATAAATTCAAACAAATATGAGAAATCGCAGGTGTTCCTGCTTAGCTTGGGAGCATGGGACCCTGAATGACAGGCTAGTAGAGGAACATTAGTGAGCAGTCCGTGGGTAAGAAGACTTGAGAAAAGTCTGATAGAAGAGGCAGTTTTTTAGGAGGGATGGGGAGGTAGGCAGGGAGGGAGCAAAGCGTGTATGCTCAGGTGGGAGTTCCAAGCAGAGGGGCAGTGCAGGAGAAGGGGTGACAATGGTTTGGGTAGCAGGAGACTCTAGGACGGGTAGTGGCTTAGAGGCGAAACAAGAACGCTGCACATTCTCGCAAGAATCTTGTGAGATTCTCACAACCCCGGCGAGATCTCACAGGATCTCGTTAGGTTTTCGAAACTCCCACAAATGCTCTGTGCATGCGCAAAATGGTCCCCACGGCCATTCTGAGCATGCACATCCACCAGCGGCCATTTTGCAAATGGCCAGAACATTTATTTTTTGGGGGGGGGGGTTTCATTTTGCAGCGCCGGAGAATCTTGCAAGAATGGCAGCAAGAACGCCAATTCTCAACGAGATTCTCAACCTGGAAAAATCTCGTCAAAAAGCCCATTCGCGGCGAGATTTTCAAGCAGGCCAAATTCGCGTTTCATCCCTAGTGGTGACAGAGAAGAAGTTCCTCAGTGGAGAAACAGGGGGAAATAAGGGCAGAAAGAGAGGAAGGAACAAGGCCATGAAGAGCCTTAAAGGTGAAGACACGTAGACTCCCCAAGAGCCCAGTGAGAATGAGTTAACCCCCAGCTGCATTCATTATGTTTCTTCCTCCCTCTCCTAGCCAAACAGCAGTCCCTTGTGCAGCCGATCCAGGGCCCGCTACTGGCCCATTGATTACATTACCTACGCCTTATGGATTAGCCACCTACCCCTGTTCCATTCAGTTTTATCCCAAGCTCTTTGCATCTGCCGAGCAAGGAACAGCAGGGCCTGCCATCTGCTGGTCCGTGCACGCAATCCCGAAGCTGCAATTCGGTGCTCTCCCAAGGAGAAAGGCCTTTAACAAACCCCACTTGGGGAAGATCCATCCGGATGGAGGACTTTGCTGTCACAATTCCGAAAGAACAGCAGAAAGGAGCTTTGGCCGTTTGTTACCAATGTCTTTGTTTCATGGTGGTTGTTTTTTAATCAAAGCAGTTTCCTTCTAATCAGGCGGCTTGCCAGAGGCACGGAAGACAAAAATCCTCATCTCTTAATCAAGGGCTTTGGGGTCTCTGCGAGTACAAGGAGGGCAGGTGGTCATGGAAACATTTGGACTGCTTGAGAATGTGACAGACATATTGCCTGGAAGGCTTCACACTCACAGCATGATTTCCTCAATCCTTCTCTGATGCACGCTGAGCTGAATTGACTGGAGAGAGAGAAGGAGAGAGGCGTATTAATCCCTGGGCACCTCTTTCTCTGGTTCCCTCTCATGGAAAGCAGCACTGGAGCAGCAGACATACTAAAATGAATTCTAGTGCCAGCAACGTGCCTGCTGCTAAGCAGTTATGATCAGGGACAAGTCTCTGCCCCGAGGGGCGGCTTACAATCTAGGATGGAGAAGAGAAAGAGCAATGGGTGTTTCTAAACAAGCAGGCCTGGGGGCGTGTTCTGTGGCCTCTGAGTGGCACAGCAGAGCAGCCACTCAGGTGGAGTGTGTTGGGAGGGAGTCTAACAGGTGACTCCCAGCATGGCTACTGCAGCAGCTCCTCCCATGCACTCCTCGGACCATGGGGAAGGGGGAAGCACACTGGGCTAGCCTTTGAAACTGACATGTCCTGGCCATGAGTTCTGGGGAATTGGGCTCTCCAGCACTAATGGCTAGTTCCTGTGAATTGAAGGCCGTGTCCCCCTCCCACAGTGCCTCTCAGCGGGGGACCTGTCTCCTGGTGTGTCTGACTGCCCCAGTTTATATGGGATGAGGATGAGTAGGGACCCGTTGCCACCCATGTTTTTGGCTTGCCCCACACAGTGCACCCTGGATTTTTCAGCAGTTCCCCACGAGCGACCATGAGTGGATCTTGGATGGCTCACGGTAAAGCACATCCCCTTGCTCCACCTTCAAATGGGATGAATGGCTCTTGGGTGGGCATGCATCATCTGGTAGCATCTTGTTTGAAAACACCCATAGACAGAGACAAGGATAGATACATCCCTATTTCCCAGAAGCGGAGCTGAGACTGGAAAACAGTGACTTGCTCACAGCCATCCAGTGAGTTCATGGCCAAGATGGGATTTATTTGAACCCTGGTCTGAGTCTAGCACCTTTTCCATTAGGCTACCCCCATGGAATGCCAATTGTTTATGGGCAAATAGCCAAATAAACACGGGGGACGAGAATGCCAATTGGAAACAATGGGAATGTGTGAATGACAGCTTTAATGGGCTGTAGAGAAATGGACAGGAGCTGTAAGATCAAGTCAAAATCTTCTCATGTGCCAAAGGAGTCACAGAGAGTGGCACAGGAGGCATCAGGAGAGGCTGAAGATGCTGGGTCTGTTTTGCTTGGAGAAAAGAAGACTAAGGGTCCTTTCCAGTTCTATGATTATAACGGAGAAAAGGGAGAATGCAAGGAAGGAGAACCAAGTATAAACTGTAATGAGAACTGTATGGAATGACAAAGAGAGTCCGGAGGAATAACAACTAGCTGGATGGAATGACGGGGAGAGGACAATGGGGAGCTAGTGGAATGATGAGCAAGAGGGAAGGAATGGGTGGAATGACAAAGAAAAGGTTGAAAATGATACAGTGGAGGAGAGTGAGTGAAATGACACAGAATCGGGTGGAATGACGGAGAAAACCATAGGAAATGGGGTAAATACAAGGCAGTTCAAAGAAAGACAAAAAAGAGGTTGATGGGGAATGTCTGGAATGACAAAGAGAGGGAAATGGGAATGAATGAAATGACAAGGAACTAAGCCCACTTTCACACCTTCCCCCCCATTTTGGCTGCGGGAGGGAATGCGCAAGCCAGAATATGCGTAGGGTTCAGCCGGTCTGAAAGCCCCCCCCCCTCCACGCGGCTTTGCGGGCGAACACCCCCAGAGATACAGAGCAGGAAATCCAGCTCTGTATCTCTCTTTGTGTTTGCCGGCAAAGCCTCGCGGGGGCGGCCTTTCAGACCGGCCGAACCCCACGTACATTCTGGTTTGCGCATTCCCTCCCGCAGCCAAAGTGTGCGCAGAAGGAAAGTGTGAAAGTGGTCTTAGTGGAACATCAGTGATGGGGTCCTGGAGAACAGGTGGAATGTCAGAGGAGTGGCTGGTATTTCATCCCAGACAGTTCAGACTTTTTCTCCTTTTCTCTGTTCTTTCCTACTGTCATCCCTTGTGGCCCTCTGCAACCGATAAGTAATTGACTTGGGCTGAGGTGTAGCCGCTCCTTTACGGGTCATTAAACCACATTGTCATTTACATAATCCCCATAGTTTCTAACCAGTACAGAAGCCTGCAGCCAGAGGCACTGAAGCACGGCCCGTTGCAGATCTGCGTGCATGTATCCTGAGATATGAGGAGAGTCACCTGCAAGGAGAGCCAAGCGGTAAGAACTAAGGAGGATGCAGAAGCTGGGAAAGGGGGCTAAAATATGTTCTGCTTCTTGTTTGCGGCATCCCCTTCCCCAGCAGTTTGAAGGGTTTAAAATAAGGCCCAATGGGGTATTTGACCTGAACTCTGCTGGTCCTACTTCCTTTCTAGAGGAAACTGCTCTCCAGATCCAGAGAAAAGAGGCCCTGTGGGAAATGACGTGCAGGACCCCCTCCAAACATAGGAATGCGTGAAAGACCCCCATTTTCGCCATAATTAATATTTGATGTTCCATTAAACACAACATCCTCTTGCGGGCCTGGGGCTCCCTACACTTCAGGCCCATATAGTAGGCACATATATTTCTAGTTTACTTGTGGGCCATATGGGTTGGGGGCCCTCTCCTGAATTGCCATGGGCCCTCCACAGACCAGGGCTCCCTGCTTTCGAAGCTCCGAGGGCCAGAGCTGGCCTTAGAATTTGTGGGGCCCCAGATGAAAATAAAATGTGGGGCCCCCTATGGTCCTGCCCTTATCATGGAATTAGGGCATCTGCCCCTACTCTAGGCTGTTTGTGACTCAGTTTCCCCGGCTTGCAGCTCTCGCTGGATCAGCTCTCTCTAGAACTGACTCAGCCTGCAACGGGTTAACCCTTGTTGTCACCTTTGAGCCTCAGAGTTTCCCAAGCTCAGACTCTTTCTCTCTAGGTTCGTCTGCGTTGGAAAACACAGAATTAACCCAAACTGCATCATTCCAACGTTAGGAATTCCACTTGACTTCACCAGGTTCAGTTAAAAGAGGTTTAATGTATAAATCATGAATGAAACATGCGGTGCAAGATTATACTCAGAGTGTAGTAAGTCAAAATAACATACCCAATAACGCATTCCTATGTATTCGCCTAACGTAGGCGTGCCCTAAGCAAAGTCCAAGGACTTTTCAGTCTGTTTCTCAGCCAGCAATGGAAGGCTTGGCTGGGTCCAAGTCTTTAGAGTTTCCAAGAGATCAGTCCTTACTTTATAGCTTGTGGGGTGCAGCCTCTCCCTGGCTGGCAAGATGTGATGTCTTGAGATTTTATATTTATTTTTCAAATTTATACCCCGCCCCTCCTGCGAACAGCTCGGGGCAGCTTCCAACAATAAAATATACATAAAAACAAATATAAAACCATTTAAAATACATCAAAAATACAGGGCCCCGGGATACATTAAAACAATAGACAATAAACAGGGTAGGGGAGATAAAAACTCTAACCCACTCCCCACCCACCCCAAAGGCCTGGGCAAACAGCCTGGCTCCGGAATTGCTCCCCTTTGTCTTGTCTCATCCCTAAAGCATTCTTCCAGGGATCTCTTGTTTCTTTTCCCACCTAGGTGAGCTGTGGCTTTCTGCACTAGGCAGGATCAAGTCCATTAGCAAGTCAATGGCTGTTTGCTAGAAGGTACCAGTCTGTAGGGATGGGCGAACGTGGTTTGGAAGTTCGGAGTTCGACCCGAACTCGGCCTGTTCGGACGACCGAACCCGAACCCGAACTGACCGAACTGAACTCAATTCCGAACATCGAAATGACCGAATAGTTCGGTCAGTTCAGATCACGTTCGGGTGGCAAAAAAAGGTTCACTGGAAGGTCAAACGTGACAGGGAGGGGTAGTACTAGTCACTGAGGAGCAGACTTCCAGGCACCAGGGGTGGAGAGGCTTGCAAGAAACAAAACTATCTGCCTCCTCCCCTTCCCACCACCTTCTGAGCTAGTCACTGTTCCTGAACAGCAGGCGTTGAGTAGGATTTTTAGATTGCTTTAAGTTTCATTTCAGTTTTGTACAGAAATGAAACTGAAACCTTAAACTGAAACCTTGTGTTGTTTGTGATTCCCCCCCATCCTATCTATCTATCTATCTATCTATCTATCTATCCAAACATAGGAATGCGTGAAAGACCCCCATTTTCGCCATAATTAATATTTGATGGTCCATTAAACACAACATCCTCTTGTGGGCCTGGGGCTCCCTACACTTCAGGCCCATATAGTAGGCACATATTAGATAGATAGATAGATAGATAGATAGATAGAGGGGTTAGCTTAGTGATAGAGATAGCATTAGTGATTTAGTTTTAGTGTTTGTAGGAGTAGGCCTGTGTACTTATTAGATAATCCATTTAGTTCATAGCATTTAGAATAGTTAATAGCAGTTAGATTTAGTGTAGATAGATAGATATAATATTAGATAAAAAAATTAAATAAAAAAAACATATAAAAACAAAAAAAAACAAATAAAAAACCAAATAAAACCCATATAAAACCAAATAAAAAAACCAAAAAACCATATAAAAAAACCCAAAACACAACCCATAACAAAACATTAACTGAACGGCTGAACCCAAACCGAATGGCCGAACCGAATGGCCGAACCCGGCGAACTAACCGAACGGACGAACCGAACGCAGATGAACCGAATGGCCGAACCCGAACCGCGATCTGTTCGCCCATCCCTACCAGTCTGTTTCTGGTTGCGAATTTCCTTCTTGCAACGACTTAGCAGTTCTCCGTTTACATCGTATACATGTTGCCTTACCACTTTCCTTTACATATTTGTTACACGTATGGTCTACCTATATCCCAGTATCTCTTCATGACAGCCCTCCCTAACTAAACCCCTTTAATAACGGACACCGGGTGTTAGCAAACGTGACGGTGGCTCACTTGGGCCCGCAGAGACAACTGTCACATTTGTTAAGGGGCATCCAGATGTTTGCCCTGGAGTTTCAGAGACCTCCAGAGTCACAGCCAGGGCTAGCCGCCAACACGCCCGCGGAATGACCTGTCCAAGCAGGCTACATATGGGAGCCTGTTGTTCCCGGCCTGGTGCAGAGTGGCCACCATGACGGGCAGTCATGGCAGTCATCATGGCTGCCTGTCATGGGGGGGGAAGGGGCAGGCCACTGGGTGCAGCGCGAGGGTGGAACCGGTCAGTCACACCCTGCACCCCGGGTGTCGCTGTGTGAACATTTGTCCTGCTACCGGACTCGATTCTGACCGAGGTGGACGCGGCACCCTTGTTCGGATCGTGGCATGATGGCGGACCACGGCCATCGTATGTTCTTAGTACCCACTGCAGCCTTACAGCCTCCCTGATTATATTATTATTATTTTATTTTATTATTATTTTTCAAATTTCTACCCCGCCCCTCCTGCTACGCAGCTCGGGACAGCTTCCATCATTAAAAACCATAAAATACAATAAAATCAATACAAAACAATCAAAAAAATACTTAAAATATTAAATATTAAATATAAATATAAATATAAATATAACTTAACAGGGCTAGTCCAAAAACCAAACACAAATGGGTAGGGGACTAAACACCCCCCTCCCCACCCTCCCTCCCAAAGGCCTGGGCAAACAGCCAGGTCTTACAGTTCCGCCGAAATGTTAACAGGCTTGGGGCCAGGCGAGCTTCCTCTGGAAGGGAGTTCCACAGCCGCGGTCCCACCACCGAGAATGCCCTCTCCATCGTGGCCCCCCGTTTAACACAGGGGACCTCCAGGAGGGCACCCCCGGCCGACCGCAGGAGCCGCTCTGGGGCGCGAAGGGCGAGGCGGTCCCTAAGGTATGAGGGGCCGAGACCGTGTAGGGCTTTATAGATCATCACCAGGACCTTGAACTTGGCCCGGCACACTATCGGCAGCCAGTGCAGAGCTCGGAGCAC
>QEPC01005386.1:2360688-2372583 GCA_003113815.1 Sphenodon punctatus | reverse complement strand
CAGGAGGGAGAGAGGCATGGCAGGCAGGCGTGGCATGGCACAGCAAGGCAGGGGGGGTGCCGAGCCGAGGACGGCTCACGGCTGAGCGACTCACTGAAGGGGCCTGGCAGCCAAAGGAGGGAGCCTGGGGAAGGAAGGCAGGTTGGGTTGGAACTTGGGCACGGGGGGGCGCTGCTGGGGAGGGAGGGGCCCAATGAGGTTGCCCGGTCTATGTGTTTCACGCTGCAAGGCCAGGGCTGGGGCGTGGACCCTGGTAAGGCCGGGGCTGGGCCCTGGACCCCGCCTGGAGAGGGGGTGATGATAAGTTGGGTGGGGAGGGAAGGAGGTCAGACTTAGGGTGAGGCTCGGAGGGGACGTCTTCCCACGTGAGCGATTAGAAGGTTGTTGCTTTGTAAAGAAGGTTCTTCGAGATGTCTCTAATCATTCTCACAACTGGGTTGTGCATGCTCACACTATTCAAATAATAGACCACTGATGGTCTTGAGCTCCTCTAGTATAAAAAGCACTCTCCCACTCAGAATGACAGTTCCTTCCAACCCTTTCTAGGAATATAAGAAATTCCATGCGGGGCTGGAAGGGTGGGTGTTGTGAGAATGTTTAAAGCCATCTCGAAGAACCTGGTTTACAAGGCAGCAACCTTCTGTTCTTTTTGAGTGGCTCCTCAAAGGCCCTTTTTACAGGGCTCCACCCGGTGGGGGGGTGTCTGTGGGCACACCGGTGCATGGGCGAGGCATGCACATGGCTGTACACACAACCCCACTCACCCCCCACTCTTCCGCACCCACAGAGCAACCACCGGTTTCCCCAGTTTCTCCGTGCGTGGGGACGAGTGAGGGGTGGGTGGGAATGCGTGTTAGACAGGCGCGTACATGCACCCCCACTCACTGCGGGCACATGCGCCTTGTCCACATGGGGCTCCCCCACTCACGAATACGCAGTGTGGGGGTGGAGCTTGACTTTATGGGCAGCAGCCCGAGAAGGGCCATGGGGCTCAAAATTCCTAAATCTGGCCCTGCCCACTGCGCTGTGCTTGGGGGAGCTGCGAGAAGGCACATAACAGAGCTTGTCTGCAGCTGTCCTGAACAGATGGCGCCAGCTGTAATCCAGCCCCGACTGTTGAAACTCTCAGATGGTATTAGCTCATCCGCAGGGGCAGATTTTTTTTAGTGGGGCTGATGCCCTGTTAGCCCTAGTGGACATGCTACCGCTTGTCAGGCTATCCTTTTTCTTTAAGTAGGACACTTAGCAGCTCTCTTACTGTGTCAAAATCATCTCTTTTATTCAACCTAAGAGCCTGCAGTTCAGAGCATTGCAGCGGGATGCCATGTGGGGAGGAGGATCTGAGCTGAGGACGAGTGATCGTCAGCCTTGCAGTCTCCAGGACGGCCACGGCATCTGCCATCATTACCTAGCTGACACTTGGGAGTCTCCTGGGAAGCAGCAGTCACTTGCATCCTGCTGAAGAGCCTGTTAGCAGCCAGTCCATGAAGCAGCATTAACGTTACCCCCCAAAGAGACTGTCAGTTCCACTCTGCCACTCACAGGATGTGGCGTGTGTGTGTGAGTGAGTGTGTCAGGAGAACAACACCATATGGTAATCAGAAAGAATGGCAAAAGAGACAGAAGCCTGAAAGGGAAGATGAGGAAAGTCAGGGTCCATAAGAAAACAATGCAAATTTGGGTGCTTTTAGATGGACGACTGCCCCCGGTATTGGCCGCACCAGACCACGTCACTCCCAGGTTGGCCAGTCCATTTAAAAGCATGTTGCTCCGGGACAGCCCTGCTTGCGACGCTCCAGCACATCCAGGAGCAAGGCCAGTGAAGCAATATGGCCAAACTCAGGGCACTGGCCCAAAGCAGAGCTGCTGTCCGTTGGCTGCTCGGTGGACCCACGCTGCAACTCTGCTTTTGACCAACTGTTGCCCTGGGAAACATATAGAGTAGTGGGCGCCAACCTACAGCCTTGGGCAATCCACCCGCAACTCTATTGGGTGGGGCAGGGGACGTCACGCGAGTGGACCTCAGGCTAGGGAAACCATCGGGTCCGTCTAAAACAGACCCAGGCGGGGTTCCAAGTGAGTGGACACAGGGGTGCACTCCGTGGGGAACACCTAAAGGGGCAGGCAGCCTTTACGTCTGTCTGTTTACACCCTTTGTTATAAGACGTGTCATTATACTAGAGCTGAAAAAGGGACCCACCCACATGTGACCATGCCCACCCTGAAGATGCGCTCAGGTCTACACATGCGCCAAGGCCCATTGCCCCTCAGCCCCAAGCCCTGATGCCTGATGCCACTGTGTCATGCCTCCACACTGCCCCAAGGTCATTGGGGAAAGGTGCTTAGTTCAGGTTCACTCCAGGTACCATGAATTTGGTGGGGTTACCCATTTGTGCAGAGAGCACTTTCAGCTCTAGTTTGAGTACAAATTTAGTAACAATGCAGTATGAAACATAGCTCCTAACTTGTAAACACAAAGGATGCAATTGCAGTCCTCAGTCATTCATCAAAGAGCCTTTTGATCACAGGCAGAGAAATTAGCAGTTTGTGATAAGATTCCCCCCAAGAGAAAAACTCACAAGATTTGCATTTTTAAGGGATAATGACCCATCACGTCTACTCTGTAGGCACAGAGGAATGTCTGTTTCAAAACATATTTCTCCTTGCCATTCAGGGAACTCATGGGTCATTATCCCTGATACCAGGGCTGCCCAGCTTATGGCCTGGGGCACAGATCTGACACACAGCAGGGTTCCATCTGACTTCCACCTGTCCCCTCCACACCAAAGCCTATTGAGAGACTTTTCTGCAATCTGGCCCCACAGCAAGTTGCTAAGTGGTGATCCAGACCGCAGCTATCAAGAAGTTGAATAGTCCTACTGTAGACAATACAAGCCTGATGAGTTTCTCTCCTTTAGGGTGAGGGGGGGGAGGGAAATCTTATCACAAAGTGGCAATTGTTTTGCCTGCTTATATCAAAGGGCTCTGCACAGCTAGATAATTAAGATTTAAACATCCTCATTATAACGTGGTTTTATTTCTAAAGTGGTACAAGGCGTGGCTCCCAAATGCAATGTCATAAGAAGGTTGAACTGTACAGAGAGCAAGCAGAAGCATTCTCCCTTTTATACAGGTTTCTGCTGGAAAAGGGCCCCTTGCAAAACACAATTCCTGACTTGGGGCACATTCAGTTACCCTAAAAGAGTGGTTCCCCAAATTTTTGCGACTTATATCTTGTGAGCCTCCCAGATTTTAAAAATATCAAAAGTATTAATCAGAATCAGGACCCCATCAGCAGTTAGAACAACCCCCCTTGGGGTCATGACCCCACAGTTTGGGAACCTCTGCCCTAAAAGCAAGAATGCAGCAGAGAATTGACTTTGTCAGAAATAGTGATACCTTTGTATGCATGAGCGGGTGCAGATTACTGGGGAGAAAGAGAGCAGGGCTAAAATACAATTAGACGTGAGAGACGATAACAAGAGGAGCTAGGACAAGAGTTTTCTAAATGGGTTTTTGGGTAGTCTCAGCATGCAGCCACCGAAACATGCCACACGGTTTATTTTAACTAGCACTTTTGTTTATACAGTGCAAACAATACTCCAGGTGACGAACAGCTGTGAGGAGACACAGGTCTCTGCCCTGCGGAGCTTCCAATCTAGGATAAGAACATAAGTAATTTCTCAAGAAAACCTTACGAACTAGAACGGATATTATTTGACAATTTTCTTAACCAAAAATTATTCCCTAGAATATATTTGGCTTTGAGGGAAGTTCTGCAATTCCCAGATGCCGGGTATATCTCTAAGTCGGTAGACGATCTAATATTGGATATATCCAAAGAAATGATGACACAAATTTTGAATCATTTAAAAAAATGCTCTAGCTCCCTCACGGTGTGAGAAACACAAATAAAGCTTACATTCAGGTTCTACTCAACACCAGAGTTGATATCCCAGATTAAAAAAACCCATATAACCCGACTTGCTGGCAGGGCTGCGGAATGCTGGGCAGTCCTTACGCACTCCTGCATGCGCCCTCCATTCCTCCTCTGTCCCCTCCCTCACTCTCCCCCATCTCCCATGCTCCCCTAACTGCCTTCGTCCCTTCTCCCTCACTGCCCCCCATGCCTGGAACTCCCTCCCTACCCACATCCGCCTCGCCTCCTCTCTCCGCACCTTCAAATCCCTCCTCAAGACCCATTTCTTCCGTGCCACCTTTCCCAATGCCTGCTAGTCGTTTTTGCCCAAATACTTACTGTCTGCCCTCCTCCGCAGACTCCTGCCTAACTCTAACCAAGCCAAGCACGCACACCTGAGACTTCGCAGCCGCTTGCATGTTTGTTTGCTTCTCCCTTGTCTTCCCTTTGTCCCCTCTCCTTGTCGCCCCCTCCTTGTCTTTTTAGATTGTAAGCCATAGGCAGGGACCACGTCTTTATCTTTGTTCTGTAAAGTACCAGGTACACGGCTGATGCTATACAAATGTTAATAATAATAATAATAATAATCTATACTGTTGGTGGAAATGTCCTAAGGAACAAACCTTCTGGAACCTAATTTGGGCAAAGATAGAAGCCGTTACTGGTCTGGTGGTTCCATTCCAGCCTCAGCTGGCCCTCCTGGGTATATGGCCGGCTACGTTGAAAAAACCCACTAACTCTTCAGCCTTTAAAACGATGACCCTGGCGTCCATTCCTACAATTCTACATGCCTGGAAATCAACAGCAGGGCCCACACTGCCGGACTGGATCCAGAGGTCATGGTACCGCCTCTCTATGGAAAGGGGAGCGTCAGAACTACACGACACCCTCAATGACTTTTACCGAAAACGGAATTCTTGCTGGACACTATTAACTGAGCACATTAATACGGACAAACAAAAACACCCGACAAACCTGCAGTCAATCTAGATTCAATCACTCACCTGAGGTGCTTTCAATCGGAAAGATTCATCTGACAGCACATTCTGGAATAGATATGAACAAAATGAATATCGTGCTTCTGTATCCTTGTTAAACTTGTTGTTTTTTCTCGTTCCTTTATTCTTTTGCTGATTTCTGGGTGGTACACCCTTGTTCATTTGTAACTGTGAACAAGACAGAAAAATAAAGATTTTTATGGGGAGGAGAACATTAAAAGTGCCATAGTGGGTCAGACCATTGGTCCACCAAGTCCAGCATCCAGTCTCTGACAGTGGCCCCAATATCAGTCATTTGGGAGAAGTACCCAATCAGGTCACTCTGGCCCTTTTCAAGCAGGCTGCGGTGGGTGAGGGATGGGTGTGCACCCTTGGCGGGTCGAGGTGGGTGGGTGCCCGTTCCTACAGGCACACACCCATCTCCTCACATGGAGTAACCAGCACTGGAGCCCGTTGCTCTGTGTGTGGGTGATGGCGGACGGAGGTGGGCAGAGCGCGGGAGCACACACACTCACACGCACCCCCACCCGCCGCGGGTGCCACTGCACCTGCTACAGTGTTCGCACGAGTGCCCCCTTCACCGCACACGTGTTCAGGGGGTGCCTGTGTGAAAAGGCCCTACGGGGCAATCCATTCCCTGTGGTTCATTCCTAGCTCTCGACAGTAAGAAGCGACATCCCCTAAATGTGGAAGTTGTGGAACTCCCTCCCAGCGGAGATTTGCCGCCCCGGATCTCCCCTCCTTCCGTAGACAGTGTAAGACCTGGCTCTTTCGCCAGGATAGTGCGGGGGGGCGTTTTTCTGGGAATTGGGGGTATTGTCCGGCCTGTGTTTTAAAACGATATTTATTGTTGTATTTTATTATATTATATTTTTATTTGATTTTTCATATGGGTTGTAAACTGCACTGAGCTGCCATTGGGCAGGAGGGGGGGGGCAGCATAAAAATTATGAAAATAAATAAATAAACAAACCTACTTGGCTAATAGCTGTTAATGGACCTACTCTCCAAGAACTTCTCCGATCCTTGTTTTAACCTAGCTATACTGATGGCCTTAAACCAAGCTATAAATATTGGATGGATGTACAAAGAAAGGAAGCCAAGGGGGAGGGGAACATAGCATTCGAATTGTAAGGTTGGAAGGGACATCATTATCATCATCACAATTTATTTATATCCCGCACTCTCCCAACCCAAGTTGGCCGAGACATCAAGGTAGGGTCATCTAGTCCAACCCCTTGCTCCAAGGCAGGATGCCTTATTTTTATTTATTTATTTATATCCTGCCCTATGCCCGAAGGCTCCGGGTGGCTTACAACACACACCTAAAATACAAATATAAAATAAATAATTAAAACCTCACAAACGTTTTTTAAAAAAAACCAAAAAACAACAACAAAACTTATAGCTACAGCATCCCAAACAGATGCTTGTCCAGTCAATTTTTTCGAAACATCCAAATGGAGGGCATGCCACTAGGGCTGGTTTGAAACAGCCGTTCTATAGAACGGCTGGCAAAATTTCTCTCAGAATTCAATTGAAAAAGTTTTCAATTGTAATTCTGGGTATTTTCAGACGTTATGTGGTCAATGTCAACCACAGTCAATTCCTTGTGGTGGCTTGGGCCACATAACGTCTGTTGGGGGGAACTGATGTTACCATGGCGGGGAATCACATTCGCCACACAAGCGGCAGAATCGGCGGGACCGGAGGCCATCGCGTGGTGAAGGCAATTCCCCGCCGTGGTGACCCCCGCCCTCACGTCTGGACAGCGGCCATGGTCCGGAATCCCCACAGGGATTCCGGCCCGCGGTCATAGCAGGCAAGTGCTGGGGCGGCATTGGCCGCGGCGGCCGCCCGTCTCCCCAGAGAGCGGGTGGCGGGGAGCGGGGAGGGGGCAGGGCCGTGCGGCCGCATGTTGCACCGCGCGGCCCCGCCCCTTCCCTGATTCCCCGACGGGATCCCCAAGCACGTCTGTTAGGGCGTGACGGGTCATCCCAGTGGGGGATCAATTCATTGATTTCGTGATGGGGGCAACTGGCCCTGTCATGTCTGAAAACACCCTCTGATGGAAGCATTTTGCTGCCGTCGTACGGCAAAATGAATTGGCTAAAGTTATTATTGGTTGTTCCAGTCAGAAATCAGAACAGAATTTTGTCCGTTCCTATTTGTGGTCAGAATAATCGAACCTCCCAGTTCTGACAGAATCGGAACGCAGGCAGAATTTCCACTTCACCCCTAACATTCCACAACATTCTTCTTAAAGAGTGGTGCCCCAAACCAAACACAATATTCCAGGTGCGTTATTTCCAGTTTCTCTGGCATGATGTTTGTGTCAATACACCCTAAAATTAAAAAATGCAATGGTGAGACTGCTGACAAGATTCTATAGACCGGGGGGAGGTGGGGAAAACTACAGATAGTCCATAAAATGGCAAAGAGCATTTGTGGTGTCAGTGCAGTTACTTAGGGTGAGAATTTCCCTTGAAAAGGGAGAATGACAAAGGCCGTTTTTAAATGGCGCCGCCGGGTGGGGGATGCATGGGTACGTACGCTGGTACGTGGGTGGGTGGGTCGGGCATGCACACGGCATGCAGTGGAAGAGGTCCATGTAAAAAGGGCCAAAGTTCTTGCAGCAGATACATTGCACGGAGCCAAGTGGAAAACAGTTAAAGTGAAAGTTACAGAATAACTTGACATGTGCTTACTCAGCAGCTTTGCATGCTCCAGCTGTTCAGCAAATGCTGTAAGTACAGCTTCATTGTATTGGAGCTGTCAGCAATAGCCTGCAAAGCATTGTTTTTGCACTCTGCAGGAGTAATCAATATAAATGTTTCATTAAGGCGGTAAATTATGACAAAACACCCTGTATTGTCAAATAATCCACTACTAAAATTCTAATAACAGCCTCAAGATAGAAGCAACACACTATATTACTGCCTAGTTTCCAGGCATCAGCTTGGAGTCTCACCTCTAGCATAAACAGAATGTTTGGTTTCTAAATGTTTCCGGGAAACATGAATCAAGTGGGATCGTGGAGTGATAATAACAACTTTCACAAAGGAATTATTCCTGACGTGACAGTAGGACAAGCATTTGGATAAGCACTTAACTAATGTATCTGCACCACAATAAATTGTTTGTATACAATTGATGGATGCGTCTTTGGTTTTTTTTCTTTCTTTGTATTTCTTTTCCTGTTAGTGTGTAATTTTTCTACAATGGATAGTAATGCTTATATGTACGCTTGTCCTGCTATATGCCTGGAATTAGACAACATACATTTTCTATGCATGACGCCTGTATGAACAATTTTCCAATAAAGATGTTTTTGTTTAAAAAAAAAAAAAAAAAAGGAATTATGACATTTGCGTGGGGCTGGAAAATATCTCATGGATCACCTGGAGGTTCACCAGAGCCTGAGTATGAGCATTTTCTGGTGGCAATGTGATTCCGGAGGCAACCTACTTATTTGCCCAGGTTTTTAGCAGGAGGGGATAGAATTTGGGTCTGGTTTTAATAGGAATGTTACATAGTTCCATATTTTACTGGGTTTTATTAGTCTGGATGTTTTAGGTAGTCTCTCTGTATTTTATGTTGTAAGGTGCCCTGAACCTGTGGGGAAGGGTGGGATAAAAATCCAGATAATTAACTAACTAAACTGACAAAGCTGCTAACTAAGTAACTCTAGCCCAAGATCTTTTCCAAGAATAATGTTGAATCTAATCATCACAACTTGATCCAGTTTAATTTATTTGGAAGGATACAAATAGAGACAAAATAGTACGGCGCTATCTTTTATTGGACCAGCTTCAGTTAGTGGAGATGCAAGCGTTTGGACCTCCCTGAGTCCTTCGTCAGGCAAGTCAGGAGTCAGAACTGTCTCTAGGAGGAAGCAGTCAATCTGGCGGGCATTCCTGTGGACGTTTTCGCATGGCGCCGCTGGGGGGGATGGGTGTGTGCCGGTGGCGGGTGGAGGTGGGTGTGCTCCCTTTCCTACCGGCGCACACCCATCTCCAGCCACAGAGCCTCCTCCGTTTTGTCGGAGGGGTCCATGGGGGGTGATGGATGGAGATGGGTGGCCCATGGTGTTTCCACAGGCAAACACCCACCCCCGCCACCACCACTGCACCATGCACACGGACACACCCACCCCACCGCACAACCAGCGGGGGGGGAGGGGTCCGTGCAAAAACAGCCTACGAGTTAGAAGCCTGATAAGGATTCTAATTGGAGAGAATTAAAGATTTTACTTTATTTAATTGAAAATGGCAGTAAGATGGCCAGCTTAATGAATAATTATTGTAGCTCACCATATATGTGTTTCTGTTGGCACTGTGGATATAAGGAGCTGCCTAACTGAGTCAGACCAATGGTCCATCTCAGCCCAGTATTGTCACAACCTGACATGGCAGCAGGGTTTCAAATCTGGCTCTCCAGGGTTGCTGGCAGAGGCCTCACCCATGTGTGCTACCAGAGATCCTGAATCGGAGATGCCAGAGATGCTGTGGTTTATAAAATGCCTTTGAATGGAAAGTGAGCTAGCTACACGGATCAACAAACCCACCACTTTGCTCCGAGTGCTACCTGAGCATTTGGCACAGTCTTTGACAGCAGAACTTTCCTCCTTCCATCCCCTGTCTTCTCCTAGAGGGTAAACTGAACTGCCTCAGAAGGACCGGCCATCCCTTGGAAGGTTGTTTCTCACTTCATAACCTCTCTTTTAAGGAACTGGGGATTTCTGTGTAATATCTAATTTTATTTTTTTCTAATCTTTCAGATAATAGTAGGAACCAAGTTAATCATTTAATGCATTATTGGACCTTATTTCTCATTTACTTGTTACTTTTCTTGTATGCTTAATCTCTGCACTGCTTCCAGCAATATTCAGTTATCTAATCATTTGTGTCATTTATATCAAAGCTCATTTCTTAAAAACCCTCGTGTCTGTATTAGTTTCCTGTGTGAGGGAAATTTAAAAGGAACATTTATTCGGTGAATCTAGACTGGGGATTGTGACAGAGTCACAGTACTCCCTTGCAGGAGCAGGCTCTTAGGCTGGGAGTGAGTTCCTGCAGAAGCTAGTCTTAAAAGACAACAAAGCAGTAGTAAGTGCCTCACCCTTTAAGTAGCACTGGCTAGGGAAGGGCAGGTGCATGTTATAGAATAGGACTGTGCCACAGGCCTGAAATGGAGAGTTGGTCAGTGGGGATGGGGAGAAGGAGGTAGGAGCCAGGAAGGGCTCTGCCTCATGGGCTGGCTTCAGGAGGGGTTGTGCTTGGCCAGAGGGGCCTGGACTGGAAGGCCTTGCTTGAAACTCAGGAGGTACTGGAGTGCGTATGTATGGTTTTGTGGCAGGACTGTGCCACAAGATGGCACCTGACATGTGGAAGACCTAAGATGGTCTCCAGACAGGAAGAGGAAGTTGGAGTGTTTGGGGGCGTGGCCAACAGTATAAAGAAAGAACCAGCCCAAAGGAAGGGGCAGTCTGCTCTGGACTACTGAGGAGAGCGCATCTCCTGAAGAGGCTGCCTGGAAGGTTCCTGACCTGTATGCCTGGAAAGAAGAGGTCTGGAACTGAAAGTAAGTTGATGGAGGAACTAGTCTGGGACTCTATTTGACTAATGCAGTTGTATATTGTTGACTGGCCAGAGGTCTGGTGTCTGGCATGGAACTTTGTCTATAAATAAACTGTTATGGATTTAATACGTGAGTGACAACCTCTTTGGACATTGATCTGGCTAACACTCACCCACAGATGTGGGACCCTGCCACAAAAGTGGTGGAGAATGTGGGCACGCATTGCTGGCCACCAAGCCAGTGTTCCCCAAAGGCGGTGAGATCCTGAGACAGGGGTGTTGAAGAGGATTACGCCTAGCAGATGTGCCAGTGTAAGAGGTAAACATCCAGAAGGAGAATACCTAGACAGAGATTGAGCAGCTAGAGGACAGTGCCTAGCAGCACAGTTGAAAAAGTGAGCCCAACCACGGAGTGGAGAATTGCGCCCAGCAGCAGAGAGCAAGCAGGATGTGTGTTAGAGCTCACCCAAGGACTCGGGACTGGAGTGGTCTGGAGCTGGGAGGTTCGCCCACAACAACCAATGCGATGTGGATCCCGACAAAGAATATGATAGCTGGAGGACTGAGACCAAGGAAACAAGCGGCAACCCGGTGGAGTTGGGTGGAGCCAAAACTGCAATCTGGCAACTGGGAGCAGCGTACCTCAGCAATGGAGAAACTGCCTAGACCACCGCTTCACAGACAATGGCATGGGGAAGGAAGGTACCAAGGGGCTCATAGAGACTTAACTCTTAAGATTTGTTGAGACTGTGGGAAATGCGGACACTTATGTAGAGGGTGCTCCTTCCTAACTAAAGGGTACAGAAAAAGGGAGAAGTCCCAGGGAAATTGCTATACCTGTGGACAGGAGGGCGTTAAAGCCCTAGTTTGGGGTGCTAGACCCCTGGATAAATGTGAAAGGTATATGGAATTAGCTGTTGGTAATGCCATCTTCAGGGGAAGGTGTGTGGCAAGGCTGTGCCACAAGATGGCGCCTGCCATGTGGAAGACCTTAGATGGCCTCCAGACAGGAAGAGGAAGTTGGAGTGTTTGGGGCTTGGCCAACAGTATAAAGAAGACCAGCCTGAAGGAAGGGGTAGTCTGCTCTGGACTACTGTCATAAGAAGATACTGGGCTACATGTAGACTACAGGTCAAGGGCGGCTGGTGGGTTTTTAGTTTGGAGGGGCAGTAAGGCCGGCGAGCCGGTGGGCGGAGCCAGGGCAACGGTAAGCGGAGCCAGGGCATAACCCAGCAGCAAGGAGTTCCCAGGGTTAACATCAGATGGAAGAAAACACAGTCTAAAATGCACTTCAAGCTTAAAATGAATAACGTATACCCCCCAAGCACAGAGAAACAGTGGCAATACACTGGCGGGGTGGGTGGGGGGTGGGGTGGGGAACAGCCATGGGGTTTGCAGG
>QEPC01005386.1:2328377-2360259 GCA_003113815.1 Sphenodon punctatus | reverse complement strand
GAGCGGGAACTAGGAAGCGTGCAGACTGGGACTGAGGCAGGGAGGAAGCGCGCAAGCGCGCTTCCTCCCTGCCTCAGTCCCCGTCGTCAAGCTATCTCGCCAGAGCTGTCAGCGCGACCGCCCTGGTGAGATCTTCCATTGCGCCCATTGAGCGCAAAGGAAAGGCTAGCCCCTCCCTCCACAGCATGTCCCATGCGTGCTGTGGGCGGGGGAGTTCAGCCGCCCAAATCGTGAAAACGCTTTGGGCGGCTGATTTTTGAGTCTTCTGGGACCCACTCCTCTGGAGTGGATCCCAGAAGTCAACAAACATCGCCGCAGCAGCCTCTGCCTTGTCTTTGCTTCAGAGCGGAGGCTGCTGCAGCCTCTGCTCTGAAGCAAAGGCAAGGCAGAGGCTGCTGCGAGCAGCGCTGGGAAGCAGTGGCGAGGGTTTTTAAAAAAATTTTTACCATGACCGGCGGCGCGGTGCCTGGCAGGGCACTTGGGGGGGTCAGCACCCCAAATGCCCTGGAAGGCTAGCCACGCCTGCTACAGGTCTAACAAATATGTAAAGGTAAATGTTAAACATGTATGTAGTGTGTAATGTGAAAGCTGAGAACTGGAAACTCACTTCATTCAATGGAGAAATGCAAAGTCATGCCAAATGTGTATTCAGAAAAAGCCTAAACACCTCTGCAGACACTAGCCATAGACCATTGAGTTGCAAATGGATTTCTTCCTGTGGACGTGACTGAAAGCACAGAGTCACCTGACGGGAAAATCACACAAAGGACCCTGAAAAAGGTACTTAAGGGGGGAGACAAGACAAAGAAAGGAGCTCTCTCTCTCAGTTGGTTGAGATCAGCTTGTTGAGTTTCATCATCGTACCTTACCAGCCAGAGAAGGTCTGCACCAAAGGAACTATGAAGTAAGGCCTTGTGGAAACCAAGACTGGTACCCGGCCAAGCTTTCCATTGCTGGCTGTGATATGAACTGAAATACCCTTGGACCTGGATTAGGGTAAGCCTAGGTCAGGAGAATCCAAGTACAGATAGGAATGCATTATTGGTTATGTTATTTTGATTTCTGCACTCACGAGTATAATCTTGTTCTACATGCTTATTTATGATTTATTCATTAAACTTCTTTTTACTGAACTTCGTATGGTCCAGTGGAATTGCTAATCCTAACATTGGAAAGACACAGTTTGGGGTTAATTCTGTGTTTACAAACACAGACGAACCTAGAGAGAGAGTCTGTGCTGGGAAACTGTGGCTGAAAAGGTGACAAGAAGGTTCACCCGTTGCAGGCTGAATCAGTTCGAGAGAGAGAGCTGATCCAGTGAGAGCTGCAATCCAGGGAAACTGAGTCATGACAGCCTAGAGTGGGGTAGTGAGCCCCAGTTCCATGACAGTACCCAACATGAAAAACAAAACAACAAACACAGCATCTGGTATAGTCTCTTGCCTGCTTCTCTTGCTTCAGATTTAGGAGCTGAGTTCCAGAAATAGCTGGTAACTCCCTCTTCAGTTCCTACACATTGGTACACAGTTCTGGGATTTATTCCCTTTGGTTGGGTGCCACTGTCATGGAATTGGGGCCTACTACCCCACTCTAGCAGCACCTCCTGTGCCCGCCAGCTCTGGCTCCTCCTCCACCACCGAAGGTCCAGCAGCAGTTGCAGGAGGAACCTCTTCCTCCACCACCAGCTCCGCCACCTTGGCCTTCCCCCAGGCCCGGCGTTTAATGGTGGTGGTCACCTTCTTCTCCATTTTTGTTTTTATTTATTTTTTTAAACAGACACTCCAACAGTCACACACCAACACTCACCAAGACACCAAACAGCCAAACAGCACAGCCAAACACAAACAGCCAAAACACACAAACGGAACAGCCAGCCAGCCAAACACACACTCTCTCGCCACACAGCTCCTCACGCACTTGAATTTCCTGTTTCCAATGCGATCACAGGATCTCGCTATTCCTCTTTCCATATGCCCAAACCGAACCAAACACGACCAAACTGAACGACCGAACCCGAACGCAGTGACTGAACCGAACGGCCAAACCGAACGGCCAAACCAAACCGGATTGAACAACCAAACCCAAACCACGATCTGTTCGCTCATCCCTATGATCTATGGCTAGTGTCTGCAGAGGTGCTTAGGCTTTTTCTGAATACACATTAGGCATGACTTTCCATTTCTCCATTGCATGAAGTGAGTTTCCAGTTCTCAGCTTTCACATGACATACATGTTTAACCTTTACCTTTACATATTTGTTAGACCCTGTAGTCTACATGTAGCCCAGTATCTTCTTATGACAACTACTGAGGAGAGCGCATCCCTGTCCTGAAGAGGCTGCCTGGAAGGTTCCTGACCTGGATGCCTGGAGAGAGGAGGTCTGGACCTGGAAGTGAGTTGGAGGAGGAACTAGTCTGGGACTCTATTTGACTAAGCTCAGTTGTATATTTTTGACTGGTCAGAGGTCTGGTGCCTGGCCTGGGACTTTGTCTATAAATAAACTGTTACAGCTTTAATGCTTGAGTGACAACCTCTTTGGGAAGTGATCCAGCAAACACTTACCCACAGAAGTGGGGCTCTGTCACAGGTATCTTTGATGAAGGATTACAGACACTGTACAAATAAGACACTTTGGGTAAAGATCCCGCGTGGGCTGGTTCATTGGGGTACTTATCCTGACAAGACTCACCCCCAGTGGCAAGCCCTGCTACAATACTTCCCCTTAAAACACTAACCTACACTTTCTTTGTATTTCAGAAACTGACAGTCCTTCTGTGCTTTTTTCTTTTAGCTTTTCTTTCCATTGGACCTTGCTGCTGACTCTGAGTTTGTTGAAGTCTGCTTTTTTTTTTTTTTTTAAATCCATTATATGAACTTTGTTAGACTCTCGTCTCACTTTCTTAGGATCGTAAACACTATCATTTTGTGATCGCTCTCTCCCAAGGTGGCAGCCATCTTCATATCCTCAACCAACTTTTTTCCTATTTGATCCCAGTCATACCAGGAGCCCCTTTTAAAGATGTTGTAACTGCACAATTAAATTTGCCCATTTCCAAAGCTTGGGGTCACAAAGATTGCTTTTGCCTCTCCATGGGGTCGGAGCCTGTAAGAGTTTGGGAACTGCTGCTGTAAGGCCTCTGTGCTGGTTGACTTGGCATCCCTTTTGGTGCCCCTTGGAGGAAACCCTGAATCCCCATCAATTCCAGGAATTCACTTATGAGAGGAAGCCTGGTAAGTCACTTGATGGGTCTGGACACGCAAAAGCCAACGTGAAGAAAGAGGAAACAAGCACGTTCTTTAAGATGAAGATTGTTGTTCAGTGCTAAAGTGGATAAGTACACGCAAACATCGGTATGCCCATCGGAATGATGGTGCCCGATTTGACTTGGTAACATTGGGTATTAATCGTACCCGTGACAAAGCAGGTCACTGACCCTTTAAGGGATCCCACTTTGCCACTGAAGTCCCGCCCCGCTGGGGCTATAAGAAGTGCAGAGCCTGACACACACGCAGCCAGTGAGCCAGTAAGCCTTGCGTGGGGGCGGCCACACGAGACACCTTAGCCAGCCTACCATATCTTGGGCAGCCTTACCCCACTCTGGGCAGCTGGACCACGCAATGCAGTGTGTTGTGTGGCCAGCAGCTGCCAGATGTTCCCCCTGCAGCGTGGTGGGGCAAGCAGCTGGCTGCTACATGATCCGACTTTGGGAAAAAGCCATGGACACGTTGCGTAGCAGCCTTACCCCAAATGGGGAAAGGCTGCCCAGGGCGTGGTATCTCGTGTGCTTGAGCCCTTTCTGCCCCACTGCACAGTGAGCTCTGCGGTGGGGCCTTGAGCTATGGACACCATCGCCCAACACGCATGGCCACATCAGGGCCAGGACTTTAGTCGAGCCGGGGGAGGGAAGATGGGGCAGGCAGGGCACCCGCTCATGTGGCCTGCGCCTCCACTCACCCCAAACGTGGCAGGAGATTTGACAGTAGTCTGCCCACCTGGCTTCCTCACACATGGGGATTAATGTCTGCCCTGCTCCCCACACTGGCCCCGCAGTGTTGTGGCAGCAACTGCCCACCACAGGGTCGCACAGCGATTGGGCCGTCCGCAGCTCATGTGGCTGCACCTTGGGGGAGCTCTGCTGTGCGCTGGCCAGGGTACTGAAACCCAAGGGGAGCAGTGAGGCTTAGCTGGCCGGGAAGCAGAGGAGCCAGAAGTCTGGATGCTGGATCACCCCATGACATGACAGCTAAACTCAGGAGATTCAGGCGCTCCAGATGAACTATAAGGAATGTGAAGCAGCTGGGCTATTGGTATGTGGAAGATGAATGTATCTGTGCTATGTGGACATACTAATAAAGCCTCCAAGTGAGTGGTGGATATTTGTTTGTGGTCTGTAAAATTACTAAAAGACTTGGCTGCTGCAAGGACTTAACCCCTCTGGGGAGAGACTCTGATACAGTACCCAATTAGCCCCTCAGTGGTAACTCAATGCACCAAATGAGTGACCTCCCATACTGATTTAGTTGCCTCCCATATCGATTGACTGGTTTTCCATTACCAGAAACAGTTGGTAAAACAGAAAATTGGTAACTCGGTTACAGTAATTGTAATGGGGTGTGGTTCCTGGGGTGAGTCCGCACAGGATGAGACCCCAGCTAGTACCTCACTCTTATGGGAAAATCAGCTCTCACTCAAACAGTCACTTAATTGCAGGGAATTCATTCTCCAGTATCTTTACTCTTAGGACTTTACAGTAATAGACAGTTTCTTATGCTCTACACATGTTTCTCCACCACCATCTTATAGCCAAAGTTCAAAGCCTTATATATTTTCTAGCCAGGCAACCTGGTTTGCCTCTGGGCTTCCTTTCCAGTGCCAGGAACAAGCCCTCTGGCACCCTTGCCCCTGTCCACTCCCAGCTCTGCAAGGCCACCCCCTCTAGTGGGCTACTCACCGTTGGCAGCCTGCAGCTCAGACCTTAACACAGCCCCGTCTCGGGGCCGCTGTAGGCAATCTGCAGCCCACTCCCTCCGGTTCCCTCAGTACCTTGGAAAGGATGAGACATCAAGGCTCTTTGGGCACTTTCACACCTGTGGGAAAGGGTCGTTAGGAAGCTGGAAGAGCAGACGCAAATGTAAATTAGCTGTATCTTTGATGTGTGTTTCGAAAGCTGATTGACCAGAGCACTGGTGTTATGTGCTCCCAGCCACCTGCCCCCAGAAGAAGACGAAATGCCACATTCTACACCAGCTGCAGCCTCCAGGTCGTCACCCAAGGTAGCCCCACCTAGAGTGCATTGCAGTAGCCTAATCCTGAAGTGATGAATGCATGGATGACAGTGGCAAGATCGGAACCTGAGATGTACAGCCGAACACGTCAAACTAGATGTAATTTATTAAATCCGCTCCATCACAGCCACCACCTGGGCATCCAGGCAGAGTTGTGAGTGGAGGAGAATTCCCAGACTCCAAACCTGAGGGGTGCACCTCATCAATGATGAGAGCCTCCACACCCTTGCCCTTACCCACTAGCATCACCTCCACCTTGTCAGGATTCAGCTTCAGACAGCTCGTCCTCATCCAATCCCCCGGGAAGACACAGAGACTGCCGGGCCTGGGTCAGATGAACATGAGAGGTACAGTTGGGCGTCATCATCATACTGATGGCACCAAACTTCAAACCCTTTCACGAGCTCACCCAAAGGCTGCATGTACACGTTGAAGAGGAGCGGGGACAGAATAGATCCCTGCAGAACGCCACACGTGAGGTCCCAGGGGGACGATGTACAGTCTCCCAGAACCACATATTGAGTTCTCCCAGCCAGGAACAAGCAAAGTTGTTCAAGAACAGTCCCGCTCACCCTGGCACGGTCCCACAGGCGAGCCACCAACATCTCATGATCAAACATGTCAAACGCCGTCAAAAGATCTAATAAAATCAGAAAGGTGGACCGACCTTACGCCAACTCCCAGCGTAGATCATCAACCAAGGCCACAAGTGCAGTCTCGATGCCATAACTCGGACAAAAACTGCGAGGGTTCAAGGAATCCAATGCGATCCAAATACCCCTAGAGCTGCTGGGCCACTGCTCGTTCAATAACCTTCCCTAAAAAGGGAAGGTTAGAGACTGACCAATAGCTGAAAAGGGTGTCAATGTGAAGAGATGGCTTCTTGAGCAACAGCCATACCACAGCCTCCCATGACCCTGACCTCCATAAAGGAGGCACTGACAACCCCTGCTAGCAGCAGCCCCAGCATCTCCCAGATGGCTTTCACCAGCCAGGATGGGCAAGGATCAAGTTCACAAGTTGTGGCCCTCCTAGCAACTCCACCACTTAGGCGGACAACACCTGCTGAAACTGATCCCATAAAACCAGACCAGATGGGGCATTCATAACTTCAGTATATCCACTGCATTAAATCCACCATCAAATTTGCGGTGGATCCGGTGATCTTATCTGCAAAATAGTCAATAAACACAGTGAGCACTGGAGGAATTCAGTTCCAGGCAGAGATACGCCAGACTGACCAGCCCCTTCACCACCTGGAAAAGCTCGGCTGGATGTGGGTAGCAAAGAAGCTCCTCTTTGTTGCCCGCATACCCATGGCATAGGCTTTTAACGCAGCTCTATGCTGCAATCGTTCTAACCATTTCCCCTCCTGCTTCAGTCAACGCAGGTCTTCCGCGAACCACTGAGCCTTGTGTCACCACCTGTACTCAGGGAGCGGATGCCTGGGAGCTGTCCAGTCGATGGCCTTTGCCAACAAGGTGTTTCAAAGAGCAACAAGGTCATTGAGTGATCAGTCGTCAAGTGCTGAAACCAGTCCAGTTGCATAAGTCTCCGGGGGGCGCACCACATGAATAGGTTCCTTCCACACCCTGCCGGGTGCAGACATGCACCAGGAGACTGGTCTGTAGGAGATAATAGTCTGTCCATGATTCGGGCACCGACGACACCTCCCCCAATAACAGACCCACCCACCCCTGCCTCAAGGCTAGTGCAAAATATCAAATCCAGGGTATGCCCCCACTCATGAGTCGGACCAGAAACCACCTGAGACCGGCCCATAGTTGCCATGGCAGCCATGAACTCTTGCTCTGCCCCCTTAACACTAGCATCAACGTGAATATTGAAATTCCCCAGGACCACAAGCCTTGGGGATCGCAATACTACCTTTGACACCAGATAAGCTACAGCAAGTAGGAATGCTGCCATACAGGAAGGTGCACGGTATACCAGCAGCATTCCTAATATGTCTCCATGCGCCAAATCAACCACAAGATGAAGGCCCTCTATATCGGATGGAGTTTGCACTGGCTATCTCCGTAGCGACCAGTTATCCCTAAAATCAATGGGTATGCCCACAGGTAACAAGTGTGCAACCTGTTTCAATGCTATTTTGTGACTCCTAAACCCTTCAAATGTGCGTGGCCAGTAGGTTGTAGTCCTGAACTTTCACTGACTTGAATCAGCAGCAGTGCTTTTCTCACTCATAAAAACAAATGCCATCCTGCAGGATGGGACTGGCAGACAATAGCTGTCCATCAACCACCGATCTCCAGGACAGCTTGTCATGCCTTCTGAGAGATGGACAGGTAGCGGCTGCTGCTACCAGCAAACTCGCTGAGGCAGAGGCATTTACTTACCTCACTGACAGCTTGGTTATTGCAAGAAGTATTTCTGTCCCAGAGAGCCAAGATTATCTTTGACAGGTACCAAGAGAAGCTGTCGGGGCAGACACTCACCAAGGCCATGCGACCACTTTAGTGTATTATAGAAGGATGGACAAACCTACCTCACAGCTAGAGATGAGGGCAAGACACAAGGGTGGACCTCTCCACAGGCCTTTCAAAGCAAGAGTGGGATTCATCAGCATAATTTATTTATTGAAAATTTTATCCCACTCTATCCTAAAGGCTCAGGGCAGGTTACAAACAATTTTAAAAATCAAACATTTAAAAAATAAAACTGTAGCAGGAAGCAGTCCTGTGAGGCTGCTGCTCCTTTTAGAAGGGGGCTGCGTGGACCAACCAAAGGGCTGAGCACACATATGGGTGTGGCAGAGCCAGCCCCATAGCTGGGGATCAGTTGGGATGAAATGAGCTGAGAGATTCTGTGACAGTGGGCAGGCGGAACACTGGCCCTTTAAAGGCAGTAGTGCTGTGCTGTGAGCCACGCCCACTCTGGCTACAAAAGAGGAAGCAAGGCAGCGGGGAAGGCAGTCTCTGCCTGGGAGCAGAAGGGACCACATCTCCCTGAGAGCCTAGCCACTCTATGCTCTCCAGGGTGCTGAAGAGAAGGAGAACCAGGTACTGAGGCGAGGGTGTGCCCAGGAGGGAGTGTCGTGCCTGGGGCTTTGAGGCCTGGCCAGATGGAGAAGGGGGGGTTGATGTTGTGCTGCTCCTGAGCTTGTGAGAGACTGACCTGTGCCTGCAGAGTGGAAGCGACTGAGCTGGCAGCCCCCATGGATTGTGAACACCGAGGCTGCTTTTAAACGAGACAAGAAACGCGGCTGATGCTTTGATCAGCCGCGTTTCTTTGCGCTCGTTTAAATTGTGAACACAGATTTAAGCCGGCTCTTCCCCGCGTTGGACCGGGCAGGAGATCCTGCCCCGTCCAACGCGGATCGCCGCTGTGCCGGCTTCACGGCACACTTTGACGAGTGCGCATGCACAGAAGGGCGTGCATGCACACTGAGTTTCTACGCCAGGTCTGATGCTCTTCTGAGCATCAGACCCGGCGTAGAGAGAGAGGCGGGTGCCCGATCCCGCCTCTGAACGATCCCGCTTGTTAGCGGGATCGTCTAAAAGCGCCCCGAGTCTAATAAAGACTGTGTAAAGACCCTCTGGACAGCTTGTGTTGAGTCTTATAGGAGTGTATCTTCTCCCTTGAAGGGGGATTCAGCCGAGGCTTGGGCTGAATAGGCTTGGCAGTGGGGTAGAGCTAATTCCCCTAAAGAAACCCCAGTGTCCCCATGTGGCCCTGGGAAAACCCCCCTGCTACAGCACGCGGTGGAGAATGTGGACATACCACCACCCACTGGTGCAGAGTGGAACTGCACCCAATGTTGATAGCCATTTTGTGTGGCGTTTGGTGAGCTGCATCTGTATGAGCTCCCTAGAGGAAGGTGAGCCCGGGTGCCAGAAGGAGACATGGCTGGAGGACTGCCCAGTCAGCAAGAGGATTGGAACCTGACGCCGGGAGAGAGCGGTGGAGCTTTGCGCTTGGACCAGGAGTGCTACAGGAGTAGAGAGTAGCTCGGCCCAGGATGGGCCTTGAGCTGGACTAGAGCCAGGAGATCTGCCCAACCCTGCCAGGATGTGGATCCCAAGCGGTATGGCGGCAGGAGGTGCATGCTGGAGCCAGAGGCGTACCCCGACGGCACTCAGCTTATGGAACGTTGTGGAGCCAGAGCTGAGGCAGCGTGGCCAGGAATAAGGACTAGGACATGCAAGTACTGGGGACCCAAGGAGGGAGGTACCATGCAGGCCTGTTATAGTTGAAGCCAGCTGGGACATTACTGGAGGGCAGGACAAGGCCTCCAGAGCACCGGGACTCTGGGATGTCCGAGCCGGAGTCAGGTCAAAAGGGCCAGACTTGGGCAATGCTGGCTTGGTGGCTCGTGGGACCAGGTACAGAGGAATTGTACCTGGAGTGGGAATCCCTATGGGTTACCCCAAAGGGCTGAGTGGAAGCCCTGAATGGAACCCTGAGAAAGGAGGGACCCCATTTATTGTTAGAATGATGGGCTCCAGGGACATATAGAGAAGATATTCCCCTATGGGCCAAACCCTCAGAGGGTTCAAAGGGACAGCCCTAAGAGGGAACCAAAGGGTTGGGTCTGTAAGGAACTGGGCCATGTGAAGAGAACATGCCCAAGTAAGACCCAGAGAAAGGTTAAGTGCCCCGAGAAAGCTGCCCTGAAACAACAGAGAGACAGTAGGGAGCAAGGGACTCAGACCGGCATTGCAGGATACATGCTTGACTGGGTGTATGGCAATATGAAGAAAATAGTGCAGAGGAATGAGGTCCTAGAAAAAGAGTTGGAGACCTTGAAAGCAGGCAGAGCAGCCTTGAGGCCAGAGAGTCAAGAGATGGGGATGATGACAATCTAAACCCCACTCTCTCTAGGGTTTTTCAGTTGGGGCGCTGCCTCCACCCAACTGCTTCAGGGAATTCCTATTGGGGGGCATTCCTTCACCCAACGTACAGACTCAGGGGATTTACACAGCCCCACATCACCTCCACCAACCCTGTTTCCAGGGATTTTCCATAACTTTTCCCCACGAGACGCCTTTTGGGATGAGAGTATCCCTGAGAGGAATCTAAATGAACTGTGAGAAGTTGCACCCTGCTAGAAGGCGTGTAAGCCAGACTTCTCCGGGAGGGAGCCTCGTGCCTGGGGAAGGCTTGGCCAGAGCCTGGGGTTTTGAGGCCTGGCTAGATGGAGAAGGGGGGGGTTGATGTTGTGTTGCTCCTGAGCTTGTGAGAGACTGACCTGTGCCTGCAGGGTGGAGGCGACTGAGCCGGCAGGCCCCCGGGATTGTGGACACTGAGTCTGATAAAGACTGTGTACATGTTACCCTCTGGACAGCTTGTGTTGGGTCCTATAGGAGGGTACCCACCTCCCTTGAAGGGGGATTCAGCCGAGGCTCCGGCTGAATAGGTGTGGCAGTGAGGCAGAGCTAATTCCCCTAAAGAGACCCCATCGCCCCCGTGTGGCCCTGGGAAGACCCCCCTGCTACAAAAACCAATGAAAATTAATTTTTTTTGCAAGGGTAATTTCTATATTGGTTCCTACGAACAAATATCTGAACTAATCGTCATCGCCATCACAAAATTCGCTTCTTCCCTTAGTCCGAGGGTGAAGAACCTCATCCCTGCCAGGGGTCACTTTGAAAATGAGTACAAGCCGTGAGGGTTGCATAGAAGTTGGGGGCAGGAGTGTGTTCAGGAAGAGGGATCGGTTCATGGATCTATGCCATGGATGATCTGTCCCCTCTTATTGTGTGCGTGCCCTTGTCTCTGCTCTCTTACCCCGACTTCAGTTTTTCAGTGCTTGGGGATAGGAATATGTTTCAGGGTCCAGATCCAGGAACTGGAAAGGGGTCACATAAAAATTTGGCCTCAGGCCTGCGGTTCCCCACCCCTGCCTTAGTCACTTCATTAGTTTTGGTATTGGTCCTTTTCATTTGAGCTTTTTCTTCATTATTGGGTATTTTAGTGATGTTCTCCTGCATGACATCACACAGATGGACCGATCACATTCACTTTTAAAAATCCTGCCAAGTAGCATTGCCGAAGACACAAAGGACCAAATAGAGAAATACCAAAGTGAATGAAGTAACACTGGAAATTTAAACATTACTTTTTAGGGATGGGCGAACAGGATGTTCGGACGTTCGGTTCAAAACCCAAGTTCGGGTTCGATGGTTTGGTTCAGCCAAGTTCGGCTTGGCCGAACATTCAAAAATAGCGCTATCGATACCAAAACCGAAACTAAACCAAAACAGAATTTTTGGCCCTGAAAAGACGTTTTTCCCGCCCCCAAACTCATCCGAACACGACCGAACTGTTCGGTCATTCGAGAGTTCGGTTTGGAAGTTCGGTTCGGATGTCCGAACAGACCGAGTTCGGTCCGAACATCCGAACCACGTTCGCCCAGCCCTATGACATTCCCACCTGCTTTCCGACACAGCCTCTCGACCTTATGGAATGCCATGAGGCCACAACTCTCCGTGAGGCTGGGGTTACATCAAAAAACAGAGTATGGCTGTAATGATAATGGGAACTTTAGAGCAGGAACCAAAGTTGCCACATATTGTTGCGTGGGGGGAATGTTTTAAATGTCAAGCATACTGAAGAGCTCATCTGACAGATTAGAGCAAAGGCAGCCATGCTGTATGTACCGTTCCCTATTTTAAGTTAAATAAATGTTCATTGTCTCTTATAAGGACTCCAGTGCTTTCTAGAGGTGGGAAGTTCAGATTCAGATTAATCTGTTGCTGCCCATAATTGGCAGTTACAGATTAATCCGTACCAAGCTGCAACTGTGGAAAACATGCCCGTTGCAGTTCGGTTTAAAAACTTATAAATATTAACCAAAAAAAACTCTGCAAAAATTGCTACCAGACTGTTCTGCGTATACACGCCCTCTTCCAAAATCGCTGCCATTTTGGAAGAGGGCAGCCGGTCTGCAAATACGCAAAGTAGCTACTTCACATGTGCAGACTGACCGTTCTTTTCCCAAATGGCAACAATGTTGCCCCCGCCATTTTGGAAAAGGGTGCGCCTGCACAGAATGGTCCAAAGGCCATTTTGTGAGGGCACAGTTGTTGCTTTTTAAATTGATTCGTGTTTATTTTTAAATGGATTTTTAAAATATGGATCCATAATATGAATCTGTACAATCCTGGAAATTTACAGGTACGAACCACAACGGAACTGTATCTGTAATTTCCGCCAGAGGACCATCCCACGTGTTTTCCTTCATAGTAATAGCTGCACAGCCATTACCGTGATGGCTGCTTTGCCCTTCCTGACATGGCCCCGCCCCCAGCAGAACACTCTGATGGCATGACATTCCGTATGGGGCAGGGCTACATCAGAAAAGGGCATGAAAGATTATTTGCCCCGCCCCCTCTGAAATACTCCCACCTTCTCCGAGTTTCCTCCCTGCGGCTGGTAGTAACAATAATCAAGACTGGCCAGACCCCACTTATGGTTGACATTCATAGTTTGACTTTATGGCCAAGGTTCCCAATGTGACTCTGATACACAGAGCCTGAAGAAGCTTCAGAACCAGGCCTTTAATGGTGGAGGCCTCTGGTTCAATTCCTGATGAGTCACCTAACACGGTAACTTTCTGATAGACATGCAACTTTGCTGCGCACCTAGCTTAACAACTGAAGATTTTTAATTTAGGAGAAATGGCCCCACAGACTAATTGCATAAAGTTCCCTCCATGAATATTAACGGTGTTCCATTCTAAAGCAATTCTCCAGTAATCTGTCACGTAGACAGAGCCCGTAGCCAGTCAGACTGGGAATTGAACAGCATGCACTGTGAATTATTCATAGCGCCACTGAGCTGTGCTGGCACGTCTGGAAAACGAATGCAACACAACAGGGCGCGATACAGAGAGAAGAGATGGAAATGGGAAAGCGTCTATACACTGTTCCAGCTGCTCAAAATGCTGCCGGATTAGAGAGGAATCACACGATACACTCCATTAGGAAATTCTCTGTTTTGGCCATAAAGGTGGGCGGGGAAGTGTTACCTGCAGTGAATTTGATGACTAAGGTACATACCCAGCACAAGTCACAATGACCCAGCATGGACAGGAATCAATCTTTTTAACCATGTGCTGCCTAGAAAGCGGATTCAAAGCACAATGAAACCAAGGAGAGTCTTTCCATTGATTGTAGTCAGGGACCCGTGTTCACTACTTCCCTGCAGTTCAGCAGGTTTCATGAGAAGAAAGAGTTGTACTCGATTCCTCATCTCTGACTCAGAACTGGACTGTGTCCACTTCTGGGCACCGCAGTTTAAGGAGGACATTGACAAATTGGAACGGGTTCAGAGGAGAGCGACAAAGATGGTCAAGGGGGCTGGAAACCAAGTCCTATGGGGAAAGGTTGAAGGAGCTGGGTATGTTTAGCCGGAAGAAGAGAAGACTGAGGGGAGACAGGATAGTTGTCTTCAAATAGCGGAAGGGCTGACAGATAGAAGATGGAGCAGACTTGTTTTCTGTTGCTTCTGAGGGCAGGATCAATGGGCTCAAATGACAAGGAAGCAGATTCTGGTTAAACATGAAGAAGAACTTCCTAGCAGTAAGAGCTGTTCGACAGTGGAACAGACACTGCCTAAGGCGGGGGTGGGCTCTCCTTGGCTGGAAGTTTTCAAACAGAGGCTGGACGGCCCATCTGTCGGGGATGCTGTCGCTGCGGATTTCCTGCACTGAGCAGGGGGTTGGACTAGATGGCCTCTGAGTTCCCTTCCAGCTCTAAGATTCTATGATTCCCTACAGTGCCCATCCTGCAAGTCCTGAGGGCAGGTGCGGGAGATCCTCTCGATTCCATACTGATCAGCTATTGGGCAAGGAACTCTATTTGAATGGAAAAAATAAAGCTGCAAAAGCAATTTTCATGGATGCAAGTTTGTTTTCTCATTTCCTGTGGATTTTTCCCCCTATCAAAAATGTGTGTAGCCAGGGAGACTGAGCAGAATAATAATAATAATAACAATAATAGTGCAATAATAAGTACAGGAATAACTCCTCAGGGAATAGACTTATAGCGGTGTTGTTAGATGATGGGTCTGGGATCTGAGTTTCTGGCTGTTTTTTTTGGGATGGGATTGTCTTTCCCCCCTCAAAAAAAAAACATTGTCCCTTCCCCTTTTACTAGTCTAGAGTTTACTAGTCTTTCACCAACTAAGCCACCGCATTGGATAAGGTGCCACAAGGGTGTCCTGTTTACTAGCCGTGTGTCCCAGTAGCTGCCTAAAATAGCTTTTGGAACAAGCCTGAGAAAGTGGGAAGGAGGATATTACTACCCTTTACAGCTCCTTCATGAACCACTACAAGGCTGGCAGGCCCTTTCCCATGCAGGCACGGTGAATATTAAGCAGATCTGCGCAGTAAGAGGTGTCTGCATTAGACACGATAGGCAACCCTGCACCACAGAAAGGCAGGTCAGTGTGCGGGGAAAAAAAAAGACTGACCTGCCTTTCTGACTCCCTCTTTTTAATGTAAATCCAGCATGTGCTTCTAATGATTTCAGAGTAAATCAGTATTCCGTGATGCAGAGGAGCTTGAGCTACAGGGTCTCCTCAACAAGGAAAGATGGGGCTTTGAAAGATCTTGATTTTAAGAGCCAGTGCGGTGTAGTGGATAAGCGTGCAGTACCTGGACCAGGAGGTAGGAGGCGGCCCTGGTTCAAGTCTTGTCTTAGCCAGAAACTCACTGGATGACCTTGAGCCAGTCATAATATTCTCTCAGCCTAACCTACCTCACAGGGTTGTTGTGTTGTATTAATTAGTTCTATGTGAAGCACGCCGAGTGCCATGGCAGGGCGGCGCTATATAAAAATATTATCTTCTTCCAGATCTATCTTCTGCCCCATGTGTGAAGCTGAGCTGGATAGCAAAAAATTTCTCCACAGTTAATGTCCACTGTTCTGGGTAGCTTGGCGGCTATTCAGTAGCTATCCAGTAACCGCAGAGGTTAGCCACCAAACTGGAATACCGGATATTACCATTTACTGCATTACCAGATAACCAAACCAATCTGGATAGAAGGAGGGAGCAAAAAAAAAAAAAAAAAAGTCAAATAGTAATTAAGTAATAATGCAGTAAAAGTAATTCAGAAAAAGGTAATCCAGTTAAGTGGGTAGCCAGCAGATAGTAAAGCAGATACCACTTGGTATCCAACCAGATACATCCTCTGGTGATGAATTCCACAGATTAATTGACTGGGGAAAAATACTTTCTATCATTTGTTAAAGATCTGCTGCCAGTTAATTTCACAGGGTGTCCCCTGGTTCTAGTATTTTGAGAAAGGGTAACTAACAGCTCCCTATTACTTGCCCTGTACCATTCATGATTTTGTAAACTTCTTTCCTGCTCCACCCTCTCCCCCCGTCAGTTGTCCCTTCTCTAAACTAAAGAGCCCTAATTATTATTATTACTATCAAGCATTTATATAGCACCAGCAATGTAGCTGGCGCTTTACAAAGTAATGGAATAGAGACAGTCCCTGCCCTAGGGTTTACACCGGGGGAGGGGGGGTAGAGGAGGGGGAGAGAAAGGCAGGGGAACAGTAGGAGACACAAGGGTGATGTAGAAATATTAAAAGCCTATAATTCTGTTTGACCTGTAGTTACCTCGCCATGTTAGAAATGTTTGCTTTGCCCTTCAAACAAGACAGGCGCTGTTCCTCTTCACATAGATAAGCCACTGCTTGAAGATTACTTTTTGCACATAGGGAAGGTTCAACTTGCCCAAAAATGTAGCTAGCTTTAGTTCAGAAAACAACCTCCCTTTTACCCTTCGTTCCACTATTATCTCACCACCAACTTGAACTTAGAAGTAAACTGTCTTTTCTCAATATAATCACTTTGAATGTTGTGTTGTCATCTACTTCTCTGCGCAGAAGTGACAAACCATGAAAGGGCCTTCCGCCCGAGAATTTCTGTATAAAAAATGTACTGCCCTCACTGGGGGGTGCTCGGGATCTAATGATCCTGGAAGCCCGCAACGCGTTGTGTTATCTGCTGAATAAAGATATCTGCTGGCAGCCTCCTCGTCTTACTATCTTACCCACGAAAATCCACGACATTTCTGGTGTCAGGAATGGGATTCGAGGAACACAGGAGTCCCTTGGAGATCCTGAGGTAAGTGCTGCATCTGTATAAAAATCCCAGGGGGACGCCCCAGGGCTCCAGGTGTGCAGGCATCAGGACTGAGTCCTCCAGGCTGCCTCGGAGTTTGATTAGATTGCAATCCTGCTGCTGTACTAATTATAATGGAATCGCCAGAGTCCAAGATTTCCCCGGGTGATGCTCCCGTGGAATACATGGCTCGTCAGTATGGGAAAATCAGCTATAAAATGGGTTTTACAGGGGTTTTACAACCCTTTACAACCAATTTTTCCTGTACTTTTGATGGCTCTTGCTACTGAGGAGGCAGGACAGGAGCCTCTGCCTGATCACCAGGAGCTCTTGTCTGCCTTGCCTCCTGAATTGTGGGCAGCCACCCCTGATGATGTGGGGCTGCTGCAAGGCATTGCACCTTTGCAAATTTCAGTACAGGCTAACAAGTCTTTTCCCTCAGTTCCTCAGTACCCTTTGTCTGCCGAGGCCACGGCTGGCATTCACCATGTTATTCAAAGTTTCCTGTAACAAGGCATTTTAACACCCTGCCTGTCCCCTGTTAACAGCCCCATTTTGCCAGTAAAAAAACCCGGGAAAATTCCACTCTGATGGCTCCCCTGTTTATCGTTTTGTCCAATATTTGTGAGCAGTGAATGATTTTGTTGTCCCTTTGCACCCCATTGTTCCTGACCCGGTTCTCACTATTGCCTCCATACCTGCTGATGCTAAGTTTTTTTACTGTCATTGATTTATCTCAAGCCCTTTTCTCTGTCCCCATACACCCAGATTCCCAGTATTTGTTTGCCTTTACTGACCCCTCCACACGTTGCCAGTTTACTTTTACCCACCTCCCCCAGGGTTTCCGTGATTCCCCTTCCCTTTTTGGATTGGCCCTCTGCCAAACTTTGTCTGATTTTGTTGTGCCTTCCGATGCAAATCTCATAACTTATGCAAATGATTTGCTTATTGCTGCCCCAACTTTAGAAGTTTGCCAGGCGACCTCTCTTGCACTCTTACAGCATTTGGCCCTGAAGGAAGATAAGGTTTCTCGTGCTAACCTCCAGTTTTGTCAACCTCATATTCAATACCTGAAACATGTAATCACTGCTGAAACTCGTTCCCTCTCATTGGACAGACTGAAAGCATTGTGTCCCTACCAGTGCCTTCTACCCCTCGCCAATTGTGAAAGTTTTTGGGTGCTGCTAACTACTGCCACCAGTGAATACTGGGGTATGCCCAGTTGGCTCAACCTCTCTATTCTGCACTGTCCTCTGACCCTTTTCTCCTGTCTCCTGAAGCTGTACAATCGTTTCAGGATTTAAAAGCAGCTTTAACCTCTCCCCCTGCACTTGCTCGACCTGACTATTCCAAGCCTTTCACTCTGTTTTGTCATGAGTCTGAGGGCTTTGCCCTTGGGGTTCTCACCCAGCCTTTTGGCCATCAAAACCACCCAGTTGCCTGTTTTTCCACCCGCCTTGACCCTGTTGCTAGGGGATTCCCCCATGTGTCAAAGCTGTTGCTGCAGCAGCAGAGCTAATGAAAAAAAAATCCTCTCCTTTGGTCCTCGGTCACCCCCTTACTTTGGCTGTTCCTCATGGTGTGTATTCTTTACTTACTCACCGTCAGTTCCAGCTCTTGTCCCTGTCTCATTTAACTCGCTTTAAACTTTTTTGCTGGCTCCTGAAAACCATTGTGTTTACTTTAAATCCTGCCTCTCTCCTGCCTGTCTCTGACTAAAAAAAAACCCAAAACAACTCTCTCATGACTGTGCTTCCCTTGTTTTTCATTCCACCTCTCCTCATCCTGACTTAACAGATATGCCTCTTCCTCACCCTGACTGTCATTTGTTTGTTGATGGTAGCTGCTACCGGGATCACAAAGGGTTACATGTTGGGTATGCGGTTTGCACGCCCTACGCTGTATTGGAGCAAGGCTCCCTCCCCTCCCTTCGCTCAGCTCAGCCGGCTGAACTGGTTGCTTTAACCCGTTCTTGTTTTTTGTTTGCCAATTTACGTGTCAACATTTACACTGACTCCCGTTATGCCTTTGGTGTCTGTCACTCTTTTGGCACTATTTGGAAAGAACGGGGGTTCCTTACATCTTCTGGTGCCCCTCTCTCTCACGGACCTCTTATTTCAGATCTTTTATCTGCTTTACTCCTTCCCTCTCGTGTGGCTATTATACATGTCAAAGCTCACTCTACTTCTTGTTGTTTTTTTTGAAACTCTGGACAGATTTGCTGATCAGACTGCAAGACGAGCAGCAATATCTGGCCCTTCTCTCTCTCGTTGCTGCAGTTTCCTTTTCAGGTGACACTCCTACATCAATTCCCCCCTTTTTAAAACCCATTTAAAACACAACAAGGGGTGTAATGTTCATGAAGATGTGAGGTCCCAGGTGCACGCGCTTGGCTCGGTTACATCAAGAATGATGGCTGGCTGGTCCATGTGGTGAGGATATGAGTACACAGACCTCAGGTAACAGATTGTACTGGATGGAGGGTATCAGCAGGAGTTAGGTGAGGAGAGCGAGGAGTCGGGGAGGGCAGAGCAGAAGAGGTGAGTCTTGAGGAGGGATTTGAAGGTATGAAGGGAGGGGGCGAGGTGGATGTGGGCAGGATGGGAGTTCCAGGCATGGGGGGCAGCTAGGGAGAAGGGACAAAGGCAGTTAGGGGAGCAGGGAGGTTGTTATTATTATTATTATTAACAAACATTTATATAGCGCCAGCAGTGTACATGACACTTTACAAAGTAATAAAATAGACACGGTCCCTGCCCCTAGGGCTTACAATCTGAGCGACAGGAGCTGGGGGAGAGACATAGGAAGGGGAACAGAGGGAGAGACAAGGGGTCTAACATTCATGAAGATGCGAGGTCTCAAGTGCACGTACTTGGCTTGGTTACGATGAGAATGACAGCAGGCAGGTCCATGTGGCAAGGATAAGGGTAAACAGATCGTAGGTATAGGAATAGTGGCTCAGCAGGATAAAGAGTCAGACAGAGCAGAGCGAAAGAGGTGAGTTTTAAGGAGAGATTTGAAGGTATGAAGGGAGGGGGCAAGGCGGATGTGGACAGGGAGGGAGTTCCAGGCATGGGGGGCAGCAAGTGAGAAGGGACGAAGGCGCTTAGGGGAGCAGGGAAGGCGTGGAAGGGTGAGAGAAGGGACAGAGGAGGAGCGAAGTGCACGGGCTGGAGTATGGAGGGCGATAAGTGCAGAGAGGTAGGGGGGAGCAAGGTTGTGAAGAGCTTTATAGGTGAAGACTAGGAGCTTGTGCAGGATTCGTTCAGGAAGGGGAAGCCAGTGAAGCGAAGAGAGGAGGGGCTGCACATGGTCGAAGCGACTGGCGAGGTAGATGACCCTGGCAGCAGAGTTTTGGACAGAGATGAGGGGAGAAAGGTGAGACCGGGGAAGGCCAGTGAGAAGGAGGTTACAGTAATCGAGGCGAGAGATGACCAGAGCATGAACAAGAGTTTTGGCAGACGAGACAGAGAGAAAAGGGCGAATCTTAGCAATGTTATGGAGGGAGAAGCGACAGGATTTAGCAACAGAGTCAATGTAGGGTTTAAAAGAAAGGGCTGAGTCAAAGATGAAGCCTAGGCTACGGGCTTGGGGGACAGGCAGGATGGTGACTCCATCAATAGTTATTGACAGTGAGGAAGGAGAGGAAGGATGAGGGGGGAAGATAAGGAGTTCAGTTTTAGCCATGTTGAGTTTGAGTTGACGTTGAGACATCCAGGTAGAGATGTCAGAGAGACAGTTGATGAGACGAGCTTGAACAGAGGGAGAGAGAGAGGGAGTAGAGAGATAGAGTTGAGTGTCATCAGCATAGAGGTGGTATTGGAAGCCATGGGAGGCAATGAGTTTGCCTAAGGATGAGGTATAGATCGAGAAGAGGAGAGGGCCAAGAACAGAGCCTTGAGGAACACCAACTGAGAGGGGGAAGGAGGAGGAGGCGGAGTTGGAGAGAGACACATTAAAGGAGCGGTCAGAGAGGTAGGAGGAGAACCAGTTATGGACAGAGCCACAAAAGCCAAGGGAGTGAAGGGAATCCAGCAAGAGTGAGTGGTCAACAGTATCGAAGGCAGCAGAGAGATCAAGGAGGACAAGAATGGAATAGAGACGTTTAGATTTAGCCACCAGAAGATTGTTGGTGATCTTAGCGAGAGCAGTTTCAGTAGAATGAAGGGGGCGGAAGCCAGATTGGAGGGGGTCAAGGGAGGAGTTGGAGGATAGGAAGTCAAGGCAGCGGGAGTAGACAACACGTTCAAGCAGCTTGGAAGCAAAAGGAAGGAGTGAGACAGGACGATAGCTAGAAGGGTCAGAGGGGTCAAGAGTGGACTTTTTGAGAATAGGAGAGACTGTGGCATGTTTGAAGGCAGAAGGGAAAGAGCCAGTAGAGAGGGAGAGGTTGATGATGTGCAGGAAGGAAGGGGCGACAGTGGGAGTAATGGAGGTGAGGAGGCGGGAAGGAATGGGATCAAGGGGGCAAGTGGAAGGGTTGGAGGAGGAGAGCAGAGAGGAGATTTCCTTAAGGGAGGCAGGGGAGAAGGAGGACATGAGAGAAGGAGGGGGAGGAGGGAGAGGGGTGGGAGTGGGAAGAGAGGAGTGGGAAGCGATGTCGAGGCGGATCTTGTCTATCTTGGAGGTGAAGAAGGAGGCAAGATCCTGAGCAGAAAGGGAAGAAGGAGGGGGAGGACAGGGAGGCTTGAGGAGGGAGTCAAAGGTAGAGAACAGGCGGCGAGGGTCCCGAGAACAGGACTCAATGCGGGAGGCATAGTAGTGTTGTCTAGCAAGGGAGATAGCAGAAGTAAGGGTGGAGAGACAGAATTTGAAGTGAAGGAAGTCAGCGTGAGAATGGGATTTGCGCCAGAGTCGTTCAGCAGCACGAGTGCAAGAACGGAAGTGGCGGATACTAGGGGTGTGGGAGGGAGAGAGGGGACAGAGGAGGAGCGGAGTGTACGGACTGGAGTACGGAGGGAAATTAGCGCAGAGAGGAAGGGGGGAGCTTTATAGGTGAAGACTAGGAGCTTGTGCAGGATTCGTTCAGGAAGGGGGAGCCAGTGAAGAGCGGAGAGGAGGGGCTGCACATGGTCAAAGTGACGTATGAGGTGGGTGACCCTCGCTAATCGATGATGAACCTCTCCTCGTATGGATGCCATTGACCATTTTTGTGGCTCTTCTCTGCACCTTTTCCAGTTCTCTTATTACTTACTTATATATATATTTAAATTTATTGTCCCACCTCATCCCAAAGGCTCAGGATGAATTCTAACACAATCATAAATAATTAAAAATCCTTCATCCCAATCCCATCCCACCCTATCACTGCTTGCCAAATGCCTGGCCAAATAGAAAAGTCTTACACAGCCTCCAGAAAATGAGTAGGCTCCGGTGAACTTCCTGGGGGCGGGGTGGTTTCCATAATTGTGGAGCAGCTACTGATAATGCCCTTATGCAGACATGATGGGCAGAGGGCACCTGAAAGGGAGTGCTCCGGGAAGACCTCAGAGGCTGTGGTGGGACATGAGGGCGGAGATGGTCCTTCCAATATTTGGGGCTTAGGCCATTTAGGGCTTTGTAGGTCAAAACCAGCACCTTGAATTGATCCCAGAAAGCTATTGGGAGCTGGTGTAAACTCTGGAGAAGGGACGTATTGTGTTCCTGGTGACCCATCCCCAACTAAAAGGTGGGTCGCCATGTTCTGCAGCTTCCGAACAGTCTAGGCCCGCTCCGTGTAGAGCGCCTTTCTGAGATGGGGTGACCAGAACGGCATACAATGGGTGAAAATGGGCATAGGGCACCAATACAGCCTGCAACATGCATAAATAACCACCAAGGGTGGTTAGCGTCATGTCTGTTTTCACCCAAGGCCTTTGGTCAAAACACTCTAAAATTGTTTTTTTTAATTTAGCCAGGCATTTTGGCAAACAGGGATAGGGTTTGGGATGAAGTCTTTTTAACTATTTATTATTGTGTTCGAACTCATAAAATTTTCTGGTCAAATTGGTCAGAACGCACTCTAAAATAGTTTCCAGTCCTCCTGGTTGTCGAAAAAAGCTTGAACAGCAGGGTACCTAAAGGTTCAGAAACCTAAGGATAAAATGCTCCAGTTTTATGAATTAAGTCGGTCTCCTGACTTGTGACCCTGACTCAGGTTTTGAACAGCCGTATCTCACAAACCCCAAAGCAAAAACAGTAATTCCTTCTAGTTATTTGACCAGCATATTGGGGGGGGAGGCATTAGCAGAAATAACCAGTGGTGGCTCATCCATAAGGACTAGAGATGAAAGAAGTATCAAACACAAATGCAACATATCAGTTGGATTCAGATGCTTCAATTGGTATGTGACCGGCTCCGCTAACGGATATTGTTTGATTTGATCCAGGCCTCTTTCGGTCTGGTCCGGTCGTTCCTTTGTTCCAGGTCAGTCAGCCTTTGGTCTAATTAGTTTCTTCTGGCTCAGTCAACTTCGGTTCAGTCCAGTCATTTGGTCTGGCTCAGTCTGGTTGTCCCTTTGGTCTAGTTAGGTCATCATCCCTCCCCTGTTCTAACTACTTGTCTGTATCACTGGGGAAGCCGGCAGGAGCAAACAAGCTGAAAACACTCTGAAACCAATCAAAATCAAACCAGACCAGTCCCTGAACCTCTCAACCCCAAACTGGACCAACTGAAGGTTGCCATATATGCAAATGTTTAGAGGGCACTTACGAGAAATACAGGTTGCAGGGCTGCAATATATGGCAACCCTCGACCAACAAGCTAGACCAGCCGCCCAAATCAAACCCCTCACCAACCAGCCCAGCCCCGAACTGAACCATACCCTCCAACATTTATTTATTTATATTTTATTTTATTTTTAAACATTTCTGAGTCGGCCCCCCATACCTACGGCATCTCGGGGTGTCGTACAGCTTCATAAAAACAATCAATAAAAACAGCACAATAAATTTAAACTTAAAACAGGATTGGGAAACAGAAAAGTAAAGGTAGGGGAGAGCCAACACCCTAACCCACCCCTCCTTCCCAAAGGCCTGGGCAAACAGCCAGGTTTTACAAGCTCGCCGGAATGTTAAAAGGCTCGGGGCCAGACGAGCTTCCTCCGGGAGGGAGTTCCAAAGACGCGGCCCGGCCACTGAGAATGCCCTCTCCATTGTAGCCCCCCGCTTAACACGGGGGACCTCTAAGAAGGCACCCCCGGCCGACCGAAGAAGCCGCTCTGGGGCGCGGAGGGCGAGGTGGTCCCTGAGGTACAAGGGGCCCAGAGCATGAAGGGCCTTATAGATTAATAAAAAATACCTTGAACCTGGCTCGGCTCGCTATTGGCAACCAGTGCAGAGTCCCGACGACCTGTCCCCGTCAGGAGCCGGGCCGCTGCATTCTGCACTAGCTGCAGCCTCCGAGCCAGGAACAAGGGCAGCCCCACGTACAGCGCATTGCAGTAGTCCAGTATCGAGGTAACGAAGGCATGGATGAGAGAGGCCAGGTCCAGCCCAGAGATGTATGGACACAGCCTATGCACCAGATACAACTGGCGGAAGGCCACCTTCGCCACCACCTCCACCTGTCGATCCAGGCAGAGATCCGAGTCCAACACCACCCCCAGACTCCAAACCTGCTGAGCTACAGGAGGGCAAAAAACCCCAATCAGGGGGGCTGACACCTCCCTCGCCCTCCCCACCACCATCACCTCCGTCTTATCAGGGTTGAGCTTCAGTCTGCTCTGCCACATCCACTTCTCCACGGCCTCCAGAAACTGGGATAGCACCGAGACAGCAGGGTCTGGGTCAGCTGAAAAAGAGAGGTACAGCTGAGTATCATCAGCATGTTGGTGACACCGCACCCCGAATCCTCTCACAACCTCCCCCAAGGGCTGCATGTACACATTAAATAATAAAGGAGACAGGATGGAACTCTGTGGAACGCCGCAGGACAAGGCGCGGGGACAAGGTGTTTCAGCTCCCAACACTACCCGCTGGCTTCTCTCCGAGAGGAATGAGCGGAACCATTCAAGAACAGTCCCGTCCAGACCCCCCCAGGTCTCGCAGCCATCACAACAGCAGCCCATGGTCCATGGTATCAAAAGCGGCCGAGAGATCTAGCAGGATAAGAAATGTAGAACATCCTGCATCCATCTCCTGGCGGAGATCATCAACCAAGGCCACCAACGCCGTCTCGGTGCCATAGCCAGGGCGGAACCCAGATTGAAAAGGGTCCAGGAAACCAATGCCGTCCAGATGCGCCTGGAACTAGATCGCCACCACCCACTCAATAACCTTCCCTAAAAAGAGAAAGTTAGAGACAGGTCGGTAGCTGGCGAGCGCATCCACATCCAATGATGGTTTTTTCAGCCGGGGGTGCACCACAGCCTCCTTGAGGCTGGGCAACAGCCTCCCCTGCTGCAGGGACGCGTTGACCACTCTCGCCAGCACCGTCCCCAATGTCTCCCTGGAGACCAACCAGGATGGGCAAGGATCAAGTTTACAACAGGTGGCTCTCAGACCCCAGAACATCCACCGCATCGGCCGGCGTCACTGCCTGAAACTCCCCCCACAAAGTTGGACCAGTCGGGACCTCCGTGACCTCGCGCTCCCCATCTACTGCCCCCAACCCAGTGTCATTTGAGAGAAAGAAATAGGTATATGCAGCAGGTGTGGGCTTGCCAGGAGGTAAGCGCTCACAGGACCAGGATCAGTCACACATAGTTTTGGGGAATTAACATCCAAGCCATTTATTTACACCAGCACAGTCTTCAGATAGCCTCTATGTAACAGCGTTTACAAGAATGCCAAGCCCAGACAGGCAACAGTCCACTGACTGGCTCACAAGTGCTTACACTCTCCAACCGAGCTCCTTAGTCAGGCTTCTCTCCAGGCCTTCCATTCTCCAACAGAAATGTTGCCTCTTCGGCATCCAGACTGCTTCTACCTTCCACTTCCTGTTTGCTTGTCTTTATACTCGAGTGGGCGTGGCTCTGGCCCCACTCTGACTCCCTTAAAGATACAGCAGCCTGATTATTCTGCTCCCTGTCACACGTCTCCCCCTTTTTCGGAGGCAAGACTACCACAGGTAGTCCTGGCTTAGTCACTTGAGCAGGGTGCAGCTCCTCATGACAATAACCTCACCGCATTTAGAAGAGTTCCTTAAAACAATATCCATCTTTGTCCAATTTACAGCAGTACAGTCACTTTAGCAACACACCATTTCAATTCTTATTCTCAGTGCCAGGGTCTAGCAACCTATAAAGGGCTTTAGCACCCTCTCAGTCCCCTACATCTCCCCCTTTAGCTGGGCCTGTCCCACTGGGTCTTTTGGCTTCCATTCAGCCATTATCAATCCACAGCAGCTGCACTCTTGCCAAGCTGCACATCTTGTGTTTCCTCCGCTTCCTTCAGCTTGAGGTGGGATGTGGGCCCTCCCATGCTTTTCCCAATGCCCCACCCTGGGGCCCCATAGACCTCTCCAGGCCATGTAAGTCCAGACTTTCATTGTTGCTTTCTCTCAGGGGTTTTATCAACTTCCTTCTGTTGCTTTATCTCACCCAAAGCTTTTTTTATTTGCTCTGTTTTGGCCTTCAAGACAGCCTGTAATTTCTCTTTTTCTTTCCTCATTTTACCACTTCTTCAATCATTTCATTCATGTTCGCCAGTCTTTTCCCTACTGCTATCATGTCTTCTACTGTTATCTCAGTCTGTGTGCTGCCCTCTTTCTGGGGTATCTGGTTCTTTTCTTTCCTGAGCTCTTCTAACTCCTTTCTCAGTTTCCCATAATTATCAGTCACTTCCCTCACCTGGACAAGTGTTACTTTGGTTTACTCTGCTCTCTCTTAGACCCTGCTCCGGCTCTTCCACCTACACCCTGCCCATGTCTTTCTTTATCCTGTTTCAGGGCACTTTGTATCTCACCTGAGGATCTTCCCCAAGGGCAGTTTCTCCACACATGCCCCAGCTTCCTGCAGTTCCAGCATCTCTGTTCTCTCCAATCAGGGTTTGCTCTCAACCCCAGACTTTGTTTTGTTCTCTGTCTAACCCCAATTCTGATTTCTAAGTGGGTTTCACTATCAGGGATTCCTGTCCCCCCGCAGTGTTTACATAAACCACCCGCACTGCTATCTTGGCCACAATGTCCAAACAAAGTTTCTCTCCGTTTCCCCAGAGTTTGTACATGTCCTTCCCACTGCTGAAGGCAGGCCCTCTATAAATGTCCCACTTGGCCACAGTTATAACAGTTTCTGGCATTACCTCCCTCCAAGGGTCCCCAATACTTGCCAGTCTGCTGCAGTTTGCTTGGTTTCCAGGCTGCTCAGGCAGTGCGCTCCTGCTGTCTTAGCTTGGGTTTCACCCAGCTCCACAGGCTTACTGGCTGTTGCCATCTTGTGTGCCCTCCTCCAGCAGCTATCTTGTCTCCACCATAGACCCACATGCTGGTGCTTTGTTGTGGGCAAATCCCCTGACTCCAGCCTAGCTCGAGTCTCCATCCTTGGGTGAGATGTTTTGCTTGCTTTGTTGCTCCTCGCTTGTAGGTCGCAAGGTCCCTTTCCAGGTACATTTCTCCATCTCTCTCTCTGGTTCACTTGCTGCTGCTAACCTCTTTCACTCCTCTGTCAGGTGCTCCTTCACCTTGTCCTCTCTATTAACAAACACAATCCTCTGGGCGCACTCCTCCTCTCGCGGGAAGGTTCCCCCGCTCCAGGTCAGAACCCCCTTTTCTCAATAATGGTGTGGTGGGGTCCAATGTTGGGGTTTGCCCACCTTCTCCACCAAATTGTAGCAGTTATGGGCCTGCTAGGAGGTAAGTGCTCACAGGATCAGGAACAGTCACACATAGTTTTGGGGAATTAGCATCCAAGACATTTATTTACACCAGCACAGTCTTCAGATAGCCTCTATGTAACAGTATTTACAAGAATGACAAGCCCAGTCAGGCAACAGTCCACTGACTGGCTCATGGGCACTTTTACACTGTCCAGTCAGGCTTCTCTCCAGGCCTTCCACTCTCCAACAAAATTGTTGCCTCTTCTGCCTTCCACTTCCTGTTTGCTTGTCTTTATACTCCAGAGTGGGCGTGGCTCTCACCCCACTCTGACTCGCTTAAAGGTACAGCAGCCTGATTAGTCTTCTCCCTCCCACAGTATACTTTCATGCCACCCCTAATTTGCATTAATTAATTATTTATTATTATTATTATTATTATTATTATTATTTTTGTTAAGTATTTGTATGAAAATGTGTAAGAGCCCACATTTGGGGCTGAGGTGGGGAAAAAAGGATGTTCTGTGTGAGAGGCTCTGCACTCACATATGTTTGTACATGCAGGACTGATGGTTCAAGTTACAGCTCAGCCTATTAAAAAGTCAAAATTCACAAATGGGTGCATTGACTTTGGCTCTAAAGTTTCAAAGACACTTGAGGATCCCAGGCAGAAGCAGCCATAGTCTCTTTCAGCAGCTAAAGAAGCATCTTACATAAATGCACCCCGTTCCACAACTCTTTTAGGCCCTGCCTCTTACCTTGTCATCTCCCTCCTGTCTGGATGTTTCTTTTCTTTGGTCCTTCGTAGCCCTGCTTATCCCGAGCTTGTTAAAGTGAGAAAAGGTGCTCTACTCCCACCCCCCAGCAATGAAGGAGTCAGGGCCTCCAATCTCAGTTTCATTTCCCTTCCCCTCAGCTGGCTTTTTCTCCAGATCAATTAAGGAGGTGTTAATGACCCCCATTGTCTCCTGAACTCAGTACAAACCAAACAATGCTGGGAGTCCCGTAAAAGATAACAAAACCCTGAGCAAAAAGGTACTGTTGGAGGGTATGTTGGAGCCAAGCAACCCTGAACCAAACAGGATCCAAAGCAAACTGCATCCGAGCTCTGCTCCGAAGTGGACATTCAGTTCCTGATCCGAATAAGAGAATAAGCACTTTGAATAAGAGATTTGGTATCTGTTTCCTCTCCAATAGGGGCTAATGGGGCTGAGCCCCCCAGAAAATCCTGCTCCTATGGATGAGCTGATGAGGGTTGTATGTGTGTGAGGGAGATAGAGGGGGTGTACTTGTTGGCACTGATATTTCACACACACACACACACACACACACCAGTTTCCTACTATTTCAGCCCCAAGAAACTGTTTCAGCACCAGCTGCCATTGGAGACACGGTCCTCTGTGTGCACCCTGATCTTTCCCTCGCCGTGCCCCCCCCCCCACACACACACACACACCCCGTACAGTGCTGTTTCACTTCCCAGGCTCTCTGCCAAAGCTATGGTTTTGGTGAGCTCCGCACTTTTTAATTACTCTTAGCTCAGCAACCTTCCTGCATCAAAACATTCTCCATCAAGCACTCATTGCGGGAGAGCAGAAAAAGAATCGCTCCAAGGTAGGACAGTGTCCCTGTTGCTTCTTTCCCATTCCATAGCCAGGACTATCGACAGGGTAACACACTCCCCTGTGTAACTGAAGATGACAGAATATGGTTTTAAGGAAATTTGGGGAATATATGCCACCCCTTACAGAGCATCATGACACTCCATATGGGCAGAGCACATCAGAAAGTGGGCAGCAAAATCCCCACGGCCTTCTCCCTTTCTGATGTGCTCCACTTCCTGCTGCCCCACTGCCCTCAGAAGCCCTCATTCTCTGCGTTCCTGGCAGTGACCCTTACTGACTCAGAAAAATCCTCAAAGTTTACTCTGGAGGGTGGGTGGGATATGTAGTGTGGCCTGTATTAGCTTCCCCTACAGGGGAATGTTGTCGTAATGTTAGGACTCTTCATCTTTACGAAGAGACGTATTATAAAATCATGAGTGGTGTGGAATGAGTAAATAGGGAGCGGTTATTTATTTACCCTCTCAAATTATTGTGTTGCTTAATGTATTCATTCATGCTCTGGAAAGGGGAGTAAGAAGTGAGGTGATCAAATTTACAAGACGACACCAAGTTATTTAAGGTAGCTAAAACATGTTGAGCGGACTGTGAGGAATTGAAGGAGGATCTTGCAAGACTGGGTGACTGGGTATCTAAATCGCAGATGAAATTTAATGTGGACAATTGCAAAGTGATGCACGTAGGGAAAAACAATCCAAACTTTATGTACACAATGCTGGGTTCTAAATTAGGAAAAGGTAAAGGACCTTGGAGTCCTGGATAATACATTGAAATCCTCCACTCAGTGTGTGGCAGTAATGTTAGGAATTATTCGTAAAGGCATAGAGACTAAAACTGACAATATAATAAGGCTACTATATAAATCGATGGTGCAACCGCACCTTGAATATTGTGTGCAGTTCTGGTCGCCCCATCTCAAAAAAGTTACAGTAAAAATAGAAAAGGTACAGAGAAGGGCAACAAAACTGAGAAGGGGTATAGAATGGCTCTTCTATGAAGAGAGGATGGGCAGGTTGGGGCTCTTCAGCTTGGAGAAGAGAAGACAGAGGGGATACGATAGAAGTTTATGAGTGGTGTGGAACAAGTTAATAAGGAACCGTTATTTACACTTTCAAATAGTACTAGAACTAGGACACACTCCATGAAACTAATGGGTAGCAGATTTAAAACAAATAAAAGAAAGTATTTTTTTCACTCAGCGCACAATTAAGTTGTGGAATTTGTTGCCAGAAGATGGTCAAGGCCAGTAGTATAGTTGGGTTTAAAAATGAGTTGGCCATGATTCGGGAGGCTAGGTCCATTAGCAGCTATTAGCGCGGTAGGTTTGAGGAATGTAACGTCTTACTTTCGGGAGCTCAGAGTGAACAACAGGGAACGGATCGCCCCATTGTGACCTGTTGGGTACTTCTTCCAAGTAACCGAGATTGGCTACTGTCGGAGACAGGATGCTGGGCTTGATGTACCATTGGTCTGACCCAGTATGGTGCTACGTATGTTCTTATGATCTTAAATCATACTGGAGCTAGGAGACACTCTGTGAAACTAACTGGCAGCAGATTTAAAGCAAATAAAGTAGTTTTTCACTCAATGCACATTCACTTGTGGAACTTGTTGCCAGAGGATGTGACCAAGGTGAGTGGTGTAACTGGGTTTAGAAAAGGATTGGATATGTTCTTGGAGGATTGGTCCATTAATGACTGTTAGCCAAGTAGGTTGAGGGATGAAACCTCTGACTGTTGGGAGCTGGGAGTGAACAGCAGGGAATAAATCATTCCATTAGGACCTGTTGGGGACTTCTCCCAAGTGACCGAGATGGGCCACTGTCGGAGACAGGATGCTGGGCTGGAGGGACCATTGGTCCAGTATGACATTTCTTACGTTTTTTATGAGCCCTATGTTAGACTCATTTCAATCCAGTGGGTAAAGTTAAGTCTAATTTTCATTTGTTCCCATTACTGAGGCAAGCCACGTAGCACGCTGAGCCTGATGTGCTCCTACAAGTGTGGGTGTCGATGGGGGCATTATCAAGAAAGGAGCAGGCTTTATCTGGTCTCCACGACTCTGCAGGACTGACATGGTTTTTCTAGTGTCTCCTGCTATTTCCCGGTCTGTTCCTATTCTGTTCACTGGGACGATCGGGGAAGCCTCCTGTGGCTTGTATAACATCTTTAAATTACAGATTGCAACCAGAAGCAGCTCGAGCTTGCTGAAGCAAGAGGCTTGTGTTGCAGAGATAATGCCGCAATTTCAAGGTGCCCAGGGAGCCACTCCAGATTGATACCAGGGTAAGGAGAGCTGAGAGGAGCCCAGCTAGAGAATTGGCATTAGACTCAGGAGCACAGCTAGGCAAGGTACTCCCGGGGAAGCCCTAGCTTCTCTGGACTCTGCCCGGCAACCATACAGACGAGCGTTGAACCCAGTCGACATTTTTATATCTGCAGATACTAATCACATTTTCAGAAAGCCCACTGAAAAGCCAAGCAATTGTTCACAGTGGAAACGAATATTCACATCACTGTTTATTTTGGATGCTTTGGTTTGGTTACTTTGACCATTTCAGTTCGGTCATTTCGGCGATTACGTTTCAGTACTAACCAGGGAACCGAAATACCCAAATGACTGAACTGAAATAACTGAAACAGGTTGTTGTCTCCGGAAACCAAGCAAGGCTCATATCCACTTTGTCAGAGCTGACTGGAAGCAGGTGAAGCTGGTCGGCAGTTCGGAGTTCGGCCCGAACTCGGCCTGTTCGGACGACCGAACTTGAACCCGAACCCGAACCCGAACATACTGAACAAACCGAACACCGAACGGCGAAATGGTCAAACAGTTCGGTCAGTTCGGATCGCGTTCGGATCGCGTTTGGGTGGCAAAAAAAGGTTCACTGGAAGGTCAAACATGACAGGGAGGTGTCAGTCACTGAGGAGGAGACTTCCAGGCACCAGGGGTGGAGAGGCTTGCAAGAAACGAAACTAATTATCTGCTTCCCCCCTTCCCAGCACCTTCTGAGCTAGTCACTGTTCCTGAACAGCAGGCGTTGAGTAGGATTTTTAGATTGCTTTAAGTTTCATTTCAGTTTTGTAATGAAATGAAACTTAAACCATAAACTGAAACCTTGTGTTATGCACTGTACAGACT
>QEPC01005386.1:2280013-2326182 GCA_003113815.1 Sphenodon punctatus | reverse complement strand
AGTTATCTTGTTCGGTACTGGCAAGGGAGGGCACATCCCTGTCGGTACCCGTTGTTAATAAGGCGTTAAATCTAGCATACTGGACCCAGATTGCTTGGGCAATACCCACCGGCCTTGATGAGGATTGGAAATAAAGAGTGTGGCCATTTTGAAAACCAAAATACTGTTTCTGTGTCTCATTGGGGGGGGGTGCGCCCGCAAGTACGTCTTCGTGGCTTTGGGGATGAGGCTCTGGGTGGACTAGGGTTCGAACTGTTATAATATGTATTTTTAATGTGTGTTTTTTTTAATGGGGATATATGCTGTGGGAGAGGGGGAAAGGGAGAGTTTTTGAGGGATGGGAGGAAAGGGTGTGGCCTGGGTGGGAGAACTTGGGTGAGACCCCGCCTCCCCCAATGAGAGACGAGGGACTGGGTGGAGAGAAAGGCGGGAAGGTTTTGAGACGGGGATGCAGACAGGGCAGTAGCTTAAAGAGCAATTCCTCACTTACATTTTTGGAGGTTTGGGGGGGGGGTCAGTAAAATGGCGGGGACTCAGAGACTGTGGGGGGATCGGCACTCCTGTTTTGGGGTCACCCATAGCCTCTGTATGAGGGGAGGCCTTCTCTGAGTGGGAGGTGAAGAAGTGGAAATGGGGGAGGATGGGGATGGGGGAGGATTTTATTTGATATGTAATGCAGTTTTTAAAATGTATATATATTTAGTAAGCAGCCCTCAGCTATCTCTGGGATAGGACTGGGAATAAATATATAATAATAATAATTAATATAATATCTAATGGCACAATAATAAATACCATATGCTGGACAGGACCGCAGTCTAGCCAACAGGGCTGCCGTGCCGATTAGTTAGGTGTGACTCCTGCAGACAAAGCTATTTAACTCTCCTCCACGAGTCTTGCTGCCAGGACAACTGATCAGATCCCGGCTTCCTAGGCCTCTGCATGTGCCCTGCTCCTCTCTAATCCTGCTCCAGCCTTCCCTGCCTTCCAGCCCCTTCCTTCCAGCCTTTCCCTGCCTTCTAATCCATCCTCCCGGCCTCACCTCCATCCTCGCCCTTACTTCTTACAACTTCCCGTAGTGTCTGCCTGCCTGTGCTGACATGTCTTGGCCTACACCCTCCCCGATTCTGATGACAATGGTGCCAGCCTCAGTCAGACCTAGCCTTAACACAGAGTGATCTGGGGCAACTACCCTGGGCCCCACTCTTTCTGTGGGCCCCCATTCCCTCCCAGCGGGGCCCCAGACACAACCACCTTCAGGACCATATAGAGGGTGCCCCCAAGGGAGCGGGCTCACCAAGTGCCCTGCATTTTATCATTGCATTGGACCCCATCAATTCTACGGCTGGCCCCAATCTTTACACCACTTACAATGGTTCCGATCCTGAGCAGCCACTTACAACCCAGCCCTTTCACTGCGACCCTAGGAAGCCATCCCACAGTACCATTCGTAGGAGGCTGCATAAAAACTGATCAGGTCTTTTGCTTCCAGGACACTTTTTGGGAGAGCTGTATGAATTCAAAAAAGTCGTTATGAAGGGGTCCTGAGGGCTAGATCCTACCTGCCTGAAGTCACTGGTAAAATTCCTGTTGCCTTCAAAAGAAGTAGGATTCGGCCTACATTCTCTTGATTAGAATCAGCAGAATAAGGCCACTTTCTCACACTATCCGGGAGGGCAGGGGAAACGTCCGTGAGGGCAATCACAGCTGTCATTAGCTCACGTACAAATGCGTTATTCCGCTTTGATGCCATGAGCACACATGGGATTGTACAAGTTACATCGGAGGACCCGGTCATGCGCAAGTGTTCTTGTGGCATAAAAGCGGAATACTGCATTCCTATGCACGCTAATTCCTGTGAGAACACAGCTGCGATCCACACACACACACACCCACACACCAGGTAATATGAGAAAACGGCCTAAATGTCAATGTCCAATATACAGGGCTAAGTGACCGCACTGCCTCATCTGGAGAATTTCCCCTTTAGTGGGAGCCATGTGTTATTAGGAATTCTTTGCTTTTTATTCTGTCTCGAGGAGAGCGCTGCATTTGCAACTGCTAATTTTGTTCTCCCGAGACGGTGCGCGGTTAAATAACTGTTCCGGCATCCATGCAGTAGTAGGCACCGTTCATGTGTGTCTTGTGAGGCGCTAGGGGACAGATTGGAGGGCTAGATTTGGTGTTCGCAGTCATGTTTGAATGGTTCGTAAATCTGAATGTTCCGGCTGCATTAATTGGAGCAACATGGGAGTTTTCTGCCAACCGAAATAGCTTCCCCGTATCCCCCCTGAGTGCTAAGTAGAGACTGGGGAGCCTGGTGAAGAGCATCTTCTTTGTATTTCAGTAGCAGATGCCTGGCTTCAATCCTGAAAACAAAGCCTTTTCTTTAAGGTTTCCAATAACCACCCATGAACACGGTTAGTCCCCAGCCTTAAACCCTTGGGTTTTCTGGTGTGGTGCTCAGCCCCTCTGTACCACCACCTTAGCCTGCAGTAAGCCCAGTCACTCCCTCAAGGGTCCTCCCTAGCCTGCCCTGACCCCGCCTCCCATCTCCCGTCTGTCCTAATCCTTGCCCCGCCTCCCAGCTCCCCGATTGGCTGCCAGTCAACATATTGTTTATTTATTTATTTATTTATTTATTTTATTTACACTTATATGCCCCCCTTCCCATTAAGGCTGAGGGTGGCTTACAATCAATAAAAATGTCTTTTAAAATCCCCCCTCCAACTCTTTCCCTAACTTCCCCCACCCAATCCCACCCAGCCCTTATCCCTTCCTGCCAAACACTTGGCCAAACAGAAAGGTCTTACATCATTTCTGGAAGACGAGCAGGCCCAGGCTTAGATGAACCCCCAAGAAGAGGAAGTTCCATAATCATGGGCCCGCCCCTGAGAACGCCTCTGTGCGTCCCCTTGCTGTAGTAACTTCACGGGCAGATGATACCTGCAAGAGGGCATTCCTAGCTGACCTCAGATGCCTCAACGGGACATGAGGGAAGAGGCGCACCAGAAAGCTGGACAAAACAAATACCCCTTGTTGTCTTGCTACGCTCCTCCTGCTTCCCAGTTCTTGCTGCTCCTAGCTCTGCCCATGTTCCCAGTCCTGGTTCCCCTGCCTTAGAGCGCCTGCACACGTTCCACTATGTCACGTTATTTTCTATCTTACGGGAGATTTAATACGCTGCGTGTGTGCCTTTTCACATTTGTCATGACAATTTCCGTGACTTTCATCATCGATGTCAAGGTAGCGAAATCCCTGTCTGACAGTAACGTGAGTTCTGCATCGCGTCAAATTGGAACGTATGCATGTCGTGAATTTAATGTTAATTTGACTTACGCTCAATTTAGAACACGCAGAGGCTCACGTTATCTGCGATGCCCGGTTAGTCCTCAGGAGCGGGGCCCTGGGCGGCCACCCCCTAACCACCCCGCGGTATTTATTTATTTATTTAATTTATTTAATATATTTATATCCCGCCCCTCCTGCAAGCAGCTCGGGCCGGCTCTACATCAGATGGAGTCCTGGTTGCTCACCCGAGGCCAACACTTGATTCAAGCAGACTGCGTGCACCATAGCTGTCTGGCCACCGCTGATCTACCATCTGATCCTCAGAGTGCTAGCTGTATGTCCACGTAAGCCCCGTTTGCTTTTCAGGGGTACAGCACTTTGAGGTTTGGGCTTCTAGTATAAACTCTCTAAAGCTGGACCCCAGAACCCACTGAAAACAAGAGCTGTTAACAAACCTGACAGGGGGTAGTGGGGCAGTTCGCCCTGCTCTGGCCTGCCTGGGTCAGGGCCGAACCTACACGTCTGTTCTGGGGGTAGGAACTCAGTCCAGGGGCCAGATCCAGGAACTGGAAAGGGGTCACATAAGAAGCAGCCATGGGTCACATTTGGCCCCCGGGCCTCCGGTTCCCCACCTGCTACTAGGCCAGGCACGGGGAACATTTCCCCTTCCAGGAACCACTTTGAATGTTAGTACAAGCTCGGAAGACTGCAGAGGAGTTGTGGGCAAAGGGTGCGCTCAGGAAGTGCACGGTGTAGGTTTTGGATCTGTGCCCCCCAATCCTCACGCGCATGTCCTTGTCTCTGCTCCCTTCCCCTGAGCTTGGTCTTTCAGTGCTAGGGGGTAGGAACTGGATCCAGCAGCCAGATCCACGCACTGGAAAGGGGCCAAATAAAAACTAGACATGGGCCATATTTGGCCCCTGGGCTTGACGTTTCCCGAATCCCACCCCTGCTCTAGATCCTTGGCTCCTGGTGTAGCCTACTTTCCTGGCTCTCCACCCACCATGGAGTTCTTGAACCCAGGCTGTGTGTGAAAATGAATGGGACGATAGCCCCGTATTCAAGCTGTGAGTGACCTTGACATTCACCTCCATGGCAGTGGGTGACAGCACCCAATAAACGCACCCCTGGGGCCATTGTCCACTCTCTCCTCTTGGGGTTCTGCAGGACTTGCATCTGCCATCCTCACTCCCCTCCTTTCCCAGCGGGGAACAAGAGAAGTGGGAATCTAAAAGGGGGGTGGGAATCACCTTCCCTGGTCGTGACCTCCCCACCCCCCCATAGACAGCATGCACACATGTTGTCCTTGGCGGGGGGGGGGGCAATCTTGAGGATGCCACTGTACAGGGGGCATGCATTGGAAACGTGCTCCTAATCTATCTCCACCTAATAAACGGTTTGACAGATGCCCATTCGTGAGTGACTATCATGCCATTTAATTTATTAACACCCTACGATTTGTCCCACGACTCTTGATGTGATCCTGATCTCCCATTCCTGACTCTTGCAGGCCTGGCCCAGTCTCTGACACTGCATTTGATGCTGTTTCTTCCTTGTTAGTTCCACTTACCATCCTCCCCTTCCCTCCCCTTCCCCACTTCCAGGGTCAGGTTCTCAGCCGTTGCAAATCAATAGAGCTCAATGGTGCTAATTCAATTTAGATCCCAAAGTGCTCCTCGCAAGGGGCCGCTGCTTTCCCACGGTAACACTTATTTTCTCAGCTGACTGGAAAACAAAAGTCCTGTCTCCACCTTTCCTTCCTCAGCTGTAACAGTGACCTGAGTTAATGCTGTTATTCCACTGCCATTTTCAAGCCCATCGTCAAAAGCATGAGGCAAGAAAATAAATAACAGATAAATAGTGATTCGAGGCTGCTTGAGAATGAATTGTTTGGACTGTCATCTGCAAAAGCGCATTCAGTTGGCGTCCATTCGCTGCACTGAAAGCTGTTGTGTTAGGGAAAGTTTCTGTTCTTCTGCAATCCTCTGGGCCAGTGTTACGGAGGTTGAGGCCCTCACTCCCTTTAAAGGCTGTCCCCCGTTTGCCCACCAGGCCTGCCGCAACCCAGTTGCCTGCGTCCGCATGGATTCCCACGTGATCAGAAAACCTTCACTGCAATCAGGGAGCTTTCAGAGGCCCACGCCCCCAGAAACGCCTCCCCTTGATCTCCCAGCCCAGCCGTAACGCAGAGAACCTTCTCTGGCCAGCTGTAGCTTGGAAGACTTCACAGTGGCGTTATCTTATATGAAAAAGGTTCGTCTAGGCTCTCACCTAGATAGAGTGCCCCTCAAATGAACCCCCCAAGGCCGAATAAACACACAAGCATGCTAGGCTTGATTATAAAACATATATTGAGTACATACAAGTACAAAGCTGTTGATCAGATAGTACAAGTCAATAAATCAAACATAAAGTACACGCATTCTAACTCCACTGATGTTCCCTGACTGTCTCTTACCCTAAGAGGTACAATCCAGGTCTGATACAGTTCTCCCGGCTTTGATGTTCATAGCCGGGCACAAGTCCTTTGCGGATTGTAAGTCCTTAGTCCATAGATTGCAGCAGCTCCTGCACTGAACTGTTTTTTCGTTCAAGTCCAAGATGGAAGAGAGTCAATTCTTGAGGAAGAAGAAGAAGAAGAAGAAGAAGTCTTCTTCTTCTTCGCAGGAGGCTTAGGTCACTTCCTCTGTCTCCTGGCTATTGTCATTGTAACAAGGTTGTAGGACGGACCTGGCCATTGCTTGGCAATAAACTGCTCACTTGTTATAACAAAGGGAATCTCTCCCCCCACTCTGGCAACTGGTTTCATTATATTGCTCCAACTGAGCTTACAATCTGTTAACCCTTTATATTACGTTACACGTATCCCCAAAATGGGTGTCATCGCCCCCCAAATGGGTGTGTTGGCCCCATGCCCCTATGCCAGCCAGCGCAGACCCCAGGGAGAGAAACGGCTTGAGGGGCCGAGCGCTCAGTGGCATCAACACAGTGTCCAAAGTTAGAAGGGCATCATAGCACTGCCCACCTGTTGCTCCGCACCCGTCTGTCCATTGCCCCATTCAGCACCACACAGTCACAGGCACCAGCCTTGAGTGTCAGGGGAGTGTCTGCAACTCTATGGTGTGGGAGGGGACACGTGGGTAGACCTCAGCCCTGGGACACCACCAGTCGGTCTGGTGCGGACCCAGGCAGAGCTGGTAACTGGTGGCCGTGGGCCCCTGGAGCAGCTGTGGGCTTCGGTAGGCTCTTTGTTCAGCTAAAAGCACCCAGTGTGTTTTTTAGATTGTAAGCCCCTCAGGGCAGGGAATTCTCTCTAATTAATGACTGTTCAGTACCAGGCCCATTGCTGATACTATATAAACACTTACTAGTAATAATATATTCAGATGACTCAAATGAGCCATGCCCCCAAGCTGCAAGGGAGCATAAGAAGTGCCAGACTGAGTCAGACCATCATCCCATCAAGCCCCAGCATCCTGTCTCCGACAGTGGCCAGCTTCAGTTACTTCGATGAAACACAGAACAGGTCATAATGAGTGATCCATTTCCTGCCATTCACTCCCTGCTTCTGTCCATCAGAGGTTTCATCTCCTGACCAGCTTGACTAGTAGTCATGTAGGGATCGATCCTTTAAGAACCTATCCAATCCTTTTCAAATCCTATTGGCCTGCACAACATCTTCTGGCAGTGAGTTCCACAAGATAATTTGATGCTGAGTGAGAAACGACTTCCTTTTATTTCTTTTACATCTGCTGCCACTCCTAGGGGGTGCCCTAGGTTCTAGTGTTCTGAGACATGATAAACAACAGCTCCCTATTTATTTGCCCTGCCCCACTGGTGATTTTGTAAACTTCTATCCCCTTTTCAGTTGGCTTTTCTCTAAGCGGAAGAGTCCTAACCTTTTGTGTCTCTCTTCATATAGGAGTCACTCTATACCTTTGATCAGTACTACCGCGTGGCTTCACCACTGGAAAAGTCCTTTAAAAAGTGGATTTTTAAATTAATTTTTTTAAAAGGCCATTAAAAGACCTCTCTTCCCATAGGGTCTCTCCCTTCCAAAACTCCCCAAAGCACTTTGACATAGGCATAAGCAGCACTATGTCTCCCCATAAGCACTTTAACTCAGGGGTGGGGAATCTTTTCCCTGCTAGGGGCCATATTGAGAATTAGCACAAACTCCAAGAACCGCATAAAAAGCTGGGGACAGGGTTGCTTAAGGAAGAGGAGGATCCACATCATGCCTCTGGATCCTGCCCATGTGCTCTCATGCCATCATCTCTCCTCCTTTACCCTGAGCTCGGTTTTTCAGTGCTTCTGGGGGTCGGAACCGGCTCCAGGGCTCAGATCCAAGAACTGGAAAAGGGGGCTGCATTTGCCCCCCCCTGGCCTGAGGTTCCTCAACCTTGCCTTAACCCATGAGCAAAATGCAGCCACATCTAGGGTGGAGGAACCACAGCAGATCTTTAATGACGCACAACAGTATCCTGCCTTGGTTTGAGAAGAAAAGGCGACGGATCAGTGTGAAACAGCAGGAGAAGCCAAAGGGAACTCTTGGGGTTTGCAGACTCCGGCAGTCTCCAGGATGGGAACATTGGGAGTTTAACACTGCATTTTGCTGCAGTCCTTGCAGCATTTCACATCAGCAAGGCTTTTGTGTTTGCTGGACTCAGCAGTTCCTAAAGAGCTCTTCAGCACCAGCGAGTAAATAGATGTTTGGCTGGATGAAAAGTGCTAGGGGCCACGCTACAGATTTATTTATTTTTAAACTTTTTTCTTTCATTCATTAAACACACAATTCAATTCTTTGGAAAGGCCAAGTCATCAAGAGAGTCATTCAGTGACTTTACAGCAGGGATGGGAAACCTTTGCTTTCCCAGGGGCCACTTTGAAAATTAATCCGAACTCAGAGGGCTGCAGAGAAGCTGAAAGAAGCAGGGCTTAATGGATGCGCTCAGGAAAAAGCTCCAGAACATGGGTCGGGTCATGGATCACTTCTCTGTCCGTGTGTGTGTCGCCCTCCTCTCTGCTCCCTTACATTCAATTCACTCTTTCAATGCTTGAGGATAGAGACTGGATCATCAGGCCCAAGCCAGGAATTGGAAAGGGGCTACGTAAAAACTAGCTGCTGGCTGCATTTGGACCCCAGGCCTGGGGTTCCCCACCGAAGCTCAGGAATGTTAGCAGAATGTTGCATAATAAATCAGGACAGTTTAGGGAAGAAATGCCACACTCATCCTCTTGCTGGAAGGTACCTGAGAGAATCAAAGAGTGATAGAAGTGGCAATCTGCTCCAGCCCTGGGTTAATTACTCCAGATTAACGGCCTCACTTTGCAGCTGTTCACACAAACGCAGAGCAGGGAGAATTGTGCATTCTGGGAAGGTGGAGTTTGTATGTGATTTACTATATAAGTAGAAGCGCAGTAGATTAGGGGTCTCCAGTTTAGACAAAAGACTGGAAAGTGGAGGAAGCAGGAGAGAAGTTTGACAAAATCACAGCTGGTGCAGATAAATAAAATTGGGTGCAGTTTATAGGGATGGGCGAACAGAACTGAGTTCGGAAATTCGGTTCGGTTCAGAAGTTCGGTTCGGTCGACCAAACTATTCGAGTTCGGTACGAACTCCCGAACAAAGTTCGGAAATCCAAACCCCATTGAACTAAATGGAATATTACCGTTTAGGGATGGGCGAACAGAACCGAGTTCGGAAATTCGGTTCGGAAATTGAGTTCGGTTCGGAAGTTCGGTTCGGTCGACCGAACTGGTCGAGTTCGGTCCGAACTCCGACCTTCCGAACCGCGTTCGCCCATCCCTAGCAGTTTATCCTTTCTCAAAATGATAGAACTAGGCCTAGCAATCAAGCAAGGCGTGGTAGGCCATCCCCTACCACTCCAACCGCACCTCCCAAAACACATCCCACCCAAGCTCTACCCCGCCCCATCCCCACCCACCAAATGCCTTTTATAAACAAAAACATCTTGCACCGCCTCTGAAAGACGTTCAGGGTCCAGCTCAAACAAACCTCCAGGGGGAGGGAGTTTCGCAGTAACGGGGCAGCAACCAAGAAAGCCCCCGCTACGAGCCCTTGTATGAACCAGACAAACAGACAGTACCCACAGGGAGGTGCTCCCAGCTGATCACAGAGGCCGCAATGGGGCATGGAAGGACAAGCGTTCCCTAAGATATGTCGGGCCTAGACAGACCTTCATTAAAAACCCACATTTCCCAATCCCCTGATTCTTAATGATTAGATATAAATACCACAAAGCACTTGCATATAATTCATAGCGCAAAGAGATCCAGTACAGCATAGTGGATACAGTCTATAAAGCACTAACCTGCCCGGGCTGCGTATCTAAAGGATCACCTCTCCCCTTATGTCCCCTTGCGGCCTCCTACAGCCAGTTGGGAACGCCCTTCTGCACGTTCCACCTTTGCAGCACTAAGGATGCCTCAGTGGCTGCTCCACAACTTTGGAACGCCCTCCCCTTGGAGGTTCGTTCAGGAGGCAGTGTAAGACCTTTTTATTTTCCCAGGCTTTCAACAAGCAGGGTTAGGGTTTGGGTTTGCTGATATGTTTTTAGCCACCCTGAGTTTTTAAGGAAGGGCAGGACATGGGTCACAATCAGTCAATCCATCAATCAAATAAGGTGTTGGGCTTGGACCTAGGAAACCAGTGTTCACATCTCACCTTAGCCACGAACCCACTGGGTGGCCTTGGGCGACTCATGCTCTCTCAGCCTCAGTTTCCCCATCTGTAAAATGGGGAAACACCACCACCCTCCCTCACAGGATTGTTGTGAGGGTGAACCAGAGAAGGATGACCAAGCGCTTTGAAGGCTGCGTGCGCACTAGAGGAACGATCAATAACTATAAAAAGGCTTGTCGGTTTGCCATTGTTGTGCCGATTTGAAGTGCTTCCTGAGGTGGGAACATTCAGTGCTCTGCGTAGGACAAAGAGAAGAGTGCTGCATGCTTTTAGGTTTCACTCCGTCTCCTCTCTTTCCTTTGAAAGCTGCTCGCCGGCACAGAGCGGTCAAAGGTGTTTCAGATGAAGAAACATGAGAAGCGTGATCCTCTTGCCCCATTCTAATTGCTGCTCATCGGGAGACGCTCGTAGCTTCTCTCTCCCTGACATGCTATTGCAGTGGATGAAAGGAGAGAGCAAGACAGAGGGTGTTTTTAGACAAGCGCCTTACCCCCCCAGCATGCATACTGCAGAGCCGCGTGGCCGCCCTACGGAGCCTACACCATGCACGATGGGTGGGTGATGGCCGGGGAGGCGCTTGTCTAAGAAACACCCAAAGCGGTCGTTTCATAGGGATGCGCGCTTGGGACGATAACGACAGTCAAATAGGTCCCTAAACGGAGGCAGAGGCCATGAGGTACGTTCTCAGGGGGAAGTTCGGCAGATTTTATTTGGGGGGATGTCTCAAGGCAGGGAGTGGCACACAGATCTGGCTAAGAAAAGGTTATCTGCGTATTGGTAAAATCAAAATGAATTGCCTACCAATTTTGGTTTTCATCGTATTTTTCAATTCTAACCCAAAAGGTTTGCATCCTATCACACCAAGAATCTAAGTTGACACCAGTGGGTTAGCACGTTTAAACGGTTACGGCAGCGTACGCTATAGCGCAGGGATGGGGAAGCTTTTCCCTCCCACGTAGGGATGGGACTATCGGCAAATTATTGGTTACCGTTTTTATAGGTATCGGATTAATCCGATATCAGATCCATATTGGTATATCGGTTTTTTAACATTGCCGGTTTTTCGGATCTTTAACGTTGCGGCCATTGTTAAAATGGCCGCAATGTTAAAGATCTGAAAAATCGGCAATGTTAAAAAACCGATATACCGATACCGATATTATCGGTATTATCGGATTAATCCGATATCACCATTATCGGATTAATCCGATAGCCCCATCCCTACCTCCCAGGGCCCACTTTGAAAATGAAGACAAGCTCCAAGGGCCACGTCAATGTTGGGGGCAGGAGTGTTTAAGGGCAAGGCGGGTCCAGATCATGAAGCCGTGCCATGGATCTGTCCCCTCTCCTTGGGTGCAGACCCTCATCTCTGCTCCCCGCCCCTGAGCTCAGCCTTTCAGTGCTTTTAGGGTAGGAACTGGATCCAAGGACCAGATTCACAAGCTGGAATGGGACCAAATAAAAACTAGCGGCAGCAGGTCCTATTCGGCCTGAGGTTCCCCACCCCTGCTGTAGTGCCTGGCTAAGGATGTGCTCGCCAAGGGCCCTTGTATGATTTGCAAAACAATTGCCTCCCCCCAGACCATGCATGGACAAACTTCAATGTCAACAACACACTCGGCTGCTGGCACAAGATCTGGCCCATTCTCTCTTCTGTCCAGCAAGACCCGAGTCTTCTGTGGAGCAGGTCTGTGTTAAATGTTTGCCAGCAAATCCCTTTACTCTCCTTGCACAGTGCAGTGTGCTTGCTTGCTGCAGACAGACATCTGCAGGGCATCCATGGAATCAATTTCTACAGAGCTGCTGGGGGTCAGATTGCTCCCTATTCATTTCGCAGAGAGGAACAAAGTCCTGCAAAGCAGTGGATTCAGTTTGACAACAGGATGGTTTTTTCTTTTCACTTTTTTTCATCTAAAACTTACATAACTTGATGTGACGGTAACTAAAGGCCACTCTCTTTTGTTTTTCCAAGCCGCAAAGCTTTGTTACCACAGGGTGGAGAAAGAAAGATTTCTCATTTCTTGGTGGTTTTAGTGTGAGGGAAATTAACCTTCTGGCAGGTTGACTCAGCAGGGAAATCCTTCACCCTGACAAGTGAAAATTGCATCGGGAAGGAGCCTGAGTCAAGTCTGGCTGGAGAGAGACAGACTTTTTTTTCTCTAAGAGATTATTTTTGAGCCATTGCAGGGCATTGGTCTCCTATTGGTTCCAGTCACAGGTAGGATTGTCTAGCAGTTGCTGCAAAGGATTTCTCTTCAACGCCGAAGAATCTTCTGTGGGATTTCCTCCTTTTAAATGAGAGCTACAAACTCCAAACCAAGCCGGGGGAGGGTTCATCTTCCATGGTCTTGGTCAGTAGTTCTCATTCGGTGGGGTAGAATGCACTGGTGGGTTCCAGGAGGGTCACGGGAGCGGGCTGGGCTGCCCTGGAGGCAGGTCTAGGGGTGTCCCAATGCAGCTTCATTGCGTGCCGTAGCATGTCCCTTCCTGCTTCGTGTTCTGGCTCCCTGTGCCACTTAGGGCCTGTGCCAATGATAGCTGCTATGTCACCCGCTATGTCACCCGGCTCCCCCCGTCGCTCTGGCCCATGGTACGTACCGCGGGTTATCAGACGTGACAGCCCGCTTTACTTCAAGTCTGGCGACTGGGCTTCCAACTGTGGTGGAGTTTAGCCCAGGGTTTTGACTTGGGGATTTCCCCGAGTCACAGCCTGGGCTAACCCCCACCGCGGTGGGGAGTCAGACTGGGCTAACATCTGGCGGGTACATTTAGGGGTGTGATGGTGACACCTGGGCTAAAGCGGATTGAACCGTGCCACCCTCATGTCTGGAAACACCCAGGGAGGAGGGGCGTGGCTTCTTGAAGCTTCCCCCACCTCTTGGGCCCCTGCCTCCTGCTGCTTCCGGCTGCCAGCTCCCTTAGCGCACTTCCCCGCTGCCAGGCTCACGCAGCCCTGCAGCATCCACCCCGGCAGAAGGGTTATAGCTGACTAGGGTTAAATCTAGTGCTTCTAGTAAACTGCTTTGCATGATGGCTAAGGATGACGGCACCTAAGGTCATGGTTATATAAAGCTCATTGCCCCAACTCCCATGTGCCCCCAGGCAAAAATAGACCCTCGTCTGCCGTTGTTCGCAAACCCACACAGGAGAGGGGGAGAGGACAGACCAGATGCTGAAACCCCGAGGCACACACAGCCTGTGCAGTTTCTACACAGCCTCTGAGGCAGTACAGGAAAGGCTGCCCAGTTTGTGCTGAAAACTCAGAGAGCCAAGAGTGTTTACTGCGTTTTGCAAATCAGCAAGCAAAAGAAGAAACAAAACAAAAAAGGGCGCGGGGGGGGGGGGAGGTATGATTTATTTTGGCAACTGTACAAGCTGGATCAATTATTATCAAGTCGTTCATGTAAGACTTTCAGTGTTCAAGCGCTTTACAATCCATCTCTCTTTACACACACACACACACCCTGCAAGGTAGGTCATTCTTATTCCCATTTTATAGATGGGGAACTGAGGCTGAGAGAGAGTGCGACTTCCAAGGCCACCTAGTGAGTTTGTGGCTTAGATAAGTCCTCGCAGGATAGATCCATAAATGGCTATTACTCAAGTTGATTAGGGGATGACTGAGCTCTAGCCAGGAGGAGCGCAGGGAACCCAGCTCTCCGTCTGAAAGCTGGCCGGAGAGGATCAGGGAAGCCCAACTACAGGGGACAGGGAGTTCCTGTGGATGAGGTTCCCTGTTCACCCAACCTGCACGGAGTCCTCAGATACGTTCCATGCTGCAAACCTCTTCAGCCGCATTCACGCCTGCAGCGGCGGCAGAGCAAAGACGCGGCAGCGGGGAGGGGCCGGATGGCGGAAGAAGAGATTTTGTGCCCTGACATGAGCGAGGGAAGCCGCGGCAGATCCCTGTTCACACCAACTCTTCTTCTGCCATCTGGCTCCTCCCCGCTGCCGCGTCTTCCCTCGCGGGACTCGCCGCCACCGCTGCACCACGTCAGGTGTGAATGCGGCCTCTGGTCTGTGACAGATCCTGGTTTTGAAATAATCGAATGTAGCGGGGACCACAGTCTTAGCGTGGCTGGAAGGTGGCAAGTGTTCTGTGTGTAGAGAGACCGATTCTATTGCTACAAGACAGACAGATGTGGAGGCTGCTGGGCCCATCCCGGAGCACCCCCCGCGTCCACCCGCCTCCAGCCGCGCCTGGATCCGCTTTAGATGGACCAGGCAGTTTCCCTGGGCCATGGCCTGCCTGTGTGGTGCCCCCCCCCCCCCTAGAGTGGCAGGCAATTTCCCGATGTTCCAGGCTTCCGCCTGCAACTCTATGGTTCTGTCAGGGGCAACAATCAGCTGGGAGTGAGCTGCAAGGTGGCTCCACCCAACGTTCAGGCAGCAGCTCAACTCCGAGCCGGTGCCCCACGTTTGGACGGGCTGCTCTGCAGGTGGCTCTCTGTTCCACATCTGGCCGATCAGTCTGGGAGTGAAGCGGACTGGCGCAGCCAGAACTGGAGCCGCTGTCCGTTTAAAAGCACCCTTCGTGTTCCCATTGGGGATCTCTTCTACCCACCGGTTCTCTCCCATCACACACACGTGGGCCTTTGTCATCCACAGAAAACCCTTTTAGAGTGGGAGGAAACAGTCAATGGGGAACCTCGGGCCTGGGGGCAAATACAGTCCATAGTTGTTTTTTATTTGGCTGCTGCATCCAGTTTCTACCCCCGAGCATTGAAAGATGGAGTTCAGGGGAAGGGAGCAGAGAGGGGGGCATGCAGACAAGGATTGGGGACAGATCCAAGGCACAGATCCGTAATCTGGACCCTCCTCTTCCCGCGCACAACGCTTGGCAGAGCAAGACAATAATGGGCCTGGGCTCATGTCCCAGTTATGGGCCCCCCCTAGCTAGCCTCTTCCTTCCCCTGCAACGATTGTGGTGCTGCCCTGACTCCAAGTGAAGCCCCTGGAGTGGCACCCACACCCACTCTGAAAATGTCCCTTGTAGTTAAGGCCCTTGGTAAGCAGCCTGTGTGCCAGTAGAACGTTTTCAGAGTGGATGGGGGCACTCGCCTCCACCCACTTGGAAAGCAATACTCACATGTCTTGCAAAGGGCCACCCCCTATAGACCACAGGCCGGGCTCGGCGGAGCCCCCTCGCTCCACGGTAGCGCCCTATGTGGCCCCCAGCGCTTGCACTAATTTTCAAAGCGGCCCCATGGGAGGGAAAAGTTTCCCAATCCCTGGGAGACGGGTACAAACCCACATTCTGAGTGTTGTGTGAAATCCTTAACTTTTCCTGTGCTCCTTATTGACCCCTCGTTCACTGTCACCGGGTGTAAAGGATTGGCTTGCCCAGCTGTGACTCGATCAAGTCGCAACAGCATTGCGTGAATGGGTTAACCGAGATCAAGCTTTGTTCTTTGATGCATCATTTCCTGTTTGTTAACTTTATATGGGGCCAAGGGACCAAAGAGGTGTGGCCAGAGCCCCATAGAACAGCGACCCCCGTCCTCCATGCTACTCCCAGGACACTGCACGCGCCCTGAAGAAGGGTATGAATTTCTGCTGTGCCCTTTGCATTATGGGACACACTACAGAGATGTAGGGAGGGGGCAGTGAAATGCAAGGAGTTCACCCGCTGTGGGAATGCATTGCTAAAGGTCAAGATGAACACAGATTAAAGGCCCAGCGGTTAGGGTGCAAGCGGGGGAGGTGTTGTGGGAGTGGGCCTCTAGCTTCTGAGGGGCAGCAATGGTCTTTTTGTTGTCTTTGCACAGAACCTAGCAGAATTAGGCCCTTCCTCAGAGCACTGATACCACAATACAGCCTAATGGATAAGGTGTGGGGCTTAGATCTTAGACACCAGGGTTCCTCACCATTGCTATGAATTCTCTGGGCGGTCTTGAGCAAGTCACGATCTCTCAACCTCTGTTCCCCATCACTAAAATAAGAATAATGATAGCAGGGTTGTTGTGTTGCTCCCGAAATCTATTAGAAATGCATGGGACAGAGGGGAAAAAATAAACATTGTGTCTTAAGAATGTTTTAAAGGCCCTTTTTAAATGGACCACGATGGACCCTCCTGTTGGCCTGATGAGTGTGCGGTCATGGTGGGTGGAGGTGGGTGTGCGGCTGTGGTGGGTGGAGGTGGATGTGCGTCCGTGGTGGGTGTGCGGCTGTGGTGGGTGGGCGGCCGTGGTGGGTGGAGGTGAGTGTGCGGCTGTGGTGGGTGTGCGGCTGCGGTGGGTGGAGGTGGGTGTGCGGCTGTGATGGGTGGAGGTGAGTGTGCGGCTGTGGTAGGTGTGTGGCTGTGGTGGGTGTGCGGCTGTGGTAGGTGTGTGGCTGTGGTGGGTGGAGGTGGGTGTGCGGCTGTGGTGGGTGTGCGGCTGTGGTGGGTGTGTGGCTGTGGTGGGTGGAGGTGGGTGTGCGGCTGTGGTGGGTGTGCGGCTGTGGTAGGTGTGTGGCTGTGGTGGGTGGAGGTGGGTGTGCGGCTGTGGTGGGTGTGCGGCTGTGGTGGGTGGAGGTGGGTGTGCGGCTGTGGTGGGTGGAGGTGGGTGTGCGACCGTGGGAATCGAGCATTGGAGCCCATTGCTCGGTGGGTGGGTGATGGGTGGAGGGGGGTGTTGCGCGGGAGCGTGCACGCACCCCCACCCACCGCCTGTGCTGTGTGCACGGACACACACCAATCCCCACCACCATCACCAGTGTTTACACGCACCCACCGCACACCTGCCCGCACACCCTGGGGATGGAGGGGCGTGTCTGTGTAGAAACGGCCAAAGTTTGACAACAAGACATTGAACTCAACAAGCGATAAATCTGAGGCCATCAAAGCCAGTTCCAACGGACAGCTTTTATTTTCCAGTCGTTTAATTTAACCAAGTGCTACATTCCATAGTTACAGTAAGAGTAATTGTTCTTGTTTGGGATATAAAACCACGACAACGCACAAGGGACTGTTGGCAGCAGTTCATGAAAGCAGTGCAGTTCAGCCCCCCCCCCTCCCAATCTAATGGAAAGTGAACATCTGGCCTCATTGAAGGTTTAGAACCTAGAAACCAGCCGCAGCAACAGCTGTACACAGTGAAGGTGCGTTTTGTCATATTATATGAGCAGCACATTGAGCAGGCTTGTTCCTTTCCTTCCAAGCAAAACTTTAAATTGCCAAACTCTTCACTTTTTTTGTTCTGACAATAAATCCTGGCTTGAGAGAAATCCCAAGCCAAGCATCCAGCAACTAGACAGAAGCGTCGCGCGTCTGGTGCCAAGGACACAGATTGTTATTGCTGCAGCAAAGTAGCTCATTTCGTCGTGCCTCTGGTTATTGGTTTTGTGAGAGGCCCATGTCGGAAGGGCTGGCGGCTGATTGTTACAGCGCTTTCATGTTCTAGGGGGAGGCAGCATCCCAGGCCTCGAGCGAGCGGTGTGATTGCTTTTAGTGAAAATGAAATACAGTTTTGCAAGGGAAAATAATGGTTTGCCTCGATTTTGACCCAATAAAAATCAGATTAGAGTCAAAGCCAGGTTATTTGGAAAGGAAATGAAGGGCCTAATCAAAGCATGAGGTCAATGGCGGTCTTTTTGTTGACGTCATCAGGGGGGAGGAACCTCTGACCCATGGGCCAAACCTAGCCTACAGCTGTTTTTTTACGTGGCCCCTTTGCAGTTCCTGGGCCTGGCCTCAGGGCTAAAACAAGTACCCGCAAAAATGGGTATAGTCTGTCAAAATTGGGCAATGTGCTCAACCTGACCCATTAACATCAGGTACTATCGGTACTCGATTAGTGCCTGCCAGGCTACCCGGCATGCCGATTGTTTTCTTTTCATAGCCATTTTCTAACTTCTGGCACTACGTTTCCGACTTCTGGCACTACGTTTCTGATTTCTTGTACTAATTTTCCAACTTCTGACACTAATTGTCCGACTTATGGTACTAATTTTCCGACATGCCATCCTGATTCCTTTACCAATTTACTTTCTGGAAAATAGTAATTCAGTAATGGTAATACCCTGTATTTTCGGGTGCATGATTGCTTCCCAAAGTTGTGGGTATTATCCACCGGTAGCAAATAAGCTACCCATTTCAGCTCTGTGTGGCCCATAGATCCAATCCCTACCCTCCAACACTGAAAGAGTGAGCTTGGGGGGAAGGGAGGGTGAAGAGGGTGTGCACTCAGTGATAGGAGATGGAGCCATGGCACAGAGCTATACACTGGACCCTTCTCATCCTTCCCCCATGCTGAACGCACCTCTTAAGTCCCCAACCCCTTTCCTCCCCAAATTCCCATTGACTTTAATGGCAGAGAGTCATCCTGCCAGTTTAGCACTTTGTTGTTTTTTTTAACAACCTTGTGGTAAAGATGGTTGCTTCTCAGGGGCACCATGTAGGCAATCGGCACTACCCCTGGCATTTGAGCTGACCAGAAAGGCCAAGACGGCTGTCCTACTTAAAGGCAACTTCATCATTTCTGACAGTAACATCGCCTTTAATAATTTCTGACAAAGTTAATTACAGAAAAAGAGGAGAAAATAGAGTCCGTGTAAAAAAAATAAAAACATTTAAAAAAAGTTTTTCCCAACCCGCTCATGGAAATGAAAGGGCAGAGAGTCCAAATTGACAGCCCCATCGTACTTCTTGCATCCAAGGCCATGTTCCCTGTGATGCCTAGCTCTAAAGCTGGGACAAGGAGCACCCTATATCCCATGGGCCAAATCCAGCCTGTGGCTGTTTTTTTATTTAGCCACTTTCCAATTCTTCAAATTGGCCCACAGATTCCCATTCCTATTCTCAAACACTGAAAGACTGAGTTCAGGAAAAGGAGCAGAAAGGAGGGCATGCATTCAAGGACAGGGGATGGATCCCTGGCCTAAATCCATGATCTGGACCCTCCCTTTCCTTCCTCTGTCCTCTTAATTCCTATCTGGCCCATGGAGCTTGTATTCATTTTCCCATTTGCCTGGAAGATGGAAAAGGTTTCCCTATCTCTGATCTACAAGAATGGGGGTGGGTGGGTATTAGCCACAGAATCAACATCCTCGTCCTGAAATAAGTGCCATTTAAAGAGACTGTGGGTATTTTCAGACGTTACGGGCCTCCGTTTTGACATGGTGAACCACCCGTCGTGGCGGAGAGCCCATAACGTCTGAAGGGGGTCACGCCAGATGTTCACCACAGTGAACACCCGGCGGGAATCCCTGAACCACGGTTCTGGAGGTGAGGCCGGCCTCAACCCCGGAACTGTGGTTATTCCGATCACGTCTGTTACCGCCGCCGCTTCCCAGCCGTGGTCCCAGCCGGATTGGAACCGGGAGGGCGGCCGGGGGAGTGGGGGGGCGGGGCCGTGCAGCTGCACGTTGCGCCCCTCCAGCCCCGCCCCCTCCCCGATCCCCTATTGGAATCAGGCCGGCACGTTTGTTGCCTGGCCGGCCTGATTCCGCTCGGGGGTGTAGACGTGACCATGGGCCGTGTCAAAACGGAGGCCTGTCATGTCTGAAAATACCCTGTGATATGGTTTCAGGGGTGGGCATATGATGAGATCTAGGCCCCATAGAGAGAGATCACTCTGCCTAGAGCAGGGAGAAGCAGTTCAGCAGGCGGCAGGATAACCAGCTAATCGCTTGGGAGCAAGATGCATGGCAGCAGTGGAAGACTGACAACTTTGCAGGAAGACAAGATACCAGGGGTGGGTGGCGAGAGGGAGTTTTAGAGGGGTGAGAGGTATTTTTCTCACCACAGTAAGAACAGGGGAACCACAGTATTTATTTATTTTTAGATCTGGGCTCCCTTTAATCCACCTCTGTTTTCCATGTGACTAGTGTGAAGAACATGGAACTGACCACGCCCAGTTTCCCGGGATGGGAGGCATCCATCAGTAGAACCATTTCCAATTCTATTGGTCTGATCATTGGTTTTTAATGGAAGTCACTATAAGATGGGAAGGAGATGAAATTCAGTGTTGATAAGTGCAAGGTGATGCACATAGGGAAAATAATCCTCAATTTACATACACGATGCTATGTTCTGATCTGGGTGTAACCTCTCAGGAGAAGGGTCTTGGACACATTGTGGATAGTTCCTTGAAGACATCAGCTCAGTGTGCGGCAACAGTCAAAAAGGCAAACCGAATGCTAGGCATTACTGCAAATGGAATAGAAAATTAAAGGGGAAATATAATTCTGTTGTATACATCTTTGGTAGAATATTTTGAACCCCATTCAATTTTTTGTGCAGTTCTAGTTACCCTATCTCAGGAAAGACAGAATTGGAAAAGTTCAGAGAAGGGCAACAAGGATGATAGAAAGGATGGATCGACTTCCGCATGAGGCGAGGCTCAACGGGTTGGGGCTGTTTAGCTTGGAGAAGAGGCGATTAAGGGGGGATATGATAGACGTTTATAATATCGTGAGCCTTGTGGGAAAAGTCGATAGGGAACTGTTGTTTGCCCCTTCTCACAATAAGAGAACAAGGGGACACTCTCTGAAGTTAAATGGCAGCAGATTTAAAACAAACAAAAAGGAAGTACTTTTTCACTCAGCGGACAATACAGTCATGGAACTCATTGCCAGAGGTGGCAGTGAAAGCCAGCAGATGGAAACTAGATAAATTCTCAGAGAATAGAGCTATAAATGCTTACTAGCTGGGGCTTAAAGCCCTGGCTACCGGTAGTTGTGAGTGGCTAGCAGGAGATGGGTTACACCTCCATGACCTGTACTTGTACTTCTCTCAAGCTACTGTAGCTGCCACTGACGGAGACAGGACACTGGGCATGATGGACCATGGGTCTGACCCAGTAGGGCATTTCTTGGGTAACTAAAACATCAGTGACTGCGTTGACAGGGTGCAATCCTCCATTGACTGAACTCTCTAGCTCAGCTCCCATAGATAAAGGATTACACCCTTGGGGTTACATCTGTGTCATGACTTCCAGCAGACTAAAGCCCTGGTGGTTCACAGGACACTGCGCTGCAGAAGAGTTGTATTTGGAAGCACAGCTATAATTCTACAAGCACATTCCTTCAGTCTCATTAACCTCGAACTATCCTAGAGTGTCAGAGTTGGAAGGGGCCTCGAGGCTCATCTAGTCCATCGCCTTGCTTGGATGCAGGATGGTTACACTTACATCATCCCCAACACGTCTGTCCAGCCTTTTTCAAAAACCTCCAGCAACAGAGAAAGTATAACTTCCCTAGGCAACTCGTTGCATTGCTGCACAACTCTTAAGGTTAGGATGTTTTTCCTGATCTAACCAAAATCTACCTTCCCGTAACTTCTAGTCCTTCCCTCTGCAGCAATGGAGAAGCGTTCCCTGCCATTTCAGCAGCCTGGCAAATATTCAAAGGCGGCCATCATGTCTCCTCTTAATCTTCTCTTCGCTAGACTAAACATATTCAGTTCCTTCAACCTTTCCACATTGGACTTGCTGTCCAGACCTTTCGTCATCTTTGTCACGCGCCACTGAACCCACTCCAGTCTGTCAAACGTCCTCCTTAAAACGGAGTGCCCAAAACTTGATGTAGCGCCCAGGTGAAGTCTCACCAGTGCAAAACAGAGCAGAATGGAGATAACGGGTGTAAACAGACAGACGCAAAGGCTGTCTGCCCCCGGAGCTGCTCTGGGGGTGCACTTCTGCATCCTCCCGCTTCCATCCCCGCTGGGCTAGGGATGGGCGAACGCGGTTCGGCTGTTCGGACCGAACTCGGTCTGTTTGGACGTCCAAACCGAACTCTCGAACGACCGAACAGTTTGGTCGTGTTCGGACGAGTTCAGAGGCAGGGAAAACGTCTTTCCAGGACAGAAAATTAGGTTTCGGTTTCTATTTCGTTTCAGTTTCGCTATTTTTGAATGTTTGGCCGAGTTCGGCCAAACCGAACTCGGCTGTGCCGAACCATCGAACCCGAACCTGGGTTTCGAACCGAACATCCGAACCGCATTCTGTTTGCCCATCCCTAGCTGGGTCTGCTTTAGATGGACCCAGCGGTTTCCCCAGCTCATTAGACACCATGTGGTGCCCACACACACACCCTGCACCAGAGAGTTGTGGGTGATTACCCAACACTCTAGACTGCCGCCTGCAACTCTATGGCCGTTTTTACACGGACGGAGGTGGGTGGGGGAATGAGTGTTCTGCCGCGGTGGGTGTAGGGGTGTGTGTGTGTGTGTGTGTCCCTTTACACAGACACACACCCATCTCCTCTGGTTTTCCGGATGGCCCCGTGGGTGATGGGTGTAGGTGGGTGTGCGCCAGGAGCACGCATGCACAAACACCCTCTGCTTGTGGTGTTCGCACGGACGAACACCCAGCGCACACCCATCTGCCGCCGGCCCATTTCCACCGACGGCCCCCTCACCACACCCCTGCCGGAACACCATCCGTGTGAAAAGGGCCTATAATGTTGTCCAGGGCAATGGTCAGCCAGGAGCGGCGCTGATGCGTGGGTCCGCCCCACAGATAGACAGCAGGCCGGTGCTCTGGGTTTGGCCGGCCCACTCTGCCGGTGGTGCTCTGGGATGTTCAGAGTGCAGCCATTGGGCTGCTCAGAGTAGGCACCGCCTGCTCCGTCTGCACATCTGGTGGCCCTGCCTTTAAATGGACCAGCCAACCCAGGAGTGAGTCAGGCTGGTGCAGGCAGCCGCAGAGCTGCTGTCTATCTAAAGGCACCCAATGTTTCTGTTAATGCAGCCGAAAATTGCATTAGCCCTTTTTGCAGCTGCACCCCATTGCTGACTCATGTTCAGTTTGTGATCCACCACAAACCCTAGATACTTTTTCAAGTGCACTTCTGTCAAGCCAACTATCCCCATCTTGTGCAATTGGTGCATGAAAATGATAGAATTTGCATGCTCCAAAGCCAGCTGCCTGAAAGAGGTCCAAGAGTGGGAGTCTCCTCTACCACAGTAATCTTCAGCTGCCGTCTCACGTCATCAGACTTGTTAGCAATTACCATAACTTATGCTGGGGGTCTGGAGCAGGGCACATCAGAGTCAGAACTGTGGAGCAGACAGCATCCTCAAGAGCTTTACAAACCACACCTTGCATTTACCACCCGGGCTCCCAACCCAGACTTGCCGAGGTTTCTGCAGCTGGTGAATTCCCGCTACTTTGCAACTCCAGCTGGAGGAGCCTGTGGGTGGTCAGTCTCCTGGATCTCCATCTGGCTACATCAGGATGCCCCATGGTGATGTCCCTCAGAGCTGTTCAATGCAAGGCAGCAGCATAGGACACATGCTCCAGATCCAGCCAGCACCCAGTCCCAGCCTCATGTCTGATGCAGCCTGCCTCCACCCAGCACCCTGCTGTTCTGCCAGTCCTTGACTCCCAGCCTATCTCTCTGCCCCCTTCCCTCTGACTGACCTCCCAACTCTGACCTTCGGCCCTGGCTCTTGATTTCTGATTCTGCCTCAAATCCTAGGTTTTGTTCTTTGGTCTCAGATTTCCGGACTCCGATCCAGTTTATCCCAGACCTCGGATAACAACCGCCACCTCAACCACAGTTCTGAAAAGCTTTGCTTCAGCCTCGACTACCTATGTTCCACCCGACGCCCACTTCCTGAGCTGCAATTCAAGCCCGTAATGAGTCTCGGATGTCCTGTGGTGCAGAAGCTTTCTGCTCCTCTGTACCTCCTCCTCATCTTGGCAGTCAGCCAGTCCATTTCACCTTTAAAAAAATTAAATCATATCCTAGTAGACTCTCAAACACTTTTCCCTTGTACTTCCTTCAAAGACCTAGAAGGATTTATGTAGCTGAATGAGTGTCCTGACCTTCTCCGACTAATCTTGTCTTCTGGACTGATGATGTAGCTTTTTAACTGTCCAGATTCCCTGCAAGAATTGCTCCCAACTAGAAAATGTGTATTTGGGGGTGGAGAGGGAAGGATATCTCAGTTTGCCAGAGCCTAGAAAATATGGGGCCTCTGGGTTTTTTTTTTTCCCCCTTAAATCGTTGAAAACAGATCATGCCCCAAATAATTTGTTCTGATCTAGAAAGATAATTTACTCACTTGCTTTTTTCTTTTGCCTTCTGCTATCCATATTAATGCTAATCACTGCTGTTAACAGAAGAGCCAGCAGATGAAGACATCCTTGTTTCACCTTAACGTGCTGCTTAGTTTACTAGGTACACAGGGGTCAGATCTCCTCCTCTCCTGTGTTCCCAGGCAATATTTAGGTGTCGACCACCCTGAGGTTGTGGTGTTTTGGTAGCCGTCTAGATAATGCTAGGCCAGAAAGATGTTGTAGCATTTCCTTCTTTGGATGAGTTCAAAAACCAGATGGACAAGCAGATCTGTATGTGATGCTGTGGGTATCAGGCATTCATTATTATTATTATTATCAAGCATTTATATAGCACAAGCAATGTACCTGGCACTTTACAAAGTAATAGAATAGACACAATCCCTACCCTGGGGCTTACAATCTGAGAGACATTGGGGGGAGGGGGAGATGAAGGAAAGTGATCAGAGGGAGAGACCACAAAGATGCGAAGTCCCAGGTGCGCGCTTGGCTTGGTTACATATGAGAATGATGGCTGGCTGGTCCATGTGGTGAGGATAGGAGTACACAGACCTCAGGTAACAGATTGTACTGGATGGAGGGTATCAGCAGGAGTTAGGTGAGGGGAGCGAGGAGTCAGGGAGGGCAAAGCGGAAGAGGTGGGTCTTGAGGAGGGATTTGAAGGTACGAAGGGAGGGGGCAAGGCGGATGTGGTCAGGAAGGGAGTTCCAGGCGTGGGGGGCAGCTAAGGAGAAGGGACGAAGGCGGTTAAGGGAGCAGGGGAGGTGAGGGAAGGCAAGAGAGGGGACAGAGGAGCAGAGTTCACAGACTGGAGTACGGAGGAAAATTAGTGCAGAGAGGTAGGGGGGGCAAAGTTGTGAAGAGCTTTATGGGTGAAGACTAGGAACTTGTGCAGGATTCGTTCAGGAAGGGGGAGCCAGTGAAGAGAGGAGAGGAGGGGCTGCACGTGGGATGACCCTGGCAGCAGAGTTTTGGACGGAGATAAGGGGAGAAAGGGGAGAGCGGCGGAGGCCAGTGAGAAGGAGGTTACAGTAATCGAGGCGAGAGATGACCAGGGCATGAACAAGGGTTTTGGCAGAGGAGACAGAGAGAAAAGGCTGAATCTTAGCAATGTTATGGAGGAAGAAACGACAGGATGTAGGGTTTAAAAGAAAGGGGCGAGTCAAAGATGAAGCCTAAGTTACGGGATTGGGGGAAGGGAAGGATGGTGACCCCGTTGATAAGGATCAACAGGGAAGAGGGCAAAAATTGATATCAGTTTTCCTATGCACCATTCCAGAACCTCAGACAATGGCCCCGACCCCATAGTTTGTGGATCCTGTCCACACTGCCAGCACATTGTGCCACGCGCAAAGCACACGCTTGCACGCAAGGATCTGCGGGCCATAGGATTGCATTGCAGCCATTCTCTGCCGATTAAGAGGGGATGATTCGTTTCCCACCTGTGACCACCTCCGCTGCAACCTTGACAACCTTCCTACCCAAGGGTACAAAACGCAGTTCCCCTCCATAGTCATGCATATGCTAGTTTCCCCTCTCTAGAGCAGGGGTAGCCAAGAGGCAGATCGTAATCTACTAGCAGATCTTACACTAGACTCTAGTGGCTGGGATGGGGACCAGCCTCTCAGGGATTGCCTTTGGGGAGGAGGGTGGGACCAGCATGCCTCCCAGGGATAGTCTCCAGGGGGGAGCCGGGCTAGGAGAGCTCCTCCCATGTGGTGGGCAAGTCTCTCTCTACAGTGGAGGGCTCCTCTCCACTCCTGAGACCAGTTGTTAAGGTGCCCCAGAGCTGGGACCAGAGGGAGAAGTCCCAGCCTGGAGCACCGGAGACAGCAGGAGAAGTCCTGGTAGATCAGCGGAGGCTGATGCTGGATCAAGTGGACTGTGTCCGGCCACCCCTGCTCTAGCGCCACTGCCTTCTCCACCTTTCCTCCGTGCAGCCAGAAGCCACATTGACCTTCCCAGCAAGAACCATTGGAATGCAGTCTCCCTCACCCTCCCTCACTTTGATATGGGGACATCTACAGGCTACAGCGCCCCCAACAGACGGCTCTTCAGCCTGTGTCTGAAAACCTCGTGACAGAGAGCATCTTGCTTCAGAGCAGAGGGTTGGACTAGATGGTCCTTGAAGTCTCTTCCAGCCCAATAATTCTGCTACTTGCCTGACTTAGGAGACCTATCTTCTTTTAGCTCAAATATGAGAGGTTCATTTCTTAAGATTAAAAGATAACCAGTTCAGTTCCCACTAGCGATTCCCCTGGGTTGTCATTATTACCCCATTGGCATACCGGGGGGTGACTTTATAGAAGCCTGTAAAAACTGAGGAAGATGCAGTAAGTGCCCTCAGTACCTGGACTCCTGAATCAGAATCGTAGCCTTGGAAGGGTCAGCTAGTCCAACTCCCTGCTCCAAGGCAGGATAACCTTTGCCTGCAGCGTCACAGACAGATGCTTGTCCAGCTGGGTTTTCAAAACATCCAAGGAGAGAGATTCCACAACCTCCCTGGGCAGCGGACTCCATTGCTCAAGAGGTCTTACAGTGAGGAAGGTTTTCCTAATGTCGAACAGAAATCTATCTTGCTGCAACATAAGCCCATTATCTTTTGTTCTATCTTCTGTGACAGAAGTTCTGTCTGAACATCTCAGACGGTTTCAAATATTGCATGATTAAGAAGCTGCAAAAGTCAGAGTTGGTCAATTCCCACCCCACAAATACTTGAAATTTCGACACCTATTCTGCCAACGATGAACATGTTCAATATTGTTTTGACTCGCTCCCGTAAATAAGAGGGTGAATGGAAACACCCCTTCTGCTCTGCAGACGTAGTTGCTTTGTTCATTTGCGGCCAGGCAAAAGAGCAGGTGGCAGAGCGCCTTTGAGACGAACGGCTGGAAAGATGCATGAGTTTTTGTAGGCATCCAACATCCGACGAAGTAAGCTGTCGCCTTCCAAACCTCATGCCTCCTTCAGCAGTTAAGTCTCCAAGGGGCCAGCCTGCCTTTTCTTCTCTCTTCACCTCCGCCACTCAATTCCTCTCCCAGGAGAGCATCTGGCATCAGGAACCAACTTAAATTCCTACAAGAATCTACCCGAGGGGGTTTCATCCTCACAATCCTTATCCAGCCTTTGGCTCTGCCTGAGTTGCATCAAGGTTAAGCCTGTCATTCAAACCGAGAGCTTGGAGGGGGGGGGGGGGTCTACAAATGGTAAGAAAAGAGCAGGCCAGAGGGCATTAAAATCGTTAGCCAGCCAAAGCCAGGGAAGCACTGGCTCTACAGATGTGGCTTCTTTGCTAACATATGTGGAAAAACTCCACCAAAGTCACCTTCTTCCCAAGCTTCCCACCTAGAGTTGATATGAATTATACGGGCAGATTCCATCTCTGATGGATATGGGGCCAGCCACGATCTGATGTGCAAACAATTATTTTGATTAGTGCACAAAATGGTGCCATTCTGCTTTTGGGGGAGCCGGAACAGCCTTCAGAAGTGTTCACCATGATCAAGCATTGACATCAGATCTTCCATGCACCATTCCAGAACCTCAGACAATGGCCGCGATCCCCATGGTCTGCGGCTCCCGCGTGGAGCCGCGGGTGCGAACGGCCGCGCATCCACATTGCCGGCACATCATGCCACGTGCAAACTGCACGCATGTGCGCGCACGCAACTTGCACGCAGGGATCTGAGGGCCATAGGATTGCAGCTATTCTCTGCAGATTAAGAGGGGATGATCCGTTTCCCACCTGTGACCACCTCCGCCTTCAACCTTGACAACGTTCCTTACCCAAGGCTACAAAATGCAGTTTCCCTCCATCGTCGTGCATATGCCAGTTTTCCCTCTCTAGAGCAGGTCAAGAGGCAGATCGCAATCTACTACCAGATCTTAAGCTAGTCTTTAGTGGATGGGATGGGGACCAGCCTCTCGGGGATCGCCTCTGGGGAGGAGGGTGGGATCAGCATGCCTCCCAGGGATAGTCTCCAGGGGGGAGCCGGGCTAGGAGAGCTCCTCCCATGTGGTGGGCAAGTCTCTCTCTACAGTGGAGGTCTCCTCTCCACTCCTGAGACCAGTTGTTAAGGTGCCCTAGAGCTGGGACCAGAGGGAGAAATCTCAGCCTGGAGCACTGGAGTCAGCAGGAGAAGTCCTGGTAGATCAGCAGAGGCTGATGTCGAATCAAGAAGATTGTGTCCGGCCACCCCCTGCTCTACTGCCACTGCCTTCTCCACCTTTCCTCTGTGCAGCCAGAAGCCACATTGACCTTCCCAGCAAGAACCACTGGAATGCAGCCTCCCTCACCCTTCTACATACAGAACCATAGAGTTGGAAGAGAACCAGAGGGCCATGGAGTCCAACCCCTCACTTTGATATGGGGACATCTACAGACTACAGCGCCCCCAACAGACGGCTGTCCAGCCTGTGTTTGAAAACCTCCAGTGACAGAGAGCCAACATCTCCCTGGTCAACTCCGTAGCTCAGCAGGTTCAGAGTCTGGGGGTATTATTGGATGCGGGTCTCCGTCTAGATCAGCAGGTGGGTGTGGTTGCGAAGGCGGCTTTCCGCCAGCTGTAGTTGGTACGGAGGCTGCGCCCGTACATCTCCAGACTCGACCTGGCCACTTTGATCCATGCCTTCATCACCTCGAGGCTGGACTACTGTAACATGCTCTACGTGGGGCTTCCCGACCTGGCCACTTTGATCCATGCCTTCATCACCTCGAGGCTGGACTACTGTAACATGCTCTACATGGGGCTTCCCTTGTTCCTGGTTCGGGGATTGCAGATAGTGCAGAATGCGGCGGCCCGTCTCCTAACAGGGACGGGCCGACGAGAGCACATAACACCGGTGCTCCGTGCGCTGCACTGGCTGCCTGTAATGTGCTGAGCCAGGTTCAAGGTGTTGACGTTGATCTATAAGGCTCTGTACGGTCTTGGACCTGAATACCTCAGGGACCGCCTCACCCTCCGTGACTCAGGACGGACTCTCTGGTACACCGGGGGCGCCTTCTTGGAGGTCCCCCACGTAGAGTGGGGGGCTACAATGGAGAGAGCGTTCTCGGTGGCTGGGCCCGGCTATGGAACTCCCTTCCAGAGGAAGCACGACTGGCCCTGAGTCTGCTGGCCTTCCGTTGGTCTGCAAGACATGGCTGTTCTCCCAGGCCTTCAGAGGTGGAGAGTGGGCTAAAAAATTTTATGGGGGTATTTTTAAATTGTTTTAAATATCTGTGTAGATTTTTATGTTGTGGTAACTTGTTTATTTGATGTTGGAAGCCGCCCCGAGATGCTGTAGGCATAGGGGGCAGTATATAAATGGAATAAAATAAATCAATAAATAAACAATAACTCAGTCCATGGCTGCACAGCTATTGTTAGGATGCTTTCCCTGATATTTAACTGAAATCCACTTTCTTCCAACTTGAGCCCATTGTTTCTTGTTCTGTCTTCTGTGGCAATGGAGAACGGTTCCTATGAGGACTAAGATCATGTCTGCACTTAAATTTTCTTTATTTAATCTAATCATACTTAACTCCATCAGCCTTTCCTCACTGGAATTGCTTTTCAGTCTATTGCTGGAGACTCTCTATCATCTCCCTCATCCTCCTCTAAATCCGCACCGATATGTCAATGTCCTTCTTTAATAAAAAAACACCCAAAGCTGCTGAGGTTTCAGCAGTGCAAAACATAGCAGAATTACTACTTCCATGATTTGGAAACAAAGCTTTTGCCAATGCATACAGCCTCAAACCTGCTCGACATCCCAAAGATCCATCAGCTGCAGATGAAGTTCTTCCAAGAGGCTACGAAAGAGATCTCATTCTGTATCTGCTTTCCCCCTTGGGCCATTCTCCACTTTCCTGTGGTACCTTTCTCTTGCTGTTCGAGTTCCTAAACGGCAGGATCATGGTATAGCCATGTGCTTCCTGGAACCAACAGCTGAGTTCTGCCTGGGGCAACTAAGCCATTAACTGCCTTTCCTATGACCTAAAACTTCCTAAACTCCTCTTAATTACCTAACCTTACATCTACATTGTTACAGGGAATCGCTTAGGATTGAGATCCACTGTCACGACCATCCAAGCATTCCCCTAGGATGTAAACCAAGCATGTTAATCATCCTATTAGCTAGAACTTGGAATCTGTACACTTTGTTTATACCATTCAGATCAAATATGCGTCTGAACTGGATCCCATGAATTCTGCACTGCGGAGATTGCGGGCATTTTTGCAGAATTTGGCTTTTGATTAAACTGCCACAAGACTTGCCTCTGGCAGCCCAGAATTACAGTCTGAGTGGGGAGGACAGTGAAGTAGTCAATGGGATGCTGGCAGTATAACCCAACCAATGGGAGTGCCAGCATGGTCAGCTGCCAGCCTATATCCAATGGAGGCTTCTGCCACAACTGCCATAGAGGGTCAGCCCATGATCCCCTACTGGAGAGAAGAGCCCCATGTTCTGAGAGGTGTGTTTGGAATTGGGCATTTTATAAGATGGTAGATGTACAAAACTGATGCCATCGTGGCATGATGGGGAACCTGTTTCCATTCAGAATTTGTAGGATTTGGTTAATTTGCATCAATTCTTCTGGATTTTGTGCTCACAGAATTTGGGTATGGCGGTGCAGATTTTAAGAGGAAACCCCTATTTTTCGCAGAATTCATGAGGCCCTGATTAGCACGACTTGACGTTACATGTATAAAGATCTAAGGTTTGTAATCCTGAGCAGTCTCTTCTCCTTTGGATCTGACTAGTAAACGGTTGTGTACCACATTCTAATTTTTTTTTTAAAAAGCGCTTGACAGCCCCTACACTTTGCCTGTTTCCTTGGGGAACTGCTTTCCAGATCCTCCCAGGAAATACCCCACTGTGCCCCTCCTGCATCACAGACATTTGTGAAAACAGGCCACCTTCACACAAGACATTGTTCTCGCATCTTGAATTTCATGAGGATGAAATTGTACTTTCTACTGTTAGATCATCATTACCAGAGATTCAGTTCTGGGCACCCTGTGTTAGTCCCTAGTTTGGATTAGGTTTGGTGCCATGGGGCTGAACAGGGCTTCCAAGCACCACAGGGGAAATTGGCCACATGACCCATCCTCATAACACAGGTCTCTCTGGTGCTGGGTAGACTGAAAGCAGGAAATGTCCATTCCGATTGTACGTGAAACATGCAAGAACAAAAAACTACAATTGTTAAACCTGGATGCGCAAGGCAAGATGTGCAGGCTCGTTGCATCTTATGCCGGAGGCATCCTGTGATGACACACACTTAAAAAGAAAACCTGGGCCAAACAGGAAAAAAAAGGGGTTTTTTTCATCTCACGTGAACATGGCTTTAGAATATTTGAACACCGATGCGCAGGCATTTCGCTACAACGCTGTGGAGAGGATGCTGATTGAGAAGAGATGCAAACTGTACCAAACAAAGTACAAGACCCTTAAAACTGGGCCTTTAAGATGCAAGATCTGCAGCCTGCCTTCTGGTGCCACTGCGCTTGGAATAAAAGCTAAGAGATTCACGGACAAAGACACGTGTGGGTGGGTGCGTGGGTGTGTGTGTATTCATTTTTCTTGTCACAAATGCCCTCAATCAAGTGAATCCAATTTTCTTGCCGCTCCCATATGTTTTTCCCTACGCATTTAGTGCAGCTAGAGGGAAAAAATTAAAAAAAAGAAGAGACACAATAACATTATATTTAACTGTGCCTCCACTCCTTAAAGTACTGCACCACCGCAAGCTCCATTCACTTCAATGGGGCTTGAGGCCACAGCAATGCTTTGAGGAGCCACGCCTGCGTGGGTAGCTGCGCTGTACTTCGATATCCCCCAGCTGACGAGGAATATGGCTCAAGTTTGCAGTTCATTAATTAAGAAGAGCAGCTAATTTTAGTCCTGATGAACTCTAGCTCAGGGAACGCAGCAGGGCGAGTTAACTGGTTCAGAGAGTCAGCCACGGTCTGTGCTGAAGATCTCCATTCCGGAAGGAGGGGGACAGTCGTAACTATGGGAAGGTCACCCCCAAAATGATTATACCATGGTCAAAACTAAACTAATCCTCAGCGTGTCTCACGGTGGCAAGATGCACTGTGCGTTTCGATGGAGTGCAGGGCGGTGAGGGGGAGGCGTCTCACTACGGTATAAAAAGACAAACATCATGGCGCATTACATTTAGGACACAACATGCCAGTTGGTTGGTTTTCCACCGGGGTGCATGAACCACCATGCAGATCAGCAGGGAGTGACCGAGAGCAGTGATGCTGCGGAAAGAGATCCCTTTTCCTCGAGCTCCTCCCCGCTGAGAGAGTCACTGGGTACCGCGACAAGGTGGCGAGTGCGGATTCAGAATTCATCCTCCGAGCTATCGGCGAGGAGCATTACTCTGTCTTGCATGCTGTTAAATTCCCTCTGCTGCAGAAAGAACAGAAAAGAAACATGAAGTGGCTATAGTTGACAAGATTTCCAGCGTGGACACTTCGATGCCAACATCATCTAGAACGGCAACAAGGGGGCATTTTTTCCTCCCGTGGGCAGCTTGGAAAATGAGTACCAAGTTCCATGGGCTGGATGGGAGTTGGGGACAGAGGTGCTTAGGGGGTGTGCTCAGGATGGGAGAAGGAAGCAGGGGGTCCAGATCATGAATCCATCCCCTCTCCTCATCACTGCTCTCTCCCCCTCTGTTTATTCTTTCAGCGCTCAAGGGTAGGAACTTGATTCATGGACCGGACCCATGAATTGGGAAGGGGCTACATGTGCATGTGGACGGGATTTGGTCCATTGGTCAGAGGTTCCCCACCCCTGATCTAGAACATTATCCCCATCTCCCCCTGGTCCTCCCACCCCCATACATTGTAAACCCCTCAGGGCAGGGACCTGTCTCTAATGAACGATCGTTCAGTGCCCGGAACATTGCATGCACAATATAAAGGCTTACTAATTAACCATTTCTATAGCATTTAAAATACTTTGCTGTCCTTATCTAGTTCACCTTCACAACAACCCTGCGAGGCAGGTCGGTATTACTCCCATTTTACAGATGGGGAATGGAGACAGAGTTTTTGACTCTCCCACCCAAGTCTCTCCAGGGCGTTAATGGCGAAGATGGGATTTGAACCCTGGTCTGCCAGATCCATGGCAGTACTATCGGTACACTGGAAAAGGTCAAAACAAACAAAAAGATGTTCCACAACTGAATGCGCTTTACTTTTATCCGCCAGCAGAAGTGGTGCACGGAGCGTGATAGGAATACGGCTTATACCTTCCTTTTATGCCTTTTGAAGCCGTTCCTCCTTCGACGATTCATGATCTTAATGCTGTAGAGGGCTCCCAGGATAAAAAGGGCTCCAGCGATTCCAACCCCCACCGGCACCAGCATGCCGGACATGTATCCTGCCTATGCAGAAAGGAGACAAGCACAGCAATTACTAAGACAACCATTATTGTCCTCACCCCCGTTATGACTGCGGCATCATTTGTACGATTCGTTATTGGACACTTTACAGAAGGTTGGCGAACCCTTTCCATCTCAGGGGTAGCTCTGAAAATTAGTCCGAGCTCCAAGGGCTGTACAGAAGTTGTGGGACAGAGGTGCTTAAGGGAGAGGAGGGTCCAGTTCATGGATCTGTGCCCTTTCCTTCTGTGCATGCCCTCGTCTCTGCTCCCTTACTCTGAATTCATGCTTTCGGTGCGTCCGAACTGGATGCAGGGGCCAGATCCAAGAAGTGGAAAGGGGTCAAATAAAAGCTAGTTGGGGGCCGCATTTGGCTCCCAGGCCTGAAGTCCCCCACCCCTAGTTTATAGTATTCTGGAACGTATGTCTGAAAAATGCATGTTCCTAAAATGCAGCAACATGCTGAACTAAATCCACTGAATCTTTGGATGCACACCACATTTTTAGCGAAAGCAATATCAGTTTTGTTCCTCTATGTGGGATCTGATCTATTTAGGCTATTTAGTCCCTGGGGTGGCTGAGAATCGGATGAAATAAGCTTTCTCCAACCCTACTGAAGACTTACTACTTTCAGAGTCTTGCACCAAACCAAACCTTTATGAGTTCAAGCTCCGTTAGAAACTCTAATGGAGAAATCTCACACAACCGCCACAGAGCCAGAGCACTCTCCAGTGCAGGAGTTCCCAACTTTTTTGTGGACAAGAGCTGCCCCAAAAAAGCTAGGACCCACCTTAAAAAATAATAATCCAGAGCCCATCTTGAAAAATAATCTGGGACTAGGAGTGGACAGGCAGTGGCAGTCGGGCATGGGGGTGGGGCAGATTATGGTGACAGCGGCAGCAGCAAGAAGTCCCAATCCCAGCGTCACCAGCATAGGGGAGCCGGCATGAGGTGTCCAGAAGCAGCAGGAGTAGAGCTGAAAGCAGGTAACTGCAAAATGGGTATACCCATTGAATTTCTACTACCCAAATCGACCCAACAACATCAGGTACCAATCAGTACCCAATTGCAACCCAATTTGGGTATCCAGTGTCCTGAAATGGTCACTTCCAGTCCTGGAATGTTGACTTCCAAAACCATTGTTTGTTTATTTTTTGTCGATTTACTGACTTCCAACACCTATTTATCGGTTTTCTGTCCAAGAAAATCAACTTCTGATCCTGGAAAGTCAATTTATGGTCTCGGAAAATCAAGTCCTGGTCCCAATTTATTTTTATTTCTGTCCCATTTTTCAATGTTCTGACCCGATATACCAACCGGTAATTGGAAAATAAAAAAAATCGGTAGATAAGCAGTAAAAATTACAGATTTGGGGGGTATCTGGGTACCCAAATCAGTACCCGGGTAACCGGCCAGGTACTCGATGCGGTATAATCCCCCATGGGTACTAAATGAAGTACCTGTTTCAGGTGGTGGGTGTGGCATCCCCTGTCATTGATGGGGTTCATCCCCCTCTGGTCCCCCAGGTTTGTAGTCTGGGAGGGCTCCTCGATTCCCAGCTCTGCCTAGATGCCCCGATGGGGGCTGTGGCAAGGAGTGCGTTCCGCCAGCTACATCTTGTGTGGTGGCTTCAGCCGTACGTCCCGGACTCCGACCTGGCCACCATCATCCATGCTTTCACTGGACTATTGTAATGCACTCTACATGGGGCTGCCCATGGTAACAGTTCGGAAGCTACAGCTGGTACAGAATACGGTGGCCCGTGTCCTTACAGGGATGGGTCAACGAGAGCACATTACACCAGTGCTCCGTTCTCTGCACTGGCTACCTATAGTCTTCCAGGCCGGCTTCAAGGCGTTGGTGCTTACCTATAAAGCCCTGCACAGTGTTAGCCTTACCTACCTGCAGGACTGCCTCACTCCCTGCGCGCTGGATCGGCCCCTGTGGTTCACTGGGAGCGCCCTTCTCGAAGTCCCTCGAGTTGCTCAGGAGGCAACTATGGAGACAGCATTCTTGGTGGCCGCACCGAGGCGGTGGAACTCCCTTCCAGAAGAGGCCTGGGTGGCCCCGGACCTCTCCTCCTTTCGACAAATGTGTAAGACCTGGCTGTTCCGCCAGGCTTTTGGTGAGGGAGAAGGGTAAAGGGTGGGGTGAGTTTTGCTTTTGTTTTACTTGCCCCATTATTTATTATATTGATCTGTGTTTAGTTGTTTTACATTGTTTTATTTTCTGTTAGCCGCCCCGAGCTGCTTGAGGCAGGATGGGAGAGGGGTAAAAAAAATCGTTAAAATAAATAAACTAACAAACAGGAAGCAAGAGCCAGAGAGGCGAGGAAGCTGCGAGAAGCCATGTCCTTCCTCTCCCTATCTCACCCCCCTGCCCTTAACAACACAGGTGGCCAGTAGAAGTGGCAGGAGGGGGACACAGAAAGAGATATAATGTAGCCCTGGATCCTGGAAGAACCCCATCACTGCTGCCCCATTCCCAGGCCACCCCAGTCCCCTTCCACAGGTCACCCCAGTCCCCTTCCACAGGCCACCCCAGTCCCCTTCCACAGGCCACCCCAGTCCCATCTTGGAACCCACCTAAGAACCTCCCAGGAGCCATCAGTGGGGGACCAATCCACTGACTGAGAATCACTGCTCTAAGAGACTCTAAAAGCCCAGGTTCAAGCAGGAACTGGATTAATCCTGCACAGGAAGTGAGAAGAAGCCAGAAGCCATCCCCATGTCAATAAACCCCTTGTGAAAGGGACTTGCCTACAGCCAGGAAGCGAGTGCTCATTTGGAGATAGTCCCACCTGAGATTCAACAGCCTATTTGAAATGACACTGGAGGTGCTGGAGCAGCCAGAAACCAGAAGATCAACCAGGTGCTAATGGCCACTCTGCCCCTGCATGATTCTTACCTTCTGGATTAAGTTTACACCTTGACCCCCTGTGAATGCACCTCCATGGACATCACTTGAATTCGCCTGCTCATGTCACTGTTGCATCAATCCCTTGGTCTTGTTACAACTGGTTGAAGATCAGTAAGAACATAAGAAGTGCCATACTGGGTCAGACCAATGGTCCATCTAGCCCAGAATCCTGTCTCAGACAGTGGCCAATCACGGTGGCTTGGGAGAAGCACCCAACAGGTCACGATGGGGGATCCATTCCCTGTTGTTTTCCCCCAGCTCCCGTCATGTTCCCGATCCTGTCTGGCTAATAGCTGCTAATGGACCGATCTTCCAGAAACTTGTCCAAACCTCTTTTAAACTCAGCTATATTACTGGCCCTTACCACAGCCTCTGGCAGTGGCTTCTTGTTTCTGGCTGCTGATGTATTTGAAAAAGTTTTTGTTGCTTGTTTTTGCTCTTTAGCAAGCCTTCCTTCAGTGTTGGATGCAACCTCTGTTCATGTTCAACCCCTCCTCTGTTCCCCTCCACTGGCTCTCGTTCGCATCCAGCACAAACGCCTTGTCTTTACCTTCAAGGCTCTACATGGCCTTGCTCCTCATCTCATCTCTTTGCCCTCATTTTCCACTATGTTCCCATTCAGGAACTTCTCTCCTCTGCCACCACCTTCATCCACTCAAGTGTATTCTGCTCCCTGAACCACCACCCCTCCTTTCTCCTTTGCTGCCCCCTCTGTCTGGAATGCCCTCCCCTGAACACATACACTTGGCTCCCTCCCTCTTGACTTTCAAATTCCTCCTAAACACCTACCTCTTCTATCAAGGTTCCCCTAGCTCCTCACCCCCAGACTGCTCACAGATGCTCCCTCGACTGTCCTACCACTCAGGGTCCCCTTCTTCCCTGTAACTAAGCTAATCATGTGCATCCGCGACTTCCCAACTTCATTAATGTCTTCCTGTCTCTCCCTATGTTCCCCTTGCCTCCCCGTCTTTCTCCATCCTAAATTGTAACAGGGCTGGACTTAGGGACAGGCAACATAGGCACCTGCCTAAGGCAGCAGCTTTTGGGGAGCATCAGATTGGGAGCTTCTGTTTTTAGCCTGCGCCCGCCTGGTCATGGCACCCCCTTCCCCCACCACGACCGCACTGCTTCACCCATGCCGCCGGCAGACTGGAGTCCCCATCCCCATCCATCCCCACCTGGAGAAGCCCTGTTCCACTCCCGAGCCCCGCTACCAACGCGATCTGCAGTGGTGCCAAGCATGGAGGAAGAGACGCTGCTTTTGTGCTTGGCGACGCCATTGCCTCCCTCCCGGCCTCCGATGGCAGCTCACACGCGCACCAGAGCTCCGGGGGGTTGGGGCGGGAGGGGCACAGCAGCCTGAGTTGCCATGGGGTGCTAAAATCCTAAATTGGGCCCTAAATTGGATTGTAACCCCATCTGGGCAGAGACCTGCCTCTGATTACTGATTGTTCCGTGTCTGGCACATTGCTGGTGCTAAATAAATAAATCGCAACAATACCCCGATGATCTGCATGTAGACAGAATTTGAGTTTTGTCATTGCACACACACATTCAATGGTCGCAATCCCAAACCCCCTCTGCGTGGGATCTGTGCATAACGGCTGTTCTTACACTGTTTTGGCACGGCGGGTGTAGGTGTCTGTGTGCCCGTTTACACGGACACACACCTACCTACACCCACAGAGCATCCTCCGTTCTGTCGAAGGGCTCGGTGGGTGTGCAGCGTATGTTGGTGGGTGTGCAGCGGGAGTGCGCACGCACAAACGCCCGCCACCTGTGGTGTTCACACGGGTGCACACCCACCGCACAGCCATTCCCCCACCCACCGGCGGCCGTATACACAGACTGCCCCCACCACACACACGCCCGAACACCAAGAGGGGGGCGGTCCGTGTAAAAATGGCCAATGTCTCCACTATGGACTTGCGGCATGGACGCACTGAGTGCAGTTTCCATGGACCATGGGATCGGGCCCCACTAACTTATGCCTTTATTTTCCAGCAAATGGGGAAGCATGCTTTCTGCACACGCCCACTGAGCACACACAGTGTAGAGGCCACTGTAGCTCCGGGTATTTAATTTGCAGAGTTGATTCATTGACAGTCACGGGGCAATCCCCAGGAGGGGGTCCGGAGAGACCAAACTTCCACGCAGCTTCTTGCCCCTAATTGCTTTTCTTCCATAAAACAAATGCTGTTGAGAGGCGCATGGCCCATGGCTTTGTATTTTTATATGGAGAATGGAAATAAATGCTATTTACCGAGGGAGAAAGTAATGTTAGCACGAGCTGATTTATGAACTCCCTTCATCATAAATCCTTATTAGTATGAAGGGTTTGTTTTTCCAGAGCTTTATGGGAGTTGCTTGGCTGATGACAAGAGACGTGATCCACAAGCCACGTACTCCAGAGCAGCCCCATTGAAGCCCTAGGGCAGGGGTGGCCAGACTTAGATTGCTTACGATCCACTTGACCCAGGCATGAGCCTCAGGCTATCTACCAGGACAACTACCACTGGCTCCACTGCTCCAAGCCGGAACACCTCCTGCCGGCTCCCAAATCCAGGGTACCTAAATTGAGAGCCTTCCCCACTGAACTGGAGGGCTCCTCCCTGACAGTTTCCTCCCTGGAGACACTCAGGGGGCATAGCGCTGCCATGGACTTCTCAGGGTGGTGGAGGCAGCCCTCATCGTGGTTGGGATCACTTGGCCACCAAAGAACTGCGATGGAGGCCTGGCCCAGGGAGGGGGCGGGGTTACGCACTGGCATACATCCACACATCCCTGCCCCCACGATGCCTGCAGCTCCCTCCTCCCCCACCCGGCTGACGTATGACCACAGCAGCCAATGACAGTTGCCATGGCGCCCAGCCCCCCACCGCCACTCTGCAGCAGGTTGCATGAAACAGGCTATCAGAGATGATAGCCCGCTTTACTCCAGGTCCACCAGCTGGCTCCCAACGGGGGTGGAGCTTAGCCCGGGCTGACACCGGATTTGCCCCGAGTCAGGCTAAACTCCATCACGGCCAGGAGCCAGACTGGCGACTGGCTTCAAATGTGACACTGGCACCCAGATTAATCCGTGCTAAAGTACATTAATCCATGCCAGCATCATGTCCGAAAACACCGATGCCCCTCAGACCTACCACATGTAGACAACAGGTAGGGTAACGAGCCCAGGGAAATGGATTAAATGGTCCCTCGGGATCTAGTCTTGGCCATCCTCATGGGCAAGGGAAACCATGAGAAGAAGGGAAACCAGATGAACTACAGGAGGTGGGGAAGCTGGAGGGGGTGCATGACATTCAGCAAGACTCTATGGCAAGACCTAGAGCGCCTAGAGTGGTGGACTTGAACTTGGGAAGCCAGGGTTCAAATCCTGCCCTAGTCATGAACTCACTGGGTGGCCTTGGGCAAGTCACACTCCCTCAGCCTCAGTTCCCCATCTGTAAAATAGGAATATGTCTGTGTTCTTCTCACCTGTGTCCATCTACCTCTTGGCTGCCCTGCCCTCTGGGCTTCAATGGGACTATTCCATTGTAAGTGATTTGTGAATCACGGCCAATGACTCTACTCCCTGTAGCTTAGGTTTGGGGAAGGGGATTGCTGATTGATTATGCTTATTATTGGGTGGTTAACTGAAAGCTTGACATGCATTCTTTGGGGGGAAACACCTCTTGCCAGGCTTAATAGAGCTGTGCTAGCTTGAAGAGAAATCAGCTGTTGGCATCCAAGTCACAGCAGAAGGAGGGCTTGGGAGAATACAGCTGAATGGCTAGATTTCAGTGAGATAATTAATGTTCTTTAATTGGATGACCTAATTAATGCAGCACAGGCTTGTCAGCGCCTGGGTTTTTGCTGAGAGTGCGTATCAAGATGGGACGAAGGAATGTTTCCGTAAGCCGGTTAACCCCAACATGGTCGAAGCCCCCCAAATTACCACCAGGACTTTGTCAGAGCTTTGATGTTCTCTCCACTCATTAGTCTGTATTTGGGTAGTGAGCTTGTTCTTCTGTTCACAGTTCTAGAATCAGGGAACTGAAGAGATGGAAGAGATCTCGAAAGATCATCTCCTAGCCAAACTCTCTGCCCTGAGGCAGGATGCCCTTTACCCTGAAAGATGCCTGTCCAGTCTTTTCATAAAGAACATTCTGCAACCTCCCTAGGAAGCTTGTTCAAGCAGCCCTTCAGAACGGTATGCGGAGATCTGGCGCTGCAAACTATTCTCATCGGATCTCTGTGCATTGTTCCGGAAACATAGACCTCCCCCATGGAGATGAAAGGGCAGATCTGCTTCAGCCCTAACTGCTGGCTACAAGTAGGACCCATGTTCATTGCGTTTTTCCCACTGCTGCCAAGAGGAATATGGGTCCCTGGCTACAAGTGGGATAGGAGGAGGTCCGGCTAAGCAGGCTCATGCTGGGAGCTGTCCACGGTGCTGCTGGGTAGTGCGTCAAGGGAATATGCTCTAGAGCAAAGAAGGAGTTAATTTCCCAACACCAGGAACCCAGGTTCTCATTGCTGCCAATGGGGGAAAGAGTGAATATGCTCAAGGCCGTATGAAGTGGATGCCAAGATGGTGATGGAGAGAGCACTGCCCAGGGATGAGAGCTTGTTGGTTACACACTCCTAATTCCATAGTCTCAACACCCAATGCCTAACATGCATGCTGGCGGCAACTAGACGTAGGACAGAGCTCGTTAGGACAAAGAACCTTCTAAACAAGAATGGTGGGTAGAGAAGAGACTCGCTTAAAATACAGAAATAATCTAGATAAACTAGACCTGGGCTGAAAGAAAGAAAATGAGATTTAACCAAGATAAATGTAAAGTATTGCACATAGGGGGAGAACTGGCTAGGCAGCAGCACTCGAGAGAACAACCTGGGAGTTACAGTGGCTCATTAACTGAACATGAGTCAGCAATTCGATTCTGTCGCAAAAAAGGCAAATGCCATTTTGGGCAGCATGAACAGGTGCGTCGTATCCGAGACACGTGAGGTGGTGGTGCCACTTTATTCAGTGCTGGTGAGACCGCACCTGGAGTAGACCTAAAACGAAAAACCTCGGCAAGCTGAAGCAGGGCATTCACCAAGATTAGCACGACATGGAAACTTACCAGCTTTCCTACTGTTTTTGCCATTTCCCGATATTTTTTGCACCCTGAATGGGGCTACCATGGGCCGGTCCCAAGCCCAGTGTTTGCCGCGCATGCACCCCTGGGGACTGTGGAGATGAAAACCTGCCGGCTAAGCATTGGGGAAGTGCTGGAAATTGCCAAAAGTGATGTAAAACTGTTGTAAAAGTCCCAGAAAGTGACAAAAAAAAGTCCCGGAAAGTGACAGGGAAAATGGTGGAAACGTGGAATCGTTAGAAACCAATGAAGTACCAATGGACACTCACAAGCACTCCCAAAACGTCGGTAATTCCCTTCAGAATGGGAACACTTGCTTTCAACTCAGTCCTAACCTGGAGTACTGTGTCTAGTTTGGGGCCCCACACTTCAAAAAGGATGTAGATAAATTGGGGAAGATTCAAAGATGAGCAGCTAAGATGATGAAGGGGCTTGGAGAAAAGCCATCTGAGGAAAGGCTGAAAGATTTGGCTATATACAGCCTAGAGAAAAGAGGACTAAGGGTTGGGGCAAGACAACATAATAACTGTTTTCAAATATCTACAAGGACACCACCAAGAAGATGGTGAGCATTTGTTCACCGCCATCCCAGAAGGCAGAACAAGAGGGAATGGGGCTTAAATTGCAGTCATGACAATTTTGGTTTAAATATTAGGAAAAATCTCTAATGGTTAGAATTCTTGGGCAATGAAATAAGCTGCCCAGGGAGGTTGTGGAATCTCCTTTCTTGGAGGTTTTCAAAACCCACCTGTCCGCAATGCTGTAGACAGGGATATCCTGCCACGGAGCATGGGGTTAGACTAGATGACCCTTGAGAACCCCTTCCAAGTCTAACATTTTATGATTCGATGACTCCTGCCTCCTTGTATCACCCTAAAATTGGATGGTGAGGGGGATACCGTTGTGTCCTTCCCACCAGGGCTGTGGCATTTAGAATCACAGAATTTTACCATTGAAGCGGATCTCAAGGGTCCCCATCCACCACGTCTGAATGAAGGAGGCAGGAGTCGGACACCTCGGCAGTACTGGAGGAAGGGTATGGTCTCCTTTGTACTGCTGCCTCCCAAAGCGGTTCCCTACAACATTCCACGGAGCCACTTTCTGCACCTTGTGGAAGACTGCAGAATGTGGGCATGAAGGACTTGCTGAACTTCAGCCTAGGACAATGCAGAACCTAAGAGGGGTTCCTGACTAGGTTGCCCACCAGGGAACCATCCACAGCAGCAGCAGTATCCAACTCTTGGGAGTACACCACATCCCTAGGGCCTGATTGGTAAGCACCATCTGCTTCTCCCATTGGCTGCCTGGGCATATATAAAGGACACACATGGAACAAGAAATGTCAAAGCAACGGGACAGCTACTTGGACTGTGCTCCTGCTTAGATCCAGCTCTGATCGAGTCCCCTGCTTCGACCTCGAATTCTGCTTGCTCTCTCCTGGCTCTGACTTGCAAGGGGTCCGGGGTATGGGGCATCCCGGATGTGGGAAGAAAATGAAGTTGGCACAGAGGTTCAGGTTCGGAGCCAGATGTCAGGCTGTGGGGGTGGGGAAAGCGGGAACAGGGCAAGGAGCTCAGGAGCAAGAATGTGGCAGAGAAGAGCTGGGAATAGGGAGCCAAAACAGAGGCAACACTAAGGCTGGGAGCTGCCGTGGCCCATGGTCCGTCCACACAGCACCCTCCTCCCCGACACCATAGAGCTGGGGGAGGATCACCTAACGCTCTAGACTGCCACCCACAGCTCTATGGCGTTGCCTGGGTCAACCCCTGGTCAGGAGTGGAGCTGCAGCAGTCATCTGCCAAGTAGATGGACCGCTGCTCCACCTCCGGTCAGTCCCCCAGGTTTGGGTAGCCCGCTCCACTGGCAGTGCTCCAGGATGGCCTGGCGGTTGTTCCGCTTCTGCTCTGCCTGCACATCTGGCAAGCCGCCTTTAAACGGACGGTCCGCCCGGGTGTAAGGCAGAGCAGAAGTGTGGGTGCAATCTGTCTAAAAGCACCCTCTGACTGTGGTCTGACCCAGGTGTCGTTTAGAGTCAGGGTCTCAAACCGCCAAGATAAAGGACCAAGGCCAGACAGAGTCATGTAAAATGCAGGGGCTAGGTGCCAATCTTAACATCTGTGAGTAGAGGGAAGTAAATATTAAGGCTAGTTCTGAATATTATTAGGCCTCTGAGAGGAAACTGAGTGGCTTCTTCCAAGTACTTTTCTTTAGCCATTTATTTTTGGCAGAGGTATTGGAATAGAACAAACATTGCTAAGAATAATAAGCTTGGGTAGCATGGGAAAAATAAAAAAAAAGTCAGCCCGGGTATAATAATTACCAATCGCGTATAAGAGCTGAGCTCCGAGGCTGACCGGGCGATAATAGGAATGCTAATAGATTTTCCTTTCAAGCTCCAGTCACAATGAAGTCTGGGCTAGAGCACTGTAATGAAACCTGACACTAGCCTGCCACAGGAAGGCTAGGACTCAGTGGATGTTTGCAAGAGCCATTCCAACTGGAAATTGGAAGAGGCACTGACTTCTGTAACTGGGAAGGGAAAAACCTGAAGACTGAAGTGAGCGCCAGGAGGAGGGATGGAGAAGGATGGACTCAGAGGAGAGAGAAAAGATGGCATCAACGCACCATAATGACGGCCTTGACAGCAGAATTTAACACATCCATGTTGACGATTCTCAGCATGGTCCTCAAGTGGCTGAAACAAGAATCGCTCTGGCAAGAACTGCATGAGATTCTCAAAAACGCTGTGTGCATGCGACTCTCGCGAGATTCTTCAAACCCTAAAACCACTCTGCACACGTGCAAAATGGCCACGGGGGTGTGTGTGTGTGCGCGCACATGTGCAGAATGACCACAGTGGCCATTTTGCGCATGCGCAGAGCCAGTTTCGCACGAGAACAGGTCGAGAATTGGCTGGTTTTCAATCCGTTCTCGTTCTCACAAATCTCGGTGAGAAGCCGATTTTCGGCAAGATCTGCAAGAAATGTGAGGGCAAGTTTCAGCCCTAGTCCTCAAGTTGTTTAGTGCAGGCTAGGGCTGAAACAGTTATCCACGTGAATATCGGTAACCATCAGATTTGCCACGTTATCATACCACCACTTTGTGCCGTTTCCTGTGTTGCTGCATTCCATTGTCTCAGCCCTTTCACGGCTAGCAGCTAATTCCATTTGCCCATAATTCCCTTCCTGCTTATGCCCACAGACCCTGGTTTCAAGTTTAACTCATTTTCCCATTGGCTAACTGATTCAAATATGCTGGATGCAGCTTTGCTGTTTGCTGTTGCTGTTGGGCAAACAGAACGGAGTTCGGAAATTCGGTTCGGTTCAGTTTGAAATTCAAGTTCGGAAATTCGTTCGGTTTGAAATTCGAGTTCGGTTCGGAAGTTCGGTTCGGTCGACCAAACACACCGAGTTCGGTCGAATTCCGAACTTTCGGTCATTCAAAACCAGGTTTTTTGGTGTGTGTTGCCACTAGGGATGGGCGAACAGAACGTAGTTCGGAAATTCGGTTCGGTTCGGTTTGAAATTCGAGTTCGGTTCGGAAGTCATCACTTATATTGTAATGGTTAAGCGGCATTAATTGGTATTTTTGTTAATCAGATAACTGCAATGGTATGTGGATGCCAATTAGTTTGCCCATTAGATATCCAGAATTTTGGTTATTAACTGCAGTTATGGAATTAATTTTCTGTTTCAACATCTTCTGAAGGCGCTATTCCTTAGCACTGATCCAACTCTCATTCATTTCAATGAGACCTGTGACGGTACTATAGGATATTTCCAGTAGCAACAGCTTGAGGATCATGCCGTCAGTCTCTCAGGTCACTTTCTATCTAATGAAACCTGATACATGCATGTATAACCTCCTGGCCAGCTTACTACTGGTCCTTACTCTTTGTAAGGCATCCTAGTGCCTTAGGATGTTGGTCTGTATCACCTCCCAGAAATACAGCCTCTCTCTTTAGTTATTTTTAACTTTTTACTGTGGTGGTACCCAATACAGTGCCTGGTGTGTCATACAAAATGGCATTCAACATTTTCTCTTTATTGATACTATTATTAGTAGAGTTGAAATGGCTAGCGGGTTTTTCATTTGACATTTTGGGTAGCCTTTTGCAGACCCATATAATATCTGTGACTGAGATGGTTACTCACATATCCATTTCGGGGGGGTATTCTATTTCAGTTTTAAATATAGTTATTTTGGTTCTTAGGTCATTTCAGTTACACTGTTTTCGGCAATTGCATAGCTGCAATAGTGCTCATATTGCTAAAATGATGTGACCAGAATAATCGGACCCCCAAACCAAAACAAAAAACCATAACAAAATAACCAAAATTAATAAGAACATAAGAAGTGCCATACTGGGTCAGTCCAATGGTCCATCTAACCCAGCATCCTGTCTCCGACAGTGGCCAATCACGGTGGCTTGGGAGAAGCACCCAACAGGTCACAATGGGGGATCCATTCCCTGTTGTTTTCCCACAGCTCCCATCATGTTCCCTGATCCTGTCTGGCCAATAGGTGCTAATGGACCGATCTTCCACACACTTGTCCAAACCTCTTTTAAACTCAGCTATAGTACTGGCCCTTACCACAGCCTCTGGCAGTAGATTCCACAACCCAATTATATGCTGAGTGAAAAATATTTTCTTGTATTTGTTTTAAACTTGCCACCTATGAGTTTCATGGAGTGTCCCCTAGTTCTAGTACTAGCTGAGAGGGTAAATAAC
>QEPC01005386.1:2253183-2266840 GCA_003113815.1 Sphenodon punctatus | reverse complement strand
GGCCCTGGACTGTGGCGTTCCGCAAGGTTCAATTCTGTCTGCGGTATTGTTTAATGTTTATATGCAGCCCTTGGGGGAGATCGTGAGAGGGTTTGGTGTGCGTTGCCACCAATATGCTGATGACACCCAGCTTTACCTCTCTTTTTCAACTGACCCAGGTCCTGCCGTCTCAGTACTGTCCCAATGTCTGGAGGCCGTGGCGGATTGGTTATGGCAGAGCAGACTGAAGCTCAATCCTGATAAGACGGAGGGGATGGCGGTGGGTAGGGTCGGGGAGGTGTCGACTCCCCTCGTAGAGGGGGTCCGCCCTCCCGTAGCCCAGCAGGTTCGGAATCTGGGGGTGTTATCCTGTTCTCCCCAGCCCAAATGAAAGCATATAGGGAAAAGCAAGGAGAAACTTTCCTCACTGCCTAGCTACCCCCCGTTCTCTTCAGTGATGTTCAGCTTCCCCCCCCCACTCTACTGCATTCTCGATTGTCAGAAAAGTATTGCATTGTCTCCAAAAGACACCCCTTGACCTTTGGAGTAGGGCAAACCATACATTTAAATAACATTTAAACAAACATGGTTCTTTCCTTGAAATTTCCAGCCTTGACCCAAAGGGGGAGACAAAGCTCTCCCATCCCTTTTCTGACGTCACCCCAACCCTTGTGGAGTGTCATAATTCACCATGCTCTGATGCAGGCAGGGAAAAGGGACTTTTCTGCCCCTCTCGTAAATGGCCACAATGCTCTGCTACGTCAGAAAAGGGGTGGGACAACATCTTTGCTCCACCCCTTTCCACCGTGGATCCGCCCCCTGCTGCCCCCTGAAGCCCTGGTGTCTTTTGAGTTATTCCAGAAACTGGAGACGACTGGATGAAACTCAGAGATTCTGAGTCAAATCTAGACAGGTGGTTACGCTACCCCTGAACAATGCCTAGCACAGGGGCCGGGCAAGGCACTACAAGGGCCCCAGCCAGGCTACAGAATTAGTCACTCTTGCATGTTAGGCCTTACAGCTAGAGCTGAAAGAGGGTACCTGCAAAAGTGAGTAGCCCGTGGAATTACCGGTACCCGATTCAAGCCAGTAACGATTGGTTAGCATGCAGTACCGAATTACGACCCGATCAGGTACCCAATGTCCCAAAATGTCGACTTCTGGTCCCGGAACGTTGACTTCTGGTACTGTTTTAAATGCTTTTGTTGAGGACTCCCGACATCTATTTATCAGGTTTCCATGAAGTTCTGACAATTTTTCTGACAATTTTTCAGCAACTTCCGGTCCTAGAAAACCCCTTCCAGTTCCAATTTTTTTTATTTCTTTATTTTTCTTCAATTTTTCTTCTTAAAACACTTATTTATAGGGTTTTCATCATCCCAGAAAATGAACTTTCCTGTCCTAGAAAGTCAACGTCCAGTCCCAGGAAACTACTTCTGGTCACTTTTTTTTTTTTTTTTTTTAAATGTTCATGCCAGTTTTTCAGTCTACCAACTTGATATACTGATTGGTATAGTAACTGGAAATCGGTCAACTGAAAAATCGGTACCAGAAGTACCCAATTGTTTCAGCATGTGGGTACCTGATCGATGCCCAGAAACCCATCTGGAACCGGATGCAGTATCCGAAAAATCAGGTATTAACCATGGGCACTAAATTTCGTACCCATTTCAGCTCTACTTCCAACCCTCCCCATGGGTCCCATCCCACCTCAGCCCTCGTGGGCTTGCCTATCTGCCCCATACTGTCAAATCTCTCTGCCAAAGGCATTTCCTCACTGCTCCCTTCAGAAATCTGTAAAGTAATTCCTCTGGGCTTCAAGCACCGTCAACTCTTAATAAATCTAATTGCCTAATTATCTGCTCCAGTGCAATGATAAAGCTCTTCTAATATTTCTGTTCACTTCCACATCCTTGTCTCCCCCGCCTCAACCGAGGAAAGGCATCTCCTGTTCTAGGACGTTACCTTCTGGCAGAGGTTTCAATAAATAATTGATTCAAACACTCACTGCAAGAGAAGCCTCCTCCTTCCATCGTGACTTGGTGGTAGGGTGGGCAGATACGCAAATTTTTGATGACACTTATGAGAAATACAGGTTGCAGGGCGGCATTGACACCCGTGCAGCCCTGCAACCTGTATTTCTCATAAGTGTCCTCTAAAATTTGCATATCTGCCCACCCTACTTGCCAGCTAACTGTCCCCGATACTCACTCACAGTTTCACTAGGGTTAGTGTAGTAGCTGTTGGTTTGAACTGCATTTTATACAGAAACTGGCAAATTATTAAATGTCTCCCTGTCTCTCCCTCGGTGCCCCTCCCCTTTGTCGCTCCTCCCCTTGTCCATTCTAGATTGTAACCCACTCAGGGCAGGGGCCTGGCTCTTATCACGACTTTCTGTGGTTGCAATTTGCAAGAATGACCTGAGACCCCTAATTCCTTCCAAGAAAATGCGAGAATAGAGTTTCAACCCTATCAGAACTCACTTTCCTGAATCTTCCCAGCACTTCCTTCTCTCTGTGCAACCTCTCCCATACCCAGCCTCCGTGGCTCCTTTTGAGGCTTTAGGGATGGCTCTGTCACACCCTTAATGCAGCTGTGCCATTAGCCCTCTAACTTCCTGGGCTTTGAAGGCTCTCAACTGTGTTCCTTAAAGGGCCAAGCATTCAAAGAGCCTGCTCCTTGCTACAGACCTGGATTCAAATCCTGTCCTAGCCATGAACTTACTGGGTGGCCTTAGGCAAGTCACTTTCTCTCAGCCTCAGTTCCTCATCTGTAAAATGGAAATAATAATGACCTACCTCACAGGACTGCTGCAAAAGTGAACTAGATGAGGACTGTAAAGCACTTTGAACACTGAACACACTATAGAAATTATTATTATATTATTATAAGCATTTATATAGAGCCAGCGATGTACCTGGTGCTTTACAGATAATACAATAGACACGGTCCCTGCCCGAGAGCTTACAACAACAATATGCCAAATGTAGTATCTATATCAGGGGTGTGGAACCTTTTCCTTCCTAGAGGCCACTTGGAATATCAGTACAAGCTCCAAGGGCTGCATAGAAGTTGGGGGTGGAGGTGCTTAAGGGATGCACTCAAGATGCAGCTCATGAATCTGCACCATAGATCTGTCCCCTGTCCTTGTGGGCATGCCCTCATCCCTGCTCCCTTCCCCTGAGCGGAGACCTTCAGTGCTTTGGGGTAGGAACTGACTCCAGGAACTCCAAAGGTACCCTATAAAAATTAGCTGTGGGCCATATTTAGCTCCTGGGCCTAAGGTTCCCAACCCCTGATTGGCCATTTGTTTGATGAAATACCCTGATAGAAGTGAACGATGGTTAAAGCTCTGAAAATCCAGAGAAGTTAACAGATGGATAATGGATTAGTTTAAGAGAGGGGAATAACAAATCCTAACAGCCACCATTAATGTCAGTCCTTATCCATGCAAGTGTGTGCAGACTGCAGATCCAAAGACCTCCTCCATGAGTTCTTAACAGCCATCATTGCATGAAAATGGTTTAAGTGTATTAACTCTTCCAAATTGGTTATTTGCTCTTCCAGACAGAAAGCAAGAATTTCACCCATTAACAATAGAATTTGGAGTTTACTTCTACATCAGGGGCCTTATCTCCAAGGCTGTTCAATGCGTAAAGATGCCTTTCTCGGCAGTTAGCAAATTAGCGGTTAGCGTTCTTTAAAGCATGCCACCCATCTCAGCGGCACACACCGCGCTGTGTAATTTACTAAAATTGTTTCTTTTCATGTGTACTCACACAGAGCCACACACAATTCTCAAAGCATGTTATTTGTTCCCAACAAAAGAGAAATGTTTGAAAGGATGAAAAAGGAGGGGAGAAGAGAGAGATCTATTACTGTAAACTAATCCAAAGACAGCAAATAATCTGTCCTAGTCCATTACCAATGTCACCTTTTCCTCTGACAGGGGAGGGGGGGGGGCAGCTTGAGACTGAATACAGTTTTGCTAACCGCTCCCCTACTCATCTGCATGGCTTTGACAAGCTAATGGCAAAACGCTGTGTCAAATCCGTTTCCCTGCCAAAAAAAACCCCAACCACCTAAATTTATTTAATCACCCAAATAAATTTAGAAAATGACATTCTGCTAGGAGACAGTGAGTTTTTAAATTGTACACATGGAGGGGAAAAAAATATAATTCTCTTTTGATGGGAACTGTGATAAGTTTGTCACCTACTATGTTCAATTAAAAACTGAACTGAGGGACTGGAGGGGCAGGTAAACATCGAATGGGAAATTAGCGTGTGACATCTTCAGACAAATGTATCTGAGCTCTCCTCCGCCCACCACAATAGCTGCTTATTGGCAGCAGGCCGAATCCTGCACCTCTGCAGGAGACAGAGCCTCCACGCCCCAGCCGTGGCAACAGCTCCAATGGGGCCCTGCCTGCCTGGTCTCTCCGCGACCATGTACCTGGCTCCCCGCACTTGTCCCGCTACGTGGCAGCAGTGATTGCCCGCCACCGGGCCACACAGGAAACGTGCCCACATCGCTCATGTAGCCTCAACCCATACAGTATCCCATACAGCTGCTATTTACAATGTCCATGTCCGATATATGGGTCTCACGATACAGTGACCAAAATGATGAAAAGTCCCAGAAAGTGACAAAAAAGTCCCAGAAAGTGACAGAAAAAATGGCGGAAGAGCGGAATCACCGGCAACTGACAAAGTAACAACGGACACTCGCAAGCGTTCCCGAAAAGTCAGTATTCCCTTCAGAACAGGAACGCCTGCTCTTGTCTCAGTCCTACCCGCAGGGTTGTGGGGAGACAGGGCCCAGCCTAAGCTCCTGTCTCCTTCAGGTCTCTCTCCGGACTGCCCAGCCTCTGCCTCTTCCAAGTCTCCTTGGTAACCCCCCTCACAACTCTTCTCCAGCCTCCGGCAGCTTTCAAGCAACTCTCCTCCTCTGAGGCAGAGCTCGAGCCTCCTTGAAGTCTATCCCCAGACTCTGTCCCTGGTGCCGAGCGTTGCTCAGTCTTTTAGCCTTTGGGCTGGCTCAGCCGTGCCCAACCTCAGGTGCGAGGCATTCAGGTGCTGTCCTTCAGTTCATGTAGCACCTGCCTCCTATAGCACCTTCGCTCTTGCTGGTGCTCAGTCCCTTAAAGGGCCAGCACCCCCATTGTGCTGCACCCTGCTACAATGTGGTTTGTGGATCGCAGGTCTAATCTTTTCTCTGTCCACACAACTAAAATTCTCACTTGAGTAGTTATTATCTCAATTTTTGATCATTGTAAACTCTAGGCCATAGGGGGGGGTGGGGGGGGGGGAACCTTCAGCCCATCGGCCAAATTCAGCCTGAGGCTTGGGTTTTATTTGGCCCCTTTTCAATGCCTTGATCTGGCCCATGGATCCAATCTCTAAGCTCAAGCACTGAAGGAGTGAGCTACGGGAATGGAAAGGAGAGGAGGGCATGCACTCATGGATAGGGGATGACTCCATGGCATAGATCCCCTTCCTACCCCCACCCCCAATTCCTACTCAGTCTGACGAGTCCGTACTACTTTTCAAAGTGGCCCGCAGGATGAAAGAAGTTTCCCCAACCATAACCTAGGACAGCGCACATCAACCTGCCTCAGTCCATAGAGGAACTTGTGTGGAGTAGCCTGCTATGACTCCTACAAAGGATCAAGGCAAGAATTGGCCCAGTCTATGTTCAATCTAGAGCACGAGTGAGGAACCTTTTCCCTCCCGGAGGCAAATTTGAAAGCTTGCACAAACTCTGAGGGCCACACAGAAGTTGAGGGATCATGGATCTGTGCCATGGAACTGTCCCCTGTCCTTGTCTCCATGACCTCCTCTCTGCTCTCTTCCCTTGAGCTCATCTTTTCAGTGACTGGAGGTAAGAACTGGATCCAAGGGCCAGATCCAGGAAGTGGAACGGGGCCACATAAAAACATGCCGTGGGCCGCATTTGGTCTGTGGGCCTGCGGTTCCCCATCCCTGATCTAGAGCATCGTAACTACAGTCATCCAGCATCCAAGCAGGGGGTTGGACTAGATGTCCCTCAAGGTACCTTTCAACTCTAAGATTATATGATTGGTTCCCAACTGCTTTGTGGTCATGAGCCATTCATGAAGTTCAAGATTTACGGCAAGTCACAACTTTATTTTGATCAACTCATATACAAATAGTTTATGTTCAAGATTGTAAGCTCTCGGGCAGGGACCGTGTCTATCTTATTCTCTGTAAAGCGCCAGGTACATCACTGTCGCTATATAAATGCCAATAATGCTAATAATAATAATAATAATAATAAAATAAGTAAGCAGAAAATAAAAGTAAAGTAGACTTTAGATAAACATTTTTTTCAGTGCACCTCTCTTTAAGAAAATTGATTCCTATGCTTTTTTTTCCCCTGCAGCAGCAGCTCGACCCCTGCAAGTTCCTCTGCCAGGAATCTTGGGAGTATCAGGGACATTTAAACAATTACCTAGGGTTGACGTAAATGCAACTTCTCATATCCAAATTTGTTTTCACCACCACTGCAAAATTTGGTAGCACCACTGAAGTGACAAAGTAACTGAAATAGGGAACACCAAGTAACAGAAATGAATATTCGGAAATGCAAAGGAAATGGAAAACAAATAATGTTTTGTGGTCATTTCGTTTAAATTAGGCTGCATTCCCGTCTGCGGTGGAGGCAGAGGGAGGGACCAGGGAAGACGCGGCAGCGCGGAGGAGCCGGCTGACAGGAAAAGAGACGGTGCGAACGAGGGTCTGCCCCGGCTTCTCCCGCACGTCAGGGCAGGATTTTGCACCCTGACATGCGCGAGAGAAGCCGCAGCAGATCCCCATCAGTTGGCTCCTCCCCACTGCCGCATCTTCCCTGGCTCCTCCCTCTGCCGCCACCTCCACCGCAGATGGGAATAGGGGTGGGGAACCTCGGCCCAGAGGCCAAATGTCACCTGCAGCTAGTTTTTATGTGGCCCCTTTCCGGTTCCTGGATCTGACTTTTGGTTTCAGTTCCTATCTTCATTCACTGAAAGACTGAGCTCAGGTAAAGGAAGCAGAGATGGGGGTATGCACACAAGGATAGGGGTCAGATCCATGATCTGGGCCTTTCTTTTCCTGAACACAACCATTAAAAACTCCCATCCCAAACACCTATGTGGCCCTCGGAGCTTGTACTAATTTTCAAAGTGACCCCTAGCAGGAAAGGTTTTCCCACCCCTGATTTAAACAGCAGTCTCAGAACTGCAGTCTCCAGTCTTAAGGGATATCTTAAGGGATAAAACAAATCCTAATACATATAAAAAATATAACATTGCTTAAAAACAAATCTCAGAACTACAGACTAGCTAAGCCAGGGGAAAATGGTGAATCCCCAAGCTAGTAACCTCCCCCCACCAACTGGCACCCCTGAAGCAGTCACATGCCCCAATCTCCCTCCCCAAGCCAGCAACCTCCCCTGGAAAAAGGTTGAGAACACCTGAGCTAGGAGCTGACTGGCTCAATCCACAATTTCCAGGCTCTTATAGTCCCACAGGGGGAGGGGCTAAGGTTCAGGTTCCTGTTCCTTAAAGGGGCCCGTGGCCAACCAGTTACATACCCCTCCCTCAGAGCCTTGCCATTTTTGCAAGCTCGGCCAGCATACTGGGACTTCCCAAATATAATGACGTATACAAAGCCAGTCCCTCTGAGCCATACAGCTTCGCATAGACACACCACCCAATAACCAAATCATTTTCGGGAAATCCCCTCCCCCAGATCCGCCGTATATAATCCTTTACATTGTTTGCTCCTTTCCATTCCTTACTATGCAGGAGTTTCCTCACTATCTTGCCAAACTATCTTCACCTTCCACCTGTTGCCGTTCACAATAATGTTACCAAAGATACCCCATAGTCATCAATACTCATTCCCATCTCGGCCAAACCCCCGCAGCAGTTACACACTATAATACCTCTATTACCTTTTCCCCTTCGATTTTCCCTGTGGGACGTCCACCAGCTTGGCCCTCTGGGTTAGGTGGGGCATGGTACCAGCAGACCATTCACAAATGGTCTGCCTTTGGCAGGATGGGTTATGAGGGTATTAAATGCAAAAAAAAAAAAATGTTTTAAAATGTTTTTTTTAAATGGAGCGGAAGGTGGGTGCCGGCACCCCACAGTGTTCATACCCAAACTATTCATAATCACAGCTGCTACAGCCATCGGGAGGGACCCCGGACCCTGCCCTTCTCCCCAGAGAGGGCAGGTGTGCTCAAATAGTCCCTTCCTACCTCCAAGGGTTACCCTTGGGATGGGTTTGGCATGGCCACAGAGACCCCATCCACAGAACCCCTGGCCTGCAAGCCCTCTCCTGAGTAGGGTGCCCTCCCTCTGGGCCGCTATCCATTCAGAGGCGTATTCCAAACCTTGGATCCCTCGGTCACTCTAGGCCAGTGCCTGGGGTGGTATCCCCAAATCCTGCAGTTTATAACTGCCTGCACCTCACACTCCTGTTGTTCGGGCAGCCAGATTCCTTGCCCTTCAGCATCCCAAAGCTGCCCCCTCACCTGACTCAGAGTCCTTTTTGTCAGGTGGCGTCTGTCCCAACTCCACCTGTGCCCCAAGTGCCGGGCCCTCAGCAGAGAGTCTGTCTTTATTTCCCCGTTGCGTTGGTGCGGCCTATCCTGGAACAGCCCCGCCACTTGGGTCCCACAGTCCTTCTGATCATGGTGCCAAGCCTTTCAAGGCATCTAGCTCCTCTCAGAGACTTACTAACTCTTGCTCCGTTCTGGTCGACTGTCAGGATCCACTTCTGGGAGGCTGCTCGACCTCCCTCCGGCTGCCCATTAGGCATTGTTGCACTATTCAAGGCTGCCGCTTTAGTTGCTCCGGGGGCAAACCTGGAGCTCACCTGCCTGTCCCACGTCCCATGGCCCTTCCCGTTGCCGGGCTCTGGCCGCTCCCCCTTCTCAAGGGTTCCCATATACCGACAATGAGGCTGTGGTAGGTTGTGGGCCCCTGCCGCTGGAATTCCTGGGTTGCCACCTGTGGGTTCCAGTCACCGGTTGGGTTGCCTCCTCTTAAGTCCAGCGCCTGCTCCCCTCCACCTCTGGAAGCAAGTCTTTCTTATAGGGCAGGGACCGTGTCTATTCCATTACTTTGTAAAGCACCAGGTACATTGCTGGCACTATATAAATGCTTGTTAATAATAATAATAATCTGTCCCAGCTGACTCTAGCAAGATTCAACACTTCCAGCTTCCTTATTCATAAAGAGCAAGAATAACACAAACTGAGTCAGGACCCTGGAGAGCTCCCAGAATATAACTGTTCTACTGCTCTATTCCCTTCAGGAGCCAGGAGCTGACTCTGCCTCAATCCACAATAATAATCCTGGGAGGGGGATGAGGGGTGCTAAAGCACAGGCTCCTGTCTTTTAAGGGGCCCATGCCCAACCAGTTGCAGGGTCCCATTGGACAACTGGGAATGTCTTTGGGGGTATATAGCACCTGTTCCTTGCATTTATTTATTTATTTAGATTTCTAGCCTGTCCTTCCCCAAAGGCTCAAAGTAGGTAACATAGCAAATATATAAAAGATATATAAAACAAATCTCTTACGATATAGGCATATAAAAATATAACACTGCTTAAAAACAACTTCCTGGGTCCTATCCTCACCTGCTGAACGTTGGGCCAAATAAATAGGACTTATATTATCTCCCCCAAATGCTCAGGCTTTGGCAAAACTCCAGGGGAAGGGAGTTCCAGAGCAGCCAATAAGAAAGCCCGTGCTGTACGAACCCGGCACATGATGGATGGTGTCCCTGTTAGAGCTTGTCAGTGGTTGAGGAGTGACTGTTGCCCAGCCTGGGCCTCAGGTCGGTGTAATTTGTGAGGAGATGGCAGGGAGGACTGGCTCGTTTAGAAAAAATAAACACTGACATGGCAGGTTGATTTGTTCTAAAAGGCGGCTGCTAGAAGCACAACTCCTGGGAGAAATGGATTAATGGGTAGAGTGCATGGGAACGTGGTCAAAGGCGGGCAAGAGATGTAATTTATCTCACAGCTCTTCAGTGCTCAGATGTCAGTTCACATTTGTGAAGGAGCAAGATGAAACAGGTACTGAGTTTATCATTCAGAGTTATTAAGGACCGCCTTTCTCCTTCTGCTCCTTCGCAGCCCTTAAGATCTGCCGAGGGGGCTCTCTTGCGGGTTCCATAACAGGCCCAGTTTCATACGACTTGGGCCCGCAGAGAGGCATTCTTGGCGGCTGCCCCACAGCTTTGGAACTCCCTTCCGTTGGAGGTTTGCCTGAGTCCTAGTTTGAATGTCTTCCGGAGGCAGTAAGACCTTTTTACTTGGCCAGGCATTCAAAGGGCAGGGATAAGTTTGAGGGAAGGGCGACGGGGTGTTTTTAGTTTTGTGGGGTTTTAATTGTTTATTTTATACTTGTATTTTTACGTGGTTGTGAGCTGCCCTGAGCCTTCGGGGATAGGGCGGGATAGAAATCTAAATAAAATAAAATAAAATAAATAAATAAATAAATTTCCAGGTAGTCTTCTAATATTTGTGACTGAAACAGATACTCGCAGATCGGATTTTTGGTGGGTATTCTGTTTTGGTTGGGGGGTGGGAAATTCTCATCTTGGTATTCCAAATGCATCCTGTTCAGCAGCAAGCCACCGAGCCAGATGGTATTCATCCAGTTGGTACTGAAAGAACTCAAACTGCTGAACTGCTTCAGTAATATCATTAAAAACCTCCTCTGTGCCAGAAGATTGGAGCTTAGCAAATATAACCCCGATTTTTAAAAAGGGCTCCAGAGGTGACCCTGAAAAGTACAGACATCAGCCTGACATCAGTACCAGGCAAACTGGTGGAGACCATTTTTAAAAACAGAATTACTGGACATCTTGATAAGCAAGGTTTGATGGGTAAAAACCAGCATGGCTTTAGCAAAGGGAGGCCGTGCCTCACTAATCTATTAGAATTTTATGAGAATGTCAACAAGCATGTGGCTAGGGATGATCCAATTGATATAGTATATTTGGATTTTCAAGGTCCTCCACCAGAGACTCCTGAGCAAACTAAGTAGTCCTGGGATAAGAGGAAAAGTCCTGTCATGGATTGGTAGCTGATGAAAAGATAGGAAACAAAGGGTAGGAATAAATGGTCATTTTTCAAGTTGCAGAGAGTTAGATAGCAGAGGTGCTTCAAGGATCAGTATTAGGACCAGTATTGTTTAACATATTCATTAATGATCTGGAAAAGGGGTAAAGAGTGAAGTGGCTAAATTAATTTATTTATTTCTGGCATTTTTATTCTGCCCCTCTCGCCCAAAGGCGACACCAAATTATTCAAGATAGTTAAGAACCAGGCAGACTGTGAGGAACTACAGAGGGATCTTGCACACAACTAGGTGAGTGGGTATTAAAATGGCAAATGAAATTCAATGTTGATAAGTACAAGGTGATGTACGTAGGGAAAAATAATCCTCACTATACATACACGATGCTAGGTTCTAATCTGGGTGTAACCACTCAGGATTCATTGTGGATAGTTCCTGAAGACATCAGTTCAGTGTGCGGTAGCACTCAAAAAGGCAAATCAAATGCTAGGCATTATTGCAAAAGAAATAGAGAATAAAAGGGAAAGTAACATAATGCCACTGTATAAATCTTTGGTATGGCCTCACCTTGAATATTGTGTGGAGTTCTGGCCGCCCCATCTCAAGAAAGATGTAATAGAATTGGAAAGGATTCGGAGAAGGGCAACAAGGACGATATAGAAGGGATGGATTGAATTCTATAAGGACAGGATCAACAGATTAGGGCTGTTGGAGAAGAGGCAATTAAGGGGGGATACAATAGAAGTTTATAAAATCATGAGCGGCATGGAGAAATACGGAACTGTTGTTTTCCCTTTTACACAATAAGAGAAGAGGACACTCTCTGAAGTTAAATGGCAGCAGATTTAAAAACAAACACAAGGAAGTACTTTTCCACACAGTGGACGATAGTTACGAAACTCATTGCCAGAGGAGGCAGTGAAAGCCAGCACCATGACTAGCTTCAAATGGAAACTGGATACATTTTTTAGAGGATAGAGCCATGAACGTCTGATAGTTGGAGCTTAAACCCCTGGTTACCGATAGTTGGGAGTGGTTAGCAGGAGATGGGTCACACCTTCATGATCTGTACATGTACTTCTCTTGAGCTACTGGAGCTGAGCCACTGTCAGAGACAGGAGACTTGGCTAGATGGACCACTGGTCCAACTTAGTATGGCACTTCTTATGTTCTTAGGTAAGTTTTGTTGAAATGACGTAGTCAAAATAGCAAAATAACCAAACTGAGAAAAAATGAAAGAAAAAAACCCGGAAAAACCAAAATGAACATTCAATAGAGCATAAATGAATATCGGTGGTTACCCAAACCGCCATTTTTACTTTGGGTTGTATAGATGTGATAGGTTTAACTGATACTTTGGCTAGCTCTAGTAGAGAGAATGTACTTTATCTAAAAGACTAGCCCATCAGCTGGTGTCAGGGACCCAAAGTCACTGCTTTTTCCACATTGTCACCAATGGGAAAAACACAGTTAACCCGGATCCTTGGCTGGCTTCTATAAACATAGCATCATGTACTTCAATGGAACAAAGCCAATGCTGGGAAAAATGTTTGCTGCCAATACCAAAATGAATGAATTTAGTGTACTGGTATCTGTTTCAGCAGAGCGGAACTGAAGTGCTGCTTTCTTCCTTCTTTGGAGGCAGGTATAAATGATCATTTTGGTTATTTTGTTTCAGTTACTTTAGTTGTTTTTGTCATTTTATTTTGGTAGTTCAGTTATTTTGTTGGGACTATTTAGCGCGATTGCACACCGCGGTGTTTGGCCATAGGGCTGTCAAGCCAAGTGAAATTGCTCACCACAGTCCAGTGTGGCGAACTGAAACGCCAAAAGAAAATAACCAGATATTGAAATGAATGAAACGAATATGCAAATATTGCATCGCCAGAAATAACTTAATTCAGATATTACTTAGCCCAATAAGCTTCACAAATATGAAATGGCATATTTCGGGGGTGGCCAAAAGTTCCGAACTCCAAGCCATGTACTGAAATCTTCACACGGCCAAGAATGACAAGATGCTTGTCCATGTGCCCCTTTGAGTCATCTCCCAGACTCAGCTGCTCAGTCCTTATGCAGGTCAAACTGCCACTGAAACAGAGGAGTTTGGGCTGGATGAGCCAGTGGGGTGTAGTGGAGAAGGTGCTGAATTTGGTCCTGAGAAGCCAGGGTTCAAATCCTGTCCTAGTCATGAACTCACTGGGTGGCCTTGGGAAAGTCTCAGCCTCAGTTCCCCATGGGAATGTGTGTGTTTCTGTCTCTCCCCTGTGTTTGTCCCACTGGGCAGGAACCTGTCTCCAAAGATCTGTTACCATAAAGTGCTGTATACGCCTAGTACCGCTATGGAAATGATAGGTACTAGTGGAGGAGAACCGCTGCAGCTTTATCCCTTCGCATTTGCAGAAAGGTGACTGTTTCTCAGAAATCCATTTCTGAAGCACGGATTGGATGCGACAGAGCAGACTGAAACTCAACCCAGATAAGACGGAGGTAATGGTGGTGGGGAGGGCGAAGGGGGTGGTGGCCCCCCTGATTGGGGGGGTTTGCCCCCCTGTAGCTCAGCAGGTCCGGAGTCT
>QEPC01005386.1:2211150-2232678 GCA_003113815.1 Sphenodon punctatus | reverse complement strand
GACTGATGGTCCTGCCACTGCCGCTGTCCAGAAATGTGGGAGGAATTGTGTTGAGCAATTGGAAGTGAACCATCAAATCCAGAAACAATGCTTGGCTCATGCAGTTTGCTCTGCGACATACATGCCTTATCTCTTGAGAACTGGTCTACGGAGTCACATGAACACCCACTAGTATCTTGAGGATGGTTGACACCCTCCTCATACATGAAGTAACCGGACTGATTGATTGATTGGCCATGTTGCAAAGGAGAGGAGGAACTCTTTGCCTCCACCCCTTTTCTGTCATAACCCTGTCCCTTTTGTGATGCAGCTTCACCCCCGGGGGGAGGGGGGGAGAGAGAGAGAATGATGGCACAATATATCACTCAGTCCCATTGGATATATGCTCAAAACAACTTAGCGGCATCAGGATGGTGCAGTGAAGTAAGGCTCAGGCCCAAATTTCTGGCTTGAGTAGGACTGTATGCACAAGTCTGTTGCTGTTCAGCTACAGGGCCTGGCTTCTAAGCACAAACAGTAGAAACATCAGAGGGCTTTATTCAATCACTGCTGTAAGGGGGTGACAGGACAACAGTCATCATACACACTCTGGCAATGACCCCTTGGGAACAGGGAGTCTTCTTGGCTGAATAAGCCTTTCGCTGTAAACTGGGTTGCTCATTATTTAATAATATCTATTTATCACTGGTTTAACTCTACAGCAACACAGCCTGATTAGGGCTGCCACCTTTCCAGTTTTCTCCAGTTGTGATTCTGAGAATATCTTGGATATGCTGAAGACAGGGAAACTTGGTGCTCGCTCCCCGTACAGCTCACTTAAATCCCAGGTAGACTCGGGATTTTGACCCCGCGTCTCCAGGTTCCATAGGAAGCTCTAATTTCTATGGATCAGCCTGAGACACCCTGGTAACCCCGGAAACAGGGTTTCCAGGGTTGGCCATGTCAAAAGGGGAGAGGGTCATAGAGGCTTCCTGCCCCATTCCTGATGTGACCCTGCCCCTATGGAGCATCATGACATTGTGATGCTCTTTAAGGGTTGGGGCTCTATCAGAAAGGGGTGTGACAGAAAGACGGCTTGCCTAAGGCCACCAGCATGGCTAAGCCAAGATTTGAACCTTAGTTCAAGTTTAAGCCTTGACTTCCTTATAACTCAGGCCATTCTTGATCCACTCCGATCTGGCTTCCGCCCTCTATATTCCACAGAGAAAGCCCGTGTCAAAGTCTCCAATGACCTCTTCAGGGCCAGGGCCAGGGGCTACTATTCTACCCTCATCCTTCTTGACCTATATGCTGCTTTTAACACTGTCGACCACCATCTGCTCCTTGACACTCGGTTCTCCTTTGGATTTCAGGACTCTGTCCTACCTTGGTTCTCCTCTTACCTTTCCCACCGCACATATAGCGTATCCTTTGGGGGATCCTCCTCTACTGCTATCCCACTATCAGTTGGTGTGCCTCAGGGCTCAGTCATGGGCCCTCTTCTCTTCTCTCTTCTCTCTACACTTGTTCCCTTGGTGCTCTGATCTCCTCCCATGGCTTCCAGTATTATCTTTGTGCTGATGATTCTCAGATCTACCTCTCTGCACCAGAACTCTCACCTAGAATCCTTCCAGTCCCAAATCTCAGCCTATCTGACATCGCTGCCTGGATGTCTCACCGCCACCTTAAACATAACATGGCCAAGACAGAAGTTCTTATCTTTCCTCCTACACCCACTTCTCCCCTCCCACCTCTCTCCATTTCTGTAGAGAACACGGTCATCCTCCCAGTCCCCTCAGCCCGCAACCTTAGGGTCATCTTTGACTCCTCTCTCTCCTTCTCTGCTCACATCCAAAACACTGCCAAAACGTGTCGTTTCTTTCTCTATATCGCCAAAATCCGTTCCTTCCTGTTTGAACACACTACTAGAACCCTAATCCATTCTCTCATCACATCCCTCTTAAACTACTGCAACTTGCCTCTCACAGGTCTCCCACTGACCCATTTATCTCGACTCCAGTCTAGCCAAAATTCAGCTGTGAGACTCACCTTCCTTGCACGCGGTTACGACCACTGAACCCCTCTCCTCCAGTCACTACACTGCCGCCCGCTGGACGGCACTTTGTAGATGCTACGGCAGCAGCACCACCACAACATAGTCCTTCAAAAATGATCCATCCCACAGTCGGTCAGCTATGGTGCGAGACGAGCATCACCTACGCTCTAACCACCTACCCTCCTGCTTTAGCAGCCTCTGGTCCTCCATATACCAAGGAGACCTGCGCTGCCATCTCGCAGAGAGCAGACGCCTGGAGGCCACGGTGTTGATGGCCTGAGTCAACGTACCATACCACGGATCAACCAGGCCATCGACAGAGAGGCCGTCCAAGCTCAGCAGGTAAATCCCCTAGAGAGTTCTGGAATCCTACGGAATCCATTAGTCTCCAGGGGCGGAGCAACCTAACTGGCCCCACCACCCCAGCAGAGGCAAAGGAGGGCAGGGTTCTGGGTCCTCAAAAGGTAACAGTCCAGCCATGACAATGGTGTCATAAAGAGACTCCCAATAATCAGAACCCCTGTTTCCAGGCCAGTACAAAACATTAAATCCAACACGTGTCCAGCCTCATGTGTCAGGGGCAGATATTATCTGGGATAGACCCATGGTTGCCATGAAATCCTGCTCTGCCCCTGAAAGGCTGGCCTCAGCATGTATGCTGAAATCACCCAAGACAGCTTCATAAATGTATCCCTACCCCTCCCTATGTTCCCCTTCCCCGTGTCCATCCTAGATTGTAAGCCCCTCGGGGCAGGGTCCTGTCTCTAATTAATGATTCTTCAGTTCCAGGTACACTTCAGGTGCTATAGCATTATTAATAATACTGAAGGAGCTAAGATAAAGCAATCAAAGGAAGGGGAATCAGAGTTATTAATTATTTATTATTATTATTAACTCTGATTTCCCTTCCTTTGATGGCTTTAACTTAGCCCCTTCATGTTGTTATAACATTGTTCACATATGGCTGCTGCTACTGAAACTACGTTTACCTGTTATGGCAATGGGTGCATCCTCACCTATTTAATTCAATAGGAGCGGAGTCAGTTTCTAGGATGACAGAATTGCACCCCAAAGCCTGCATGCTCAGTCCTCTTTGCCCTTCTACTGCACTTCCCTAGTACTGACATTCAGAAGGTTAATCGATATTGACTGTACCCATCATCTGCCTTTTACATTTATTTCCCCAAAAGCACAGGCTGTGCCGCTTTGGCTAAAGGGAGGCAACAAAATGAATGTCTCCATTAACATCTGCATGACTTCCCTCAAAATGACTTTTTCCAGCTGCCCCGGAGCAGCAGTGATTTTCTCTAGGCAGATTGCGCTAACGCATATATTAATGAGCTTCTCGAAATAGTGCTTGCTGCACCAAAAGCTGGAGAGAGAGAGGGATGATTTAGGAAATGCTCTGGGGGAAACTGTTCCGCTTGCCACCAAAACGTCCAAGCAATACATCCTCTAGTGAACCCTTTCAGATCATGCATCTTCAAATGGCTTGATTGGCGATAAACCAAGAGCTGCTAAGATTCGGATCTACATGATTTTGAGTGGCAAGGAGTGCTCTGCATTATTTAAAAGGTGTTTTCAAAGAGCCACTACATCTGTTCTTACTGAATATGCCCATTCTCTTTCTCTCACACTCTCCGCTCCCATTTTCCTCAAGCAAACTCTCCAAAGGAAGAGTCTCTGAAGATGAGAGAGGAATGTTTTCGCACCGTGCACCAGTTTTGAAAGATGCTAGCAAATCATTTCTCCAGCCTTCGAACCCCCAAAGGGGTACACCAAAAAACCACACTGCAGTTATTTACCCTTTCTTACAATAATAGAACTAGGGGAACTAGAAGACAGTAGGTGCTAAGCAAATCAAAGGAAGGAGTTGGGGTTTTCCAATTAATCTGTGGAACTTCTTGCCAGAGGATGCTGTGAAGGCCAATAGCATAACTGGGTTCCAAAAGGGATTAGACAATTCTTAGAGGATAGGTCCATAGCTATTAGTCAAGGGCCTGGCTGTGGTGGGGGATTGGATGAGGACGACCCATCTGAAGCTGAATCCCAACAAGACGGAGATGATGCTGGTGGGTAAGGGCGAGGGAGTGGAGGCCCCCATCATTGATGAAGTGTGTCCCTCCCTGGTCCCTCAGGTTTGGGGTCTTGGAGTCCTCCTCGATTTGCAGCTCTGCCTGGATGCCCAGGTGGCGGCTGTGGCAAGGAGTGCATTTGGTAAATTACATCTGGTCCGAAGCCTTCGGATGTGTATTTCGGGCTCCGATCTTACCCCTCGTTCCGTCAACAGCGAAAAACCTGGTTGTTTCACCCGACGTTAGGTGAGGGGGGCCGGCAGGGCAGGGGTTTTATTTTGGGATTAGGGGTTGTTGTTTTTATTGGGCCTTTGTTTGTTGTATTTTTAAAATGATATTTATTATAGTTTATTTTACAGTATGTTTTTATATTTTTAGAGATATTTTTGTGTCAACTCAAAATCAGTTTATTTCAGCTTTCACCATTAAACAAAGATGTTTTAATGTGTTGCACACCGTCCTGAGCTGCCATTGGGCAGGAGGGGGCGGTATAGAAAAGAGGGAACTAAATAAATAAGTTGGTCAGAGGATGAGGCCTCTGAACGGTTAGGGGCTAGGAGTGGGTATATCCGGGAATGGATCACTCCACTGTGACCTGTTGTGCTCTTCCTTGAAGCAACAGAAGCTGCCACTGATGGAGATAGGATGCTGGACCAGGTGGACCCAACACAGTACGTCCTTACATATAATGCAGATTTAACTCTCAATGCCAGTCCCAAAGGACCAGCAAAAATTTTTTCCAGGGATGGGGGGAAAGTGTCTTGTCTGGGGTCATGTTGGCAAGTTAAAATTGTCCAGAGGGCCACACCAAAAAAAAGAAGAGTGGGAGGTGGAAGAGGAGGAGTGGTGGCCTCTCGTGCCTCCCTACTAACGAGCTGTACAGTAGGGATCAACAGTCCTCTCCCTGCCTTCCGGCTTTTGTTAAGTAAAAACATTTCACATGTAAAAACAAACATATAAAAAGAAACCCCCACCCTCCAACCCTCTCCCTAACCTCTCCACCCTAGCCCACCCAACCCTATCCCAGTCCACCAAATGGCTGGCCAAACAAACAGGTCTTACATCTCTTCCGAAAGGCAAGCAGGCTCGGACTTATGTGGATCTCCAAGGGGAGAGAGTTGCATAAGTGTGGAGCAGCCACCAAGAACGCCTCTCTGAGCGCCCTCGTCGTACGAACCTCACGGGGCAGCTTGTACTCACAAGAGGGCACCCTCAGCTGACCCCAAAGGCTGCGACGGAACATAAGGGAAAACGCAGTCTTTCAGATACTTGGGTCCCAAGCCATTTATTTATTTTATTTATTTATTTCAGTGCATTTTTATCCCACACCCTCCTGCTAACAGCAGCTGGGGGGATTTATAGGTCAAACCCAGCAGCTTGAATTGTGTCTGGAAAGCTATTGGGAGCCAGTACAGACTCTGGAGCACTGGTGTAATCTGCTCCCGGCGACCAGCCCCTGAGAGAAGGCAGGCCGCCACATTCTGCACCATGCAGCTTCCGAACAGTCATCGAAGGCAGCGCCCCATAGAGCACACGGCAGTAGTCTAGTCTCGAGGTTACGAAAGCATGGATGATGGTGGTCAAGCCCGAGTGATAAAAAGGGTCACAGCTTTCTCACCAGATGAAGTTGGTGAAAAGCACTCCTGGCCATCCAGGTCTAGCAGTGGATCCAAGAGCACCCCAAAGCTGCGAACCTGAGTGACCAAAGGAGGCTGGACCCCATCAATAAGAGGGGTCCCTATGTCCCCCAGGTCACGTAGACAGCCAACTATCATTACCTTGGTCTTGGCTGGATTCAGCTTCATTCGGCTCACCCGCGTCCAGTCCCCAACAGCAGCCAGGCACCGGGTAAGCGCCAAGACTGCAGGACCAGGGTTAGAAGAAAAAAAGAGAGCTAGAGCTGGGTGTCACATACTGATAGCGCTTCACTCCAAATCTCCTAAAGATCTCTCACCCAGGGGCCTCAGATACACATCGAGCAGGACAGGAGTGGGGAGAAGGTGGAACTCTGCGGGACCCCACAAGGGAGCTCCCAGGGGGATGACAAGCCACCGCCCATCACTGCCCTCTGGGTGCATTTCAGGGTGAACACTCCTATTTGGAAAATTTCCAAGGGCTCTTCCCCCTCCCTCTTGAATTTAATTGCTGGGGTTGAGCCTTGGCAAGCCCCGCCCCTCCACAAATTAAGCCCTGCCTGTTGGTGAAAAAAGACTTGGCAAAGCCACTCTAGAGTGAAAATGAATCAGCAAAGCCGCATTGGGGCGGCAGCGAACACGTTCGCTTTCATTGCGTCTCATATTTTGGGCTGCTCCATGGCTCTCCTGATGAGTTTCCCAGATTTGTTCTGGGCAGCAAATTCCCGCAAACCCATGTTCCTTCTTTGGCTAGCCCTAGAGACTTGTCCAACAAGGCCACCCTCAGTAGGGCCAATCCCATGCCCCGCGTACGCCAACCAGCGCATCCATCCACTGAGAGCACATTGTGCCGCACGGATTCCATGCGGAGGGGATTGTGGCCAGTGAGTTCAGGACGAACATAAGGGAATCTGAAGGCTGGTCTCCCAGGACCAAGTCAGCTTTATCCTCTAGCCTATACCAGCTCTCTTCAGTCTAATTTCATCAATCCAGATTTAAATCTTAGTTTACTTAGACTAAAAGGGCATTGATAGTGACTGGATGTAGAAGTCATTCTCAAATGCAGCTGGTGATTAAATGTTGCTTTGCTATTGTACTTTAGACAATTGCTATGACTCCACTGGCTCCTAACTAAACTAACTAACTAAACAAACAAAACTAGCAGGAAGCAATAACAGAAAACTGAGTCTGTGGGCAACGTGCCAAAATAAAGTCAGCTTCGAAAGTTTGATCTGTATTCCCAATGCATTCAATATTTGTTATGTGCTAATTAGGTGTCCCCGACTTCACAACATGCAAAGGACCAATAGCAGAGCTGGTTGAGATTTTGATGACAACATATTGGGGGGGGGGGGGAAATCAGCATATTTATTAAAATTGAAAAAATTAATGAAAAGATAGTTTCTGATTACTATTTTTTAATTCCAAAAGCATTACTGCCATTTTTTGCTAATTTTTTTTTTACTATTTTCATTTAAATTCAGTGGCAAAAAAAATGAGAATTTTTACCATTTTTGACAACTGAAAGGGATCCTTTTTGCACAAGAAAATTGGTTTTCAGGGACATTCTGAAAAATCTGAGAAACAAAACAGTTCTCTCTCTCTTGCCTCAGGCACAATGAACCTAAGGTGAGCTTGAAAAAGTTGGTAATAGGATAAAATAAAAATACTGAGCATCCCTGGCCCACTGAAAGATTTCCACTGGCTTCAGGAGATGTTAATTCATCACCAGCAAGAAGAAGGGATTAGACTCTAATGGGCGTAGAACAGACAGAATACAGCTGGGAAGTCCTGAGGCAAAACTACCTCAGAGGACTGCCATTGCTTCCTCATCCCTTGAGTATAACAGAAGAGAAGTATTTGAATGCAGGAAATATAGCTGTGTGGTTTTTTTTAAAGTCCAGAGGTTTTAGCAGTAGGTGAGAAATGGGGACAGAAACTGAATAAAATCCAGAAGTGAAACGCTTTGACCTTTTAAAATGAGAAATCACTAGTGAAAAGGTGTCAGGAGAATCTAGAACCCACATCCTCAGGGCTTCCAGATAGAGCCATTACCTCTAGGGTACTCAGGGAGTTTTTCTGTAGGAAGGAATCACAGGACGGAGAGATGGCAAATAGGAGAGGGGGCTCTCACAGCTAATAGGATAATAGGAGAAGGGACTCTCACAGCTAAAGTGCAAGCCTGAGCCTTGGAGGAAAACGAGTTCCCCTAAACACACCCCAATCAACGTTCTGTGTGCTTATCTTGGGCAAGTCATAGAACCTCAGAGTTAGACAGAACCTCAAGAGTCATGTAGTCCAACCCGCTGTTTGGAAGCAGAAGACTACAATTACAACATCCCCGAAAGATAGCTGTCCAGAGTCTCCTTGAAACCCACCAATGGGGGAAACTTACAACGTCCCTAGGCAACTTGTTCTATTGCCAAACAGCTCTTACCGTTGGGAAGTTTTTCCTGATATCTAACCAAAATCTACCTATATCTAACCAAAATCTACCTATATCTAACCAAAATCTACCGTTCCTGTAACTTGCGCTCATTATTTCTAGTCCCACCCGACGTAGCAATGCAGAACCGCTCCTTTCCATCTTCTTGGGGACAGTCTTTTACATAGCTGAAGACTGCTACCATGTCTCCCCTTAATCTTCTCTTTGCTAGCCTAAACATACCCAGTTCCTCCTATCTTTACGCCGAAGATTTGATTTTCAGACCTTTTATCCTCTTTCGTTGCCCTCCTCTGAACCCACTCCATTTTTGTCAATGTCCTTCGTAAAACGAGGCACCTCAAACTGGACACAATACTCCAGGCGAGGTTGTTATAGGGCCGATCGGTAAAGCCACTAGGCAGCTATAGTGCCCTTTAGGCACAAGCGATTTTCAAAATAGTATTTAGGAGCTAGCAACCTGAAGCAGGACCCAACTGGTCCCATCAGAGTCATTCAAGGAGAGATGAGTGCCCTCCCAGCCCAAGTCTCGCAAGTCAGAATCGGTCCGCAGCAGTGGGAGGCCCCACCCTCTATGGAGCGCCAGGATGTCCCAGTATTCTGTGTGGGTGGGGCTACATTAGAATGGGGCAGGGAATTATATGGTCCCACCCCTTTTCTGACATAGCTCTGCCCTCCATGAAGCACTATGACATCACAGCACTTCATGGGGGGGAGTGGGGCAACGGCTCCCATTGGTTCTGGGTTTACAAGAGCCTGGCTGCATCAGGCTCTGGCCCAAATTTGGGGCCTGAGCAAGAATCTCTTAAGGAACTACCTAAAATAATTATCTGCCTTATTTCAAAGGGTGTCAGGCTGCATTCCCATCTGTGGCCGCAGAGGGAGGGGCTAGGCAAGACGCGGCAGCGCGGAGGAGCCGGTGCGAACGGGGATCTGCTGTGGCTTCTCTCGCGCATGTCAGGGCAGGATTTTGCGCCCAAACATGCGCGAGAGGAGGCACGGCAGATCCCCGTTCGCATCGGCTCTTTTCCTGTCAGCCAGCTCCTCCGCGCTGCCGTGTCTTCCCTGGCCCCTCCCTCTGCCGCCACTGCCGCCACAGATGGGAAATGCAGCCTTAGGTGCTTAAGGAACAAATTTCTAAACTTTCCTGGGTGGCTGGCAGACCAATGGCAGCGGTTTAACGAATGGCTAACAAGCAGTTTTCTAGTTCTGGCCCTGGGTCTCTCCAGATCTCAGTCTCCCCTCTGTAAAATGGGAGTGGCAGCACTTTCCCACCTTGGAGTGATGTTGCCAGGATAAACATACTGGAGACTTTGAGGTGCATTGATGCTACAACAGTGGAGCCTCCATATGCAGCGTAAAAGGAATTCTTTAAAGGGGCCTTGAACGTGCTAACCAAAGTGTGCCAGTAGTCAGAGTGTGTGTGTGTGTGTGTGTGTGTGTGTGTGTGTGTGTGTGTAAATCCAACAGAAGTTGGTCCAATAAAAGATATAGAAAATCCATGGTTTGGATTGGATAGGAGCTGGCAGCAGTGGAGATGGTTAAGAGGTGCCCTCAGGATGTGGAAAGGAAGGTGAGGACCCAGATCACGAATCTATACCATGGATCCATCCCTTAATGCCTTCCTCTATCCACTCCCTTCCCCTGAGCTCACACTTTCAGTGCTTGGGGACAGGGACTGGGTTCGTGGCCAGATACAGGGCCTGGTGCAAAGACAAAAACTGTAATCAGCTGTGAGCCGGGTTTGGCCCCACGAGCCACACGTTCCCTGTCCCTGAGCTAGGCTAGGTGCTAATTCCGTGTTGTGTGAAACTGCATTTCCTTTTGCTTGTTTAATAACTAGAGTGGAAACAGGTAGGGGATTGATTATTCATTTGAATAATCAAAATGCCAGTATTGATATTATTGGCATTTTGGGGTAGCTTTCCGAGTACCCAATTAATATCTGCAGCTGAGGCAGGTACTTTCCTATCTGATTTTGGGCATTCTGTTTTAGTTTTTCAGTTTATTTCATTTTTTTAGTCTTTTTTTAAATATATATTCCAGTTGCATAATTTTCAGCAATTGCGTATACACACTAGTCATAATATTGCCAAGATGACATAACCAAAATAACCCAACTAAAAAACTTCAAAAAATAACCCAGCCCAAAATAAATTAAATGGATACTCGATGGAGCGTAAACAGATATCAGGTTATTAATTATTATTATTATTATAAACATTTATATAGTGCCAGCCATGTGCCTGGCGCTGTATGCCTGTGGCTTACAATCTAAAAGACAAGGAGGGGGAGAAGGGGACAGTGGGAGAGACAGGGGAGAAAACAAACAAATGCCTGAACCAGCATTTTTTGCTCGAGATAGTGTAGATTTGATGGGTTTGCCTAGGTTTTTTGGGTACCTGTTTTGGTTCTTTTTAAAAACCTGCAGCTTGTTGATCACACAGGGTGTCCCCTATGCCCTAGCATTTTGAGACATGGTAAACAACAGCTCCACCTTGACTTGGTATTTAGATTGTACTGCAGTTGCTCTTTTATTTCACTAGTCTAAAATCTTGTATGTTGTGTAAACACTTTTCAGGAATTCTTGTTGGTTGCAGTGGCATCTACCGTCGAGATCAAAAAGGTCTCGTCTGCAATTATGTAAACCATTCAAAACTCCAGGCAATACTACTGCATTTTACCGATGCTAGCATGGGACTAAATCCTCATCTGATGTAGATCAGCCAGTTTACGTGGAGCCACGTTGAAGATCTGACCCCAGAACTCTATGCTACAGCTTCCCTCCCCTTCCCCCTAAATTTCAGCTACAACAAGCCGCTAACTTCTCAAATGAAACAGATTTGTTGGGCTTAATATAGCATCTGCACATTAAAACAAGCGACTTCAATCAATAAATCGATAGTACCCCGCTGGCTACTTAATGAAATAATCATAAGACTAATAACCCTAAATAGCACTCAGACAAATTCCCGTTAAAGGAAACCACTAGCAAAACGCTATTTCACTGTGGTGCTCAGACCACACCAGCCCTGCCCTCCCTCGCGCCGCAGCACAGGGGAATATAAAGCACAATATCTCACGTGCTGTTGGATGCAGAACAGCGCCTGCAGTGAGGTCAGATGGAGACAAGTAGTTCGGTTCAGGGCTGGCCTTGAGCATGGCCAGTAGGCCTGGACACTGCGGTCAGAGGGAGCCCAGTCCTGGTAGCCTCACTACCAGCACTACTGAGGCCCTGGAATGGTCTGTTTCTGTGGGGGGCCTTCCCCACACCAGTGACTCTGGGCCCCCAAGGTGGCTGCCTCCTGCAAGGCTCTGCCTCCTAGGGAAGGGCATTACGGATCTGGATTAATTTGGAACTGTCAGAAAATGGCAGTTACAGATTTTTCTGAAAATGTCGTCCCTATTACGGATCCATATTACAGATCCATATTCAAAATAATAAATAGGTTTTAAAACTCTATTGTACATGTACAAAATGGCTGCGAGGCCATTTCACACATGCGCTAAACGGCCCCCACATTGCCCTTAACCAAAATGGTGGCACTAATGTCACCGCCATTTTGGTGATGGGCGGTGGCCATTTTACACATGCGCATGAATATTTTTTTATATTTTTATTAAAATAAAATAATAATAATAATAATGTTTAAAAACTTCATTACACATGTGTAAAATGGCCACTACCCTTAACCAAAATGGTGGCGATGCAACTGCCACCGTTTTGGTTAAGGGCTGCGTGGCAGCCATTTTGCTCATGCTCAATGAATTATTATTATTTTTTTTAATTATTTAATACAGATCCATAAAAAAAAAAAAAACATTAAAAAAAATGATCTGAATCCGGAAATCCATCCAAAGTCCTGCCCCTCCTGCCTCCTTCTCCTCTCACTTATTAGGGTGGGAGAGTAGGGAGCTGCAGGAAGGGATTTAAGGGGTGGGGTTATGGAGTGCAGGACCATGGGGGGGGGGCACATTTTGTTTTCACCCTGGGCCATGCAAATTCTAAGGCCACCCCTGATTTAGATGATCTCTTCTAGGGTGGCCATATCTCCCATTTAAAAGAAGACGCTTATGAAAAATACATGGTACAGGGATGCACTGGAGCCAATGCAGCCAAGCACTATGTATTTTTAATAAGCATCTTCTTTTAAAGGAGAGGTATGGTCAGGCCACCCTAATTTCTCTTTTATCGGAACAACTTCTGTTAGAAAGTGTACAAGCTTTGGGGCTACAGAAAGCCCTTCTTCGTGCATGTGAAAGTCAAAATTACAGACTGTAGCGAGGCCAAGAATGTATTATATTACTGATCATTTACATAGCACTTTCAAAGCACGTAACAGCCCGTATCCAGGACACCCACACAACAATCCCACTATAAGGGCCCAGACCTGAATTTGCATCCCTGAACACCAAAACCGAGGCACCCTGGCTGGAGGCCAGGACTAATGCTGATGGCCCTCCTCCATGCTAGTCAAGCCTCACCCCCTTCTCAGCCTTGCTCCATGTCCCCAACTTCCTGGTTGGGCTGCTGGCATAAAGGCCCCTGTCTAAAGCCACAAGAAGCTAGGGGGACCGTCATCTGTCTCACTTCCTGCCTCCCTGCCTCTCGCTGCCCTTGTTCCCATGTGCTTTGGACCAGGGTCCCAGTATGGTGAGACAAGGTGGCCTTGCTGCTGAAAGTGGCATCGTTTGAAGTCAGTCTATAATAATGCTAATACTTGTGACGATCTTGTCAAACTACAGTGCTAGTCATCTTGTGACCCTTTAAAACCTAAACACAAGCTAACTTCAGCTCCCTGGCTATTTTCCAATTAAACAATTACATTTGTGCCTAATCAAGGGCGTTTTTTATACACGAGACGCTACCCTGGAGGTCCACCCAGTGGACACGTGTGGTAGCACCCGTGTAAAAGTGGGAGGGGGGGCATGCGCTGCCACAGCCCACACACCTCCACCTACTTCCACCCACCTTGTTGCACGGAGCAACCGGGAAACATCCCCGGCTGCACCGTGTTGGGGGCATGGGTGGCCGGCGGGTGGATGGGCGTGCATACTGAGTGCACACCGATCCTCCCACCCCCCCACCGGATGTTTGTGTGCACTCCGCCGAGCATGCATGGACCCGCTCACCCCCTGTACACGCACCCCTCACGCCCATATCAAAGCTTCCCTGCAGGTTCAGACTCTGTATAGTCTTTAATTTCTGCTTTTAAAAGGCTGTGATGAACCAGTCATTGAATGGCAGTGAGATCTCACGAACTGAGCCAGGATTTTATGAGTTTTTAAAACAATCTCTAATCCTTTGCTCTAACAGCTACACTGCCCTGCCATTTACTGGCAGGGACTTGCACCAGAGTTTCACCAAGACACTCCAATATCTCCAGGCCGGCTAGGGGGGGCCTGATAACCTGGAGTATCAGAGCAGCAAAGGGGTAGCAGTCATTTCAAAAAGAGAGCAAAAAATATGGACTTTCTCTCCATCTTTCCAATGTGGTCCCGACCCCTTGGAATGCCATGCTGTCATAACGCTCCACAGAGGTAGGGTTATGTTAGAAAGGGGTGTGGCCAATCCACTAGCCCCACCTGTTTTCTATTGTGACACCACAATGCTCCATAAGGGGCAGGGTTACATTAGAAGGGGATGTGACTGCTCCTTTGATCTGTCACGCGGATAGAGTCCCACTCTGTCTGGATTTCTTCCCAGAGGGAAATGGTAACACAACCACTTACTAATTAAGGCCAAAGCCTGAGCATTTTCTGAAAGCAAAGTAAGACCTTTCTTTTTGCCCTAGCATTTGGCAGGAGGAGATAGGGTGCATGTGGAGGTTTAGGGAGTTGGGATAGGGCTTTTAAGGGGATTTTTACATGTTTGTATATATTGTAAACTGCCCTGAACCTTAGGAGAAGGACAAAGTATACATTTAAATAAGGTGGTGTGAGGAAAACCCCAAAGGAGGAACTGCTAATGTTTTCCAGAATTACAGAAGGTTTAGGCAGCAAGTAATTACAGATTACTCACAGATCATTACCCATCACTGAGAACGACCGTCTCTCCTCATAATCCCATTTGTTTGGACAGGTATGTACCACACATGCTTTACCCCAGCTCATGGGAACACAGAAGAGGTTGGAGTGAGTTAGGAGGCACTTACGTACCTCTCAAAAAAGTGCTTGTGAGAACAAGTCTAACAGATGGCACTTAGGTCTCATATATGCTCTCAGTATAATCAGTGCACAGGCCAGGCACTGGAGGGAGGAACAAGTGGGGCAAGGGAGGGTGCTTGGCCTCCTGCTAGACTTCACCTGCCCCCGCCTCTTCAGAGCTCTGTGACATCACACTCTCTCGGGCGATGGGGCCATGGCAGAAAGGCGCAGGAACGCCTCATTGCTCTGTCCCTTTCCAATGTACCCACCTCTTCACTGATAAAACATTCTAACAGCATCTTTGCCTCAACACAAAGTTGAATTTCCTCTATGATGCTAATCTTCTGGGTTAGTGTTGCACTGCCTGCAATTGAGGTAAAGATCAGAAGACAATTTATTCCATGGACAGATGTTGAACAGAAGTGAAGATCTGACAAGATCCCTACCTGCTGGGAATGTGAAGACTGTGTCAAGATAAAAGCCTCTTTAAGATCAATGGAGATCAAAGTTCCTCAGAAAGGACTCCCTTTTGTAAACATATAAATCCTGCCTGCTCGGAGGCTGGAAGGGAAACGTCTTTTGGAAATAACAGAGTGGTTGTTCTGAGTTACTAATAATAACATAATTTCGGCAAATCCCAAGCTGCTGCTCTTCACGAAAAAGATGGAAATTGGCATTAATCAGAGAGAGGAATCAATAAATGGTTGTTTTTTAGGGATGTGTGAACGCAGTTCGGAAGTTTGGCCCGAACTCGGGATGTTCGGCACCTTCGCGAACACCCCAAATCCAAACCGCCCCCCGCCCGAACAAAGTTTGGGTTCCGAACCCGTTCGGGCGGGGGCGGGGAGGAACCCGGTTTTGCCTTCCCCCTCCTGCCTCCAGGCTGCACAGGTGGAAGGGGCACCGGGGAGCACCTCCCCCCCCCAGCCTTGTAAAAAATTATATATTTTTTTAATCTCCCCACCCCAGGGATCGCCCTACCTGGTGGTGCTGGGGTTCTGGCCCTGGGTCCACCGGCGGCGGCGCTCCGGAGTGCTTCAGGGCGCTACTAGGCCTTCCGGATCAAACTGAAAGGCCTAGTAGCAGCCTGAAGCGCCGGACCCGCCACTGCTGCTGCCGCTGGACCCGGAACCAGAGCCCCGGCACCACCAGGTAGATCGGGCTTTGGGTCTGGCGGCAGCAGCAGCACTCCGGAGCGCTTCAGGTCACTACTAGGCCTTCCGGTTTGACCCGTAAGGCCTAGTTGCAGCCTAAAGCACTCCGGAACGCTGCCGTTGCCGGACCTGCCGTCGTTGGACTTAGGGCCGGAGCCCTGGCACCACCAGGTAGGGCGATCCCTGGGGTAGGGGCGTTAAAAAAAAATATTACGAGGCTGGGCAGGGTGGGGGCGGAGGTGCTCCCCGGCGCCCCTTCCACCCGTGCAGCCTGGTGGGGGGAGGCAAAACCGGGGTCCCCCCGCCCAAACAGATTCAGCCCCCCCGAACCCGTTCGGGCCAAACAGGCTGAACCGAACGGTTTCGGGTTCGGCCAAACCCCGAATGGGCCGAACCCCGAACCCCCCTGTGTTTGCACATCCCTATTGTTTTTACACACACCTTAAAGTGCGGGTCTGTCCATTCTCTGGATTTACAAATCCACAAGTCAGCTCCTGGGTGCATTCTTCACACACACGCTGCCCTGAGGCAGGCTGTAGTGGTGACGCTGGGGAGCTCAGTTGTAGAGGAGAGGGGTTGCCATGGAAATGACATGCGTGGAGATGGGTGTAGGCCCGTGTGGGAATGCTGTGGGGGATGGGTAGGGGGTGTATGCTCCCCCGCTACACCCATCTCCACCCATCACCCACCCACGGAGCAATGGAATCCAACGCCCGAGGCTCCTTGGGTAGAGGTGGGTGTGCACCCGTGGGAACTCACCGCAGCTGCACACCCATCCCCCCCACCCACCGCGGTCCGTTTCAAAAGTGCCTTAAATTCATGAGAATATCTGGAAGTTCAAAGTCCTGGGTGTTTAAGATCTGGGTGAGTGATTTTAGACACACACAATGTTGGGTTTGCAACAGCAAACATGCAGGAGAGAGGGGTGTGTGTGAAAACACCCAATAATGTAAATTATATTATTCCAGGTCTTTGCCTCTGTTTTGGCTGCAGCATTGATCAGCTCTATCCAAACCCAGAGATGTATTCTACAGAGCAGCTCCGCACCAAGCTATTATTGGTTTTAATTTACTGACAGTGTCATCCGGGCCTGAAGATTTATTCACTTGTAGCAATTCCAGCAAAGTCACCCATGTTTCCCACAATCCTCTGTCCTTTGGAGTTTTAGTTCCCACTTTGGTCTGGAATAAAAACCAATTCCTTTCAACTGAGGGAGAAACACAATTGAACCTACCCTCTCTCTAAAAAAAGAAAAAAACATCTCACTCAAGTTTTGCTTTAAATGGCTTAATGTTACCTGAGGGACTGTAACCTGGGCTGCTTTTATGACAAGGTTCATGCTTTTTGGGGGTAGGAAAGGGATATCTGTTCTGATTGCCCGCCTTCTGTCCTGCCTGCCTGATTTCTGAAACGTCAAAAATCCTGAGCCTTTTGGAACTTTGTTTCAGTCAAAATAAATAAATTAATTAATTAAAGAAGCGTTGCCGTGAAGAGTCATATTGACTAACAACAGTATTGGTTTGGGTTGCCATCTCGCCATGTTTCACCTGAAAATTCTGGGTTTTGACCCAGTCTCTGGGCTGCGGGGAAGCCACTATTTCTTTAGCTGAGCCAGGGTCTAACCAGGAGAACTGGGATTCCCAGGGGCAGGCCTGCCCACATCAGCAAAGGAGCAGGCCATAGGGGCTTTCCATCTCATTCCCGACATGGTCCCGCCCCCATGGAACACCAGGCTGTGATGACACTCCACAAGGGTGGGATTACGGTGCTCCATCTGCCTCACCCGTTTTCTGATGTGCTCCCACCTCCGGCCAAGGCCTTGTGAAGTCATGATGTTTTGTTGGGGGAGGAGTTCTGTCAGGAAGGCGTGTGAGAGCCCTTTTGTCCCACCACCTCCAACACGGTCACACCCTCCACCAGGTTTCCTCCCAAAGGGATGTGGCGACCCCTAATACTGACTAGGGCCACAATCCAAAATTCTCATGTCGCTTTGAAGCAACTGGATCGTGGGCCAGGCTTGTACTGAATCAAACAGCCCGCCCCCCGCAAATCCTGCTTATGAAGGAGCTGTACCCTTGCACACTAAGGCTGAGAAGGCTCTTCCCCAACATTGGGATTTTTTTTTTCTCCAGAGACTACTATGTTGTCTCCCTGAATACCTCAAAGTGAGGTTCTGTGCTGGTGGGCCCACCCCATGCATTTTGTGGGTGGGGGGGGCCAATGAAACTGCTTGAGTTTCTTTTTAAGCAAAGTCAGATCCCTTCCAGTAACTTAGCTGTACCAGTGATTTCAACAGAGCCAGATTCCCTGATGGCATAATTCCATTTCAATCAGTGTGGTTATGTCAGCCCAGAATTTGGGTCAATATTTTTGTTCTCTGCTCCTCTCCTCTAATTTTATCTACTCTAGAAAGCTCTGCTCAGCTGTCTGACTTGGGGTATCCAGAAGGTCCTATACCCAGGGCCTCACGTAGCCTGCCAGCCCCCTACTCCTCCAGATTTTGCAGCCAGAAAAACCACCTTCAGTAAACCAGTCCAACTAGACAAATCATATTATGCACATTTTATCATGCAAATGGGTTTCCCGGCATGTCACCCCCTCCACTCTGGACGTTGGATTGAAAAAAATGACTACAAAAACTCACACCGGCCTCTTAGAGGGTCTGAGAAGTATTCTGTGGGTTTCCCTCCTGTGGGGCAACGGGAGGAAGTTGTGGGTTACTCCTATTCAGCAACTGTGATGAGGAACCCAGTGACCCTGAAATAGATTTGCTGCCCGCCCTAGCTGAAATCCACTCCTGAGTAAGTGGTTTGTGGATTGCAGTCATTGTCCATCCCTGAAGATACTTTGCTGTAGGGACATTGATAGCAAGGGTATAGCGACAATGGGGGCAGGGAGCACAGTTGCATTGGAGCCCACGAGCTTGAGGGGCCCACCCACATTCCCCAGTTCATCCATGTCCCTTGCTGCTGTGAGGGGGTGGGATACGACTTACTGCTTTTCTGCACCAAGGCCCTTTTCAACTTAACTACCCCTCTGGTTAACAGAGCTGAAAGGAGTAGTGACTTTATTATCTGTGGGTACTATTCATATGTCCAAGTAGTCCATTGAGTACCCTAATAATATCTGCATCCAAAACGGGTACTCACATATTTATTTTTTCCACGTATTCGGGTTCAGTTTGTGGGAGGAGGGCCGAATTCAGCTATTTTGGTTGTTCGGACATTTTGGTTTCATTCTTGGCAAGTGCACGTGTGCAATAGGACTGGAATGGCGTAACCAAAATACCAAAAATGACCAATCAAGCAAAACAGCTAACAAAAAAAAACAACTGGGGGGAGACTCACAACGGATACCGGGTGGACCGTAAACAGATATCGGTTATTAGCCAAACCACAGTTTCCAGTTTAGGTAGGGCGGGAGGTGGGGGACCAAGAGGTAGATCGCAATCCACTGGTAGATCACAAGCTAGTCCCCAGTAGATCTCAGTTGGGGGTGGGGGGGGGACCAGCTCTCAGAGATTGCCTCTGGGAAGTAAAGTGGAACTAGCATCTCAGAGAGGAGAGAGGCTAGAAGAGCTCCAGCGTGTCAGGGAGGCTCTCTCTATAGGCAAATGCTTCTCTCTGCTCCTAAAACCAGTTGCCGAGCTGCCCTAGAACAGAGCCAAAAGGCCTGTCTTCTTCTCTGAGTTTCATGACTGTCTTTAGATTGTAAGCTCTCGGGCAGGGACCGTGTCTGTCTTATTCTTTGTAAAGCGCCAGGTACATCGCTAGCGCTATATAAATGCTTATAATAATATATTATGATAATGGCTGTTTACTTGCATAATTGAAATTTATGAAGTGTAGATGTGTCTCCACCATACCAAGCAGACTTCCCTTTCTGTGGACAAACCCAAGCTCATGCAAACGTCCATGCAAAACAAATAAAACCCAGCACAAAATAGACAACCTAAGCTGCATTTGCAAATGTTCGTTCATTCTCTTTGCAATTTTTTTTTTTTTTACCAGCTCAGATTTTGACAAAGGCCAAGCGTAAATTAATTGGCAGTCTCCTTGTAATTAGAAACTCACGTACTGTTAATTAAGGATTAATTAAGCCCTGTTCTTTCTTTTTAGCACGACACTTTCTGGTGATGACACATGCATGCCAGGAGATATTCTACACAGTGGAGACTGAGCTCCGGGCTCCTCCTAGAGGCAGGGATCCCAGAAGGAGGGATCCCAGCCTGGAGTGCTGGAGCCAGTGGGAGGGATCCTGGTAGATCGCCTGAGGTGATCAAGTGAATCATGTGTGCCATAAGTCTAGCCATCCCTGAGGTAGGGACTATTCAGTGGGTTTACCCAGCGTGTCACTGCCGTTATAGATGTTGGTGTCCCTGAGAAGGGAGAGGTGGGGGCCACAACCTTTCTGCACTTGCCAACAGAGGGTGTTTTAAAAAGAAGTATGGCAAAGGGGGGGTTCCGTGTCCGCAACATGGCTCTGCCGTGGAGCATCCACGCAGGTGGACGGCATGGGGAGCAGTTCAAATGGGCAGCTCCCCAAGTGACTACGGTGGCCACAGAGGCAGCCGCCATCCACTCCCCCTGCCTCAGATCCTGGGGGAGGGGGAAGCGCACCAGGCTGGCCTTTGCAAGCTACATGCCCCGGGCATGAGCACTGGGGAATCCAGGCTCCCCAGTGCCCCCTGCCAGGGCTTGTGACTTGCAAAGGCCGCTTCCCTTGCCCACAGCACCTACGAGCGGCAGACCCGTGTGCTGGCGTGGCTGGCTGCTACTGTTCATATGGGATGGAGCTCCATGGCCACCCGTTGCCACGCATCCCCTTGGTGTGCCCTTCACAGAGCACTCCAGATTGCCTGGCAATGCTCCACGAGTGGCCATGAGTGGGTGCTCCGTGGCCCATGTGGGGTAGCATCTCATCTGAAAACACCCAATGTTTTACTAATCCAGAAGAGAGCACATGTTGCACCTAGTTCCAGGATCTAGCAGCTGCCAGGAGATCTTCCTGCACCTGCTTCATGTGGTGTTTGGAGAGTTCTTTTACTGTATTTTATTTTAAGGTTTTAAAATTGTATTATTTATGTGTTGTTGTAAGTCACCCTAAGCCCTTGGGGAAGGGTGGGGTATAAATGTAAATTTACACCTGCTGCCTGAGTTCTGACGACTAGCAGGCCAGGGACTGGTGAGGTTGCAGCTCATCTGCACACTCTCCCAGCTGCCTTGGCTGTTACCACTTGAGAATGCCACGACCCTCCTGGGACTTGGCCTTTCTGCTGCCCGAGTTCCACTGACCAGAGAGCCAGAAGGCACGCGCCGTAAGATCACTCTTGAGCAGGATACTCCAGTAACACCAGCTAAGGGTAAGATCGCTTTTAGACGATCCCGCTCACAAGCGGAATCGTTCATTGCCGGCATGGGGCACCCGCCTTCCTCGCTACGCCGTGTCTGATGTTCAGAAGAGCATCAGACACGGCGTGGAGTGGTTGTGCGCGTGCGCGCCCTTCTGCACGTGCGCACTCGGCCAAAGAACCAGGAAGTGCGGCGTGAAGCCGGCACAGCGGCGATCCCCCTTGAAGGGGGCAGGATCACCAGGCCGTCTTCAAGCGGCAGAGATCCTGCGTTCGCGCGCACGCTAGGGATTTAGACGAGCGGCAACAATGGTGGCTGATAAAGGGCTCAGCCGCCATTTGCGTCTCGTCTAAAACCGTCCTAAGCCTAAAGGTACTTCGGTACCTAGTGGCCACCTGGTGGCTCGTCCGTGGCCAATAGGCCAGCCACTCTCCACCTCATTCTCCTCTGTCTCTCCTCCACTACCCACCCCTTGGGTTGCCTCCCTCCTGTCCTCCCCACCATCATGCCTGCCCTAATCTCTCGCCTTCCCTCCTTCTACCCTTCCCGCCACCCTCACCTCTTCCTCTCTCTACTTCTTTCCCCCCTGCTCTGTCCTCCCACCCAGCCCATCACTTCTCTCCAACCTCCTCACACTTCCTCCTTCCCCTTGGCTACTTTCCCCCCCTGCTCCTCCCCCACCCTCCCAA